>WEKX01002708.1:59503-122587 GCA_013390025.1 Pitta sordida | reverse complement strand
GCATTTTATCTGCAAGAGGATGAAAAAGACAAGCATAAATGTATCTTCCAGAGGATGACATGGATGACGAAAATTAACTTCTATTTCAGATGCAAAAGATGGTACTGCCATCTAAAAATCCATAACTGCACTATGAAGAATAGGTTTAGATTAATGTATGATAAAAAGTTATTTGTATACAATAATTTATTATTCTTTAATAGTACCACCTCAAGAGGTGGAGGGCTGCCACTCCCTGCCTTTCATTCCTGGAAAGAAAGGAAAAAAAGTGAGTGAGACATGCTGTATAGCAGAATAGGAGAAGTGGAGAGTGTCCAGTGAGGCCTGGAGCAGCTAAGAGCTGGGGTGTCCAGAGGTGGATAGACTGGTACAGTTGTCTGATAAGGATAGCTTGGACACCTATACTGGTAGGTGACAAACTGCAAGACTTTACGAACAGGAAAAAAAACCCCAAACTACAAAAACGCCCAACAAATGACAACCCAGACAAACCTCCCCCCAAATTACAAAAACTGCTGACTGAAACATATTCCTGCAAGCCTGAATTTTTAATAGTCATTTGTACTGTTGTGCCATCTAGTGACCATACAAAATAGCACATATAAACCCTTCAAATAATGCTGACAGACATTATCACAGATAATATATTCTATTTGCATAATAGTGCACTCATACATATATACATTTGTGTACACATACATACATGTACACATATACATACATATATATTCCTAAAATCATTGCAGGCTTAAAGTACTTTTAAGTCCCCCATTTCTTGCAGTGAGATAGATCCCCTTCAGTGTTAATAAAAAGACTTTTACTATTTATTTTAAAGGAGAACTTTGAAGGGCAAATGACAGAAGACAACACTGAAGTCGGCTTCTGTAATGAAGCAGGTTTTAGGAGGCTCCAACTGGGGTTAAAGACTACTTGGCTACAATAGCCTAGTAGAAACAAGCAAGGCTGTGTGGTTCACACAAAGGTCTTTTTAATTTTGGCTACTTAAATGTTTTTCTTTGCAGTTTTGCATACTTAGTTCTACATGGCTTGTCTGAGAGATTTTTTTAAACATCATGGATACCAATACAATGGTCCTTAATACTGTTATACATTAAATCTTTTCATTAAAGACTTTTTATTATTTTTAAGGACATTGCTATTTCACTTCTTAGTAGTAATATTGCTTTTCCTCTAGTATTGATCTTAGCCTTAGGTATGAGGCAGGATGGTACTGTGCTGGACTCTGTCCAAATATAGAACATATGTTAGGAATATTTCAGGCAGTAATTACCTAGAAGTCTCCTAATCCTTCCTTAATATAGTTTCAATCATAAATTATAACTGATTAATGGCTAAAAATATGGTCTGCCATCTGAAATTAAGTGTACTTGGTAGGTGGGGGAAGCCCTTTACTTTTGTAATTAAGAAATAGGAATTACAGAATTATCTGCTACTACCTAGAAAATCTCTGCCTTTCACTTGTTATCTTACAGCTCTAGCTTTCCTGTGAAAAGAGGAAATCTCTCAAGTCTTCACCTACCCACCACTTCTCACTAGTGATGTGAGGTGGACACACCCTAGTCAAGCTAGGGACTTAGCTTATCTCCTCATGCCTTTCAGTTGCCAATGTCCTGTGCTTTGCCTTGCACACCACATTTCTGCACATGATGTATCCGTGCTTTCATGGAGCTGCAAGCACTATGAGATGGGAAAAACCCAGGTTACATTTCTCACTAAGGATGAGTCAGCCCCTGTTGCACAATTCCAGCAGGCTTTCCTGTTTTGGCTGTCATGTGGTTTTTCTATCTCCCACTCTTGGCCCTCTAAAGTCAGGTGTCTTGTCTGTGCTAAATATCACAACTTCCCCATAATCAGGAGATGGGGAGCTCTCACAAGCCTATTGACTTGTCAGATATCTGCTACTGAGTGAGTTGTCCTGGGAGGATCTTATCACTCAGACTCCATTGGTCATGCAGAGAGTCTGTAAATCTAGGCAGGACTGAAATCTAATTTTTAAACAGTGAAATTCAAAGGAAAGAAAAGACAGTTTTAAGTTCCAATATATCTGTGTTCTGCCAGACATCTGCGTACAGAAAGGATGATTCAAATGAGAAATCACCAGTGACTTTAAAAAGAGCACACCTTGCTCATCTTGAACACCATGAACAATTGGCATTTCTGATCTTTAAATGCTACTGGGTCCTTTCAATTCTCATTGAAATTTGCATACATTGCATGCTCTGTTTAATTTTATCCAAAAGGCACTAACCTGCACAGCCTGATCATTCAACAACCGATCCAGCTGAACAGTCAGAAATGCAGATGCAGTCAGTTCATCTTTTGTAGCATGGGCTCCTTGCCTGAGGAACACAAGAAGAAAGGTGATGGTGAAGTTTAGTTTCATAATGACCCAGAGCTTATACTGCAAGACAAAGGCACAGTGAAGAATCTTGAACTTACACGTTATACTATACATAAGGACATAAGGTCAGTATAAAATAATATCCATGTTCTGGAGGTCTGAGCACAGGTAACCAAACATACCATGTGTAGATGATCTGCCCTTTAGGGTAAGTGTAGAGAATAATGTAACAGTCACCCCCATAGAACTGCCCATATGTCTCAGGTCCCACAGGAACTCTACCACTGCTTTCCACACGCCAGATCTGGGGAAACAGAGAAGTCACTGGAGAATGCTGAACTCCATCTGGAGACTCTACATGAAGCAATTTACTGTCTCATCCCTTGAGTGACCTTTGTTTCTTTTCCCAAGTGTTATGGAATAAAACCAGGAAGAATTCTTCACGAAGTAGATAGGTTCACTCTGTGCCCACTGAATGAATAAATGAATTATTTATATAAAATAAAATCCCGTGTTGATTTATAAAATAAAATAAATCAACACAGGATTACAATACAGTTTTCTTTGTCTTGATGTTTTAGTGCCAATTGTCTAAAGCATTGTCTTGATGCTTTAGTGCCAATCAATCATCTTATAATGATATGCCGAACCTACTTGCTTAACGTCTTAAAGAGACAATATGACATGAATGGTTCGACATTATAATTAATCTTAAAACTACCATATCATTTTGAATATACATGCTGCAGTCAGATAACAAACTGTTAGGCAGATTTCAATGTCATTCACTACAACCCAGTTCAGTCAACAACTGCACTCCAAAAACATACTGCTAAAATTATACAGCTTCAGATCTAAGCTGCTTTGGCCCAAGCCTATGGGCCATCCCATATGTGAGGTCAGAAATCCAGAAACTACACCAAGAGACTGTAGTTATTCAACCCTTCTTTTTCTTCCAGAATCCCAACATGCAATCTGCATTCAGCAGGCTATGTTGATACAATGCCATGCCAGCCCTGTATAAGATAGTCCAAAGATAGTCCTGAACTGGGATATGGACAGATCTAGAAAGACTGTAGGGTCATCTTTTTCTCTCCAAATCCAGGCTACCTGAGAGATACGCTAGGGACAAAGAAGGTTCCTCTAATAGCAGATTGGCTATGATGCATACAGATATGGAATGAATTTCTGACTCCAAGGGCAAGTTTTCCCATCCCTGATTTCAAGAGGATATGACCCAGAAGCTTTTCTCTAGGCTAAGGATCACATTTACAAGATATGGTGTACAAGGGGGAGTATTTCTGCTGTTTGGTTTCTATTGATTGGTATGTCTTTCATAAGCACCAAAAGATCATGACCCAGCATAAAGGTATTAAAGAGATTCACTTTCTACTTCAAAATACCTTTTCTGATGGTAGAAGTACCATTGACACTAACTTAGTGTTACTCTAAACAACAGTATGAAAATTAAAGCACACAGTAGCAGCTTATCCCAGTACAAGTCGCACAACACATTAGGTAGATAGGATACAATTTAATACAACACAAAAATTACCTCTACTTTCCCTGAACCATCATCTACCATGTTATGCTGCGCAGCCATTTGTGGAGACTCATGTAACTTGGTAGCATCAAATTCAATCTGCTCAATTTTAGCCACTCTCTCTGTGACATATACTTTGCCAAAACCATCACTTTGATCTTTATCCTTCCAGTCTTTGAAAAATTGTTTGAAAATCGGTGTTTCACCTCCTTCAGGAAGGACTTGAATCTGAAATGAACAAAGACAGATGAAATGGAAGGGAAACAAAACTGGCACAGTGACCTGAACAGAAACTTTTCTGAATTTTATGTTAGTGAAATATTGCCCTTAAAAATAATTTTTTGCTGACTTAGAACAAAGGCTTTAACAGAGTTCATGCAATCCTGGTATCACCTCATAAATAGATCACACCTGTGTGTTGGCAGGATAATTCATCTGCTGTATGAATTGTTCAGCATTCTTCATGGCAGCTTTTCTCTCTTGAGGGTTAGCATCTTTGCCTGATTAAAACAGAAGGATAACAATACATGGGAAAGGGCAATGAGCTCAGAGAACCTGCAAAACCAAGGTGTCCTTGAGCCAGGCTCTCTTTGTTCAAGACCGAGGAAAGAGCAATCAAACACAAATTCTGGGCATCGCATGAGCAAGAAGATTCAAACAAAGTTGAATGGCCAAAACAGTACCTTAGTTGCTTTGGAAACAGTCAAATTAAAATTAAAATCAAATTAAAATTAAAAAAAAAGAGGAGCGGCATTTTATTTTGCTGAATGTGTGTGTTTCTATAAAAACACAAACCTGTTAGTATCATCTGCTTGGTTCATGGCACAAGAACATCCTGGATTTTCTTCCTGACTCTTCTTTTGCTGCATTGCAATATAGTCAATAGAGCAGCTGTCCAGAACTGCCTACTCTTCTACAGGCAGTGCCACAGTCCAAGTAATGGAAACTCTCATTTTTGTCTGGATGGGCTGTGCAATTTACCACCACCCCTCCCTATCCTTACCTACTGCTCCTTGTTCAGCCTTGCTCAGTGTTAGACATCTCGGAAAGTCTCTGTGGGATGACACATCCCAGCTGGCTGTCAGTGACTATATTCAAAGAGCTCTTAGCCTAATCAGATGCACTGATAAGCTATTCACTGTATCCCGTTTTGAATGAGACTATTACTGAAGTAATTCACACGTCTCAGTGTAGTGCTCTGAAGATTTCCAGCAGAGATGATGACTGCAGTCTCCCGTGCAAGAGGGAGACTCACAGTCTAATAGGGGTTTTCCACACATTATTTTCACCAGCAGTAGCAAAGTGAAGAGCACATAGGACCACAAAGAGCCTAAATTATATCTTATTTATTTTATGCCTGATCCTGTTGGCTTTTTTCTTCTAGGAGCTGTCACATGAAGCGAAAATCAGGAATCAGGGGGTCAGACAGACCTCAGGCCATACAAGCACAATGTTCCCAAAATGTTTTCTTTTAAAGGGTATTTCCCTAACTGCAAATGAAGTTTTCAAGTAAAATGCTTACAATGCTTCCTGGACTGATTGGAGAGTCTTGACAAGTGCATTAATTAATTATTTGCTATTGCACATGGTAAAACAAAGTGCAGATTGTAAGAATTGCAGAATTCAAAAAAAAAAAAAAAAAAAAGGAGATACTTAGCACTGAATTTAAAGGCAGTACCACAACAATCCAGCCACAAGGTGTCCAGATCTAATTCCTCAGTAGCATTCCTCAATAGTACTGAATTCCCCAGTAATTCCTCTTCAGATAAATATTCAGACATAACAGTTGCAGGCACTACTCCACGTGATACCTCAGAGAAATATTTGCAAGCTTATACTTTTAGCTGATGCTTGGGACACACATATTTCTATTTCACACCTCTGTGGAGCAATGTATGGAGATATCTACCCATATGGAACTTTCAGCATCCAGATTTTGTCCCAGAAGATTGGGATTTGATAACAACTTCTTGAGTACTGTGTCCCAGTTCTGGGCTCTCCAGTTTAAGAAGGATGTTGAACTGCATGAGAGGGTCCAGAGAAGGGCGGGCAAGGATGGTGAAAGGACTGGAGAACAAGCCCTGTAGGGAGCAACTACTGGAACTGGGGTTGTTCAGCTTGGAGGAGAGGAGGCTCAGAGGTGACCTCATTGCTGTTTACAACAATGGGAGGTTGCAGTTGGGTGGGTGTGAATCTCTTCTCTCAGGCTGCCAGCACCAGAACAAGTGGACATGGCCTTAAGCTATGCCAGGGGAGGTTTAGGCTGGATGTTAGGAAGAGTTTTTTCAGAGAGAGAGTGATCTCTCAGTGGAATGATCTGCCCAGGGAGGTGGTGGAGTTGCCATCCCTGGAGGTGTTTAAGAAAAGACTCTATGAGGAGCTCAGTGACATGGCCTAGATGATGGGAGGCTTGAGTGGATGGAGCGTGGTGCCCATGGTTCCACCCGTGTGCCCATGTGGGTCTGATCCCTGGGTGGGTGTTTGCTTGGGAGTTGGACTAGATGATCCTGTGGGTCACTTCCAACTCAGAATAACCTGTGAACCTGTGTGAACCTGTGAACTTACAGAACTCATAGAATTCTTTATGTTTGCTTTGTAATTGCCATTTAGATAAGCATTTAAGCACTCAAGCTTACAGGTACCTCAAAAAAAAAGCCAGGATCCTTAGACAAGACTGTCTGGAGGCCCTTATGGAAGTAAGCAATCCATGTCCACAGACCGCACCAGCATCAAACTGTGTGTGGGGTATTGTGTCCAGCCAATATTAAATTCTTGCTAGTGTCCCAAGGGTGTTGTGTCAGCTTCTTAGGTGCCTCTGTGCAGCTTCTGCATTTGCAATAGAAGTGACCTCTTACCTTTCCACACAAAGATCCTCCTGGCAGCACCATTGTCCAAAATGAAGCACTCCTCAGACAAAAGCATACCCATAGAGAAGGGGTTTTCCTCTGCTACCACGGACACCTTCATGGATCCACTTGCATCTGACACCTAAGAAAGCAATCATATCAAATTTAGATCAACTCTGGCTTTTATAACCAAATTAATTTCTGCTCAAAAAATTACTATAAAAATCAGTTGCCGTTATGGTATAAATGGCTATAGGATATTTGTGTACTGCTGGAAAGTAAAGTAGGCTGTTCAGTATTTTTTGTTGCATTTCATTTTGCATCCAACAGAGGGAGATGTAGTGTTAATTTTCGGAAGTTTTTTGGATCTCTGTCTCACAACTTCTTAAATCAGTTTCTTTTCCACGTTTATTCAACTACTCAAAGTTAAAAATCTGTGTTTTCTTCAGCCCCTCCTATATGCTCAGCTGAACTGGTGGAGTTCCTGCCACCAAGCAACTGACACTGAAGCCAAAGGTACATACACACACTAAAAAAACACATTTGAAATGACAATAAAATAGTTCTACATTGATACTAACAAATGAAATACCTACATTAACAACCTACTGTTCTTGAATTGCAAACTGTACATAAGACCTGTTGCAGTATCTGCTTTGTAACCTCTACCACCACTGTAAGTTCAAGTAGACCTTGAAAACATTTTTAAATTCACGCCTGTATAGCTGAAAAGACCAGTTATTGCTAGTAAAAATAAACAATTGCTAGTGTAATAACCTTTCTAGTAGCCTTTATAACCTTTTATAATTAAATATTAATTTAAAATACACCATTATATCTTAAATTACAATGTAAGATATATTACAATAAGATATGTAAGATAGATATTATGGAAGCACAAGGAGGAAATTACCACTACACACAACAAATGAACATCAAATATTATACCTATTCTGAGGACTCACCACAGACCTGTCTCATACCTTCAACACTCATAGTTATATTGCAGCACATGTAAATCTAGCTAATAGAGCTCTGTTAGCAGGACCTGTGTACTTAGGTGAATTTTTAAAATATCCACAGAAATTTCAGTCAGTTCTTACTGCAAGCACTTCCTTGCCTCGCCTCCCCTCCCCTGTTTATATCTTACTAAAATTGTCCTCATCATACATACAGGCCTTCAATTTTATTCAATTTTTTCCCCCTTAAAACCCTGCTATAAAGATGCACCAGATATTTTTGGCACGAAAAGAATGATTAATGCAAACTGAATACAACATGTAGACAACGAGGACTAAAACTGGCCTTGTAACATTGATCACCTCACACAGGCTTCTTGTAAACCCCAGCCACACCTATGGGTAATGGAAAAATCATATAAGAGGCAGGGAGAGAGGTGGCTCCATNTATGTAAGATAGATATTATGGAAGCAGTTCATCTGCTAGTTCTTTCATGACCCTCGGGTGGATTCGAATATTATACCTATTCTGAGGGCTCACCACAGACCTGTCTCATACCTTCAACACTCATAGTTATATTGCAGCACATGTAAATCTAGCTAATAGAGCTCTGTTAGCAGGACCTGTGTACTTAGGTGAATTTTTAAAATATCCACAGAAATTTCAGTCAGTTCTTACTGCAAGCACTTCCTTGCCTCGCCTCCCCTCCCCTGTTTATATCTTACTAAAATTGTCCTCATCATACATACAGGCCTTCAATTTTATTCAATTTTTTCCCCCTTAAAACCCTGCTATAAAGATGCACCAGATATTTTTGGCACGAAAAGAATGATTAATGCAAACTGAATACAACATGTAGACAACGAGGACTAAAACTGGCCTTGTAACATTGATCACCTCACACAGGCTTCTTGTAAACCCCAGCCACACCTATGGGTAATGGAAAAATCATATAAGAGGCAGGGAGAGAGGTGGCTCCATCCTGCTGTGGTCTGTGGGATGCAGGAGCTGTGGAGGGCATGACTCATCGTCTCTCACACTTCCAAGCAGCTTCCAGGCTACTGTAGATGGCACCTAAAAGGTCACACACATGGGGATCCAGTAGTACTATGTACTGTCATTGTTGCCACTTGTTGGGCAAATCCTCCTTGTTAAGTGACGATGGGGAAGGGAATAAAGCACATTATATGCCAGTTAAAGATTCTTTTCTGTCACACAGGGCAACCCCGTTGCAGGAGCTGGCGAACAAAGTGCTGAAGAAAAAGGTTCAGATCTCAGTGCTAGTGAGAACTTGCAAAAAAAGTATTCTTGCAGTTTTCAGGAGAAAATAACCTCTTTTATTATTTTTTGGTGGAGAGGGAGGAGGATAAAGTGTTTTCTAGATCTCAAAATTAAGTCTTACCCAAATACTTTCTCAGTTCTTTTCTCAAGTGGGAGAATATGAGAGAAAGGGGAGCTTTGGCAGAAAAATAAAAGAGAAAACAGAGCCCTAGAGATTGTCTCCTTGTTTTTCAGAAATAGTTGCCTATAGCCTTATATATAAGTAAGATATGGTGTTGACAGGTCAAAGAACAAATTCCATGTCTCTTCTCGGAAACCTCAGTATGCCTATCATAACTTTACTGAATGTAATCATAAAAGTCCCACCAATTTAAATGGAGTAAATATTTAATTGGTTTGTTTATAGGTAATTTTTTCTGGCAGTAGCACTGTCCCAGTGAGTGTTATACTGTTGCAGGTGGGAAAGGAGGAAAAGGCATTGCAAAAAAAGAGGTTTGGCATTCAAACCCCTTTGATTTTATACATATAAAATACAATGTAATTGTGCTAAGAATAACTAAATCATATATGACTACTAAAACTCTCAATATTAAAATTAAGAGGACAGGATGGTTTAATACCCGTTAATTCTTTGACCTGCAATGAGCAGAATATAGACCATGCTTAACTTATTTCCTGAATAAACAGAAATGTGATCCATTTTTTCCCCTCAAATTACCTGAGCCATCTTGATTAACATCTTTTGAAAAACTTATCCACTGGCTACAAAACAACTAAAATGAGCATTTCTGCAAACGAAACCAGAACTTCACATATAAATAATGAATGAATTCATGAATGATATTAAGTGTACCTAACTCTAAATAAATAAATAACTTACCATATATAGTTTGGCGCTTCTCCTGTTTGTAATATCAGCCAGCTCATCATCATCATTACTAGACTCAGGAAGTGTTGGCTTGCTCCCTAAAACCTGTACAAGAGAATGACAAATTCAATGCAGAGAGAAGTAGGTGCTGTAGCACAAACCAGTGAACACTAATGTTTTGTCCCAGTAATCAAATAATTGGGATCATCTTTATATATAATCCAATCTAAAACCAAACTCATGGATGACTTGTTCACAAACATATGGATAATTAAAAAAAATGTGTCAGATCTCCAGCAGCTTTCTATTTACATGATGTCTTTTCTGCAGGCCAGCTTGCTGGTCACCGATACAGTTGGCCTTCTTGCACTTTGCGTCCCCCATATTGCAGCTTCACATCTTAGCGGCATGATTTTTTAACGATGAAGGAGGTCCCTTTTTGCAACTGCGCATGCGTGACCTGCCACGGTGGCGGCAGCGGTGGCAGCTGGGCCGCTTCCTCAGAGCCGCCGCCGTGCAGTTATGGAAGATTTACACACTCTCAGGGGTTCGAGACTTTCTTGAGTGACTCTCCAAGACATACTCGTTTACCCCGAGTATGGAGAGATCAGGTCTACCCACCCTGAGAGACACTGGGACAGCGGTGCAGGCAGCTCCCCGCACCCATGTCCCCGGCCGAGCCGAAAAGAGGTTTTTCCCAGCGTGGGGTGGCTGCGGGTGCTGGGAAGGGCCAACACAAACACTGATACACAGCGACACACTGATACACAGCGACACAGTACTGAAACAGCGCCGTGGGGCCGCATGAGGGTGTGGGGAAAATTTGCATATTAATGAGCTGCCATTCAACACAGAAGTAGCGCTTCACGGAACTCGATTAAGACTGCGGGTCCGCGATATAGGAGACAAGACTGTATTAGGATAGGAAGTGATTCATGGAGAAAAGTTTCAGAGGATACATACACACAAAGAAAGATTTACGTGATCCTATTCTATATGTTTTTATACATCTGTCTTCCCTTTTTCTTCACAGTAACTTCTAAACTCTCTGTAAAACCACAGTTTTGGAATGATATTACATACACTTAAAATATCCAACAGTACTAAAATTAAATCTGACAGAGCAAAATATATTAGTTGAAATTAGAATTATTTCAATTAACAGCATAAAATATCAGAATATGAGTTTAATAATCTTAACAATTACAGATTCTTAATCCCATTTTAAGGGGGAAATTTAGCTAAGGTCTAATTTATGATGTGATAAATACATTTTCTTGCTCCAGAATATAAATTTTAATACTGTAGCTGTTTTTCATCATGGCAGTTTTACATCATGAGCAATGTTACAACTATCACTACAAAGAATTTATAGAAGTTCATCAAGAATCTGTTAGGTCAGGTAGTCATCATTAGATCCTAGTTACCCTTTATTAAAGATCTTTTCTTAATGATTCACATATGACCAGATTCAAATGTTACATACAGAATATTATGGATTGCTATGAATTTATGTCCCAGAGTGAAGGAAGTAATTGGTATGTCTGACTAAATATTAACGTCAAGTACAAGGGCAGTGCCAGCCTTACAATTAACTTGAGCATTATCTGTATAACATGCTGTGCATTTGCACATAACACGGACTCACAGGCAAAACCACTGGAAATATTTGATAGCAAGGAAGCATGCCAAAGCATACAGCTGTGAAGAGTTTGGGGAAAAAACCAATACAGAATGAATATTTAATAGAAATCTGCCATATGTGGAGTTTTTCAAAGTGGTAAAGTTCGTCAAATAGTAAAAAAAATAAAAAATTAAGATAGCCTTTTCAAGTGTGATTGCTGCAGCTTAAACAAAAATATTTTAGCTGCAAGTCACTGAATACAAGAAAGTAATGCCCTGAGTGTTTCAGAAAGATGTTCCAGTAGCTCCTCAGTAGCTATCAGTCAGTGTTCCCTGAATTTACCATATATGGCTGCAGATATTCTATTGTATAAGCCAAGTAGGGCTACCCGTTCATAACAGAGTGCCACCATGCTGGTGAATGGTTAAAACAGTGAGAATATGTGCCCACTGTGAGTGGGCAATTGCCAAATAACAAGCATGCGTCTTTACTTGAACAGACACTGAATAAGTTTGAAGAGGTTATAACATTTGACTTTCAGTAACAATTAAGAGGGTAAAAGAGTCCTTTTAATAAAACTCCCAGAAGTCCATACCCGCTAGTTCTCTACTTAATTAGGTATTTACAGAAACCTTCTCCTTAGCTTCAGAAAAACAACCAAAAAGTGTGATTCTTGTTGCTGTTAAAGTCAATGTTTTCCTTTGCTGAACATATAGAAAACCTGTGACATCACATTTTTTTTGCAGCGTTGTTGTAAGTCACATAAAGTGACTTTTTTTTTTAACTACCCCAGTGTCACTCTGAATATTTTAAAACAAATAGTGCCTGCTGGTGTTCGTGAAAGCATCTTGATACAAACAGCCTCCCTAATCACAGCGCAGTCTAGGTGCTCAACTCTCATGGCAATCAAATCAAGCAGCCACTATACTTTTAAAAATCCGGTTTTAAATTTGGGCCCTGCACAGTTTAAACTGCCGGCCAGACATGAAGTGATGCTGTCTGAAATACAGATAGTCAGTACACATCTGTATTGCTAGGAACAACCTATGTAATTTCCAACATGCATTTGTTGCCAGTCTGTCTTACAGATTGCAAGACAAGACAGATCATGGAAGGAAAAAATCTGGGCTTAAACAGAAAGCAACTTATGCTAAAAAAATGTTATTTTCCGAAGAAATGCCTTCCAGAGAAGCGGTCTTTTCTCCTTCTAAGGCAGACTCCCATCCTATGGCTGAGTCCACATGCATATGCCTGGATGTTATGACAACTAATAATTGTATAAATAAGATTACAACACTATTTAAACAACAGCTAATTGCTATATTGGAATTGAGTTGTATCATTAGATAAATATATAGCTGGCTGAGCTGCAGCTCTCTAGGGCACCTCCCTTTGTACAGATAATTCTCATGTGACAGATAAAAAAAAACCCCAAATCATCCCAGCTGAGACAGCAATCAAAGGTTCCCAAAGCTTTTCAGCTACATACCCCAAATATAGTGACAGAACCACAGAATTACTGAATTTATAACATTAGAAAAGACTATAGACATCATCGAGTCCAACCTATTACCATGACATACCAGCAGACCACTTCAAGGATATCAGGTCTTCTCATCCTTATCTATGTACACGCCTAGTTTCACACAAATCTTGCAGTAGTTATATAAACAGGACCTTGCTCATAAAATTCTCTCCTTACAGTCCAACTACTCCACTGGGTCTTGACAGCTTATGACACAGTGTACTGACAGCCCTAGGCACCCTGGAGTTTGAGACCCTGACTTACAAACATGCCAAGAATTCAGACCCGAAAATCCAACCTACACACCCAGAAATAGCAACGTTCTCTGGAGGACGCAAGACAGCCTAGCCACACTCTTCCCCAGACATCCAACTACATTAGCAAACTTCAAACCTTACCTCTCCTAAATACACAGGCGTACATGCAGGTCTTGAAACAGCTTTTAAAAATAGTAGTAGTTCACTACTACAGTAAAAATAATCTAAAGAGCAACTAAGGGCCCTGCAAGCAAAGCCATGATCCAGCTTCTTTGTTCTCAGCCTCCTTCCTTGCAGTTGATGATTTTCAAACCACTAGACTCTTCATATCATTTCATCTTATCTGTCATTGACAGCTTAAAGTGTCAAACCACCCCTTGCTCTCTGTTTCTTCACCACAGAGTGCTGCTTATCCTCTCCCCACCATTGCCTCCCGCATGCAGGGTTTTCAGTCCTGGAGAAAAACATGAGCAACTCTGGCCTCAGCAAAGATGCCCACGGGTGTAGGGCCTGTATTGTACAGTGACTGCCACTGTGTACACCCTAACCTCATGGTGTGTCTGAGGTTTTTTGATCACTCAAGGCTTAATCTGCTTCACAGCTATTTCAGGATAAGACATGCCCACAGCTGGCAACGGCAGAGCCTACCTTGCTTTCCATGGCTACAGAATGCCAGCTGATCTCTCAATACTTGAGCACTAGACAGCAGAGTTAGCATTGTTTTGTCAAAAGCATTCATTAACTCCCCATCTTTAGATCTCATCTGGGAGGATAAAACAGGAAGTCAATCTGCATTAATTTTAAAATTTTTGGTTAAGGTCTTTTAGACCTTTGTGGTGACACTCTTAGGTTAGCACAAGAATATTGTAACGCAAACCAATGGAACATCAGTTCCTCTACAACAACTACCCAAGTTTACTCTTGTGGTAAATACAATGCAGCTTATCTTGCCTGTAAAACCTGTTTCATAATTGCATTTGCAGGAGCTCTTTTCTGTAAATATCAGCATCCCCTCAAGAGAAGTGCAAAATACAGAACCAATGCTTTTTCTTACAAGTGGAATTCCACCCTTAAAAGAGAACAGAAATAGACAAAAGGTTTTTGATATGAAGGAATGTGACAAGGTAAATAGTTTAAAATAAAGTCATCAAAAGAAATTTAGCAAATATTGCCTTTATAACTGGGGAAGCCAGCTCTGCATTAAAAAATAGTTGATATTGATTTAATGGGAGTAAGAAGTTTAAAGATCTCAGTGAGGCTGAAAATCCAGCTAGAAAAACAATACTTGAAGAACACATCAAGTGAAGGTTAATTAATAGAGAAAACCAGTTTTATACAGTTTAACTTGTGTACACTAGCCCTGTGTTTGAGTTTCTTCTTAATATACACACTGTGGGTTAGGTTTCCAGGTCTGAAACTGAACTATTTGTTGTGGCTGTGATCCCAAATGTCAGATCACAAAAGCACTCAAATTCCCCTCATTACATCCTAAGACCATAAAAGAAAAGCAATAAATTTGTCTAGCTTAAAGTTGTTTAGAAGGCCTGACATTTTATTACTTAATACTTTTGTAAAATAATCAGGCTTAGAACCTCATCATTTACTTTCTTGCATGCTCTGACATAAGCGAGTATATCCTGCTCCACAAATTGAAGGTACACATGGACACTGTGAAAGAGAACAAACCTTTGGTGCAGGAAAACAGGTCTGAACAACAGGCACAGCATGAATTTACTGGTAGATAAAAGCTTGGACATTTATTATTTTTCAAAGCAGATATTACAAGGAATATACTTGTCTCTCTGACAAGTATTGTCTCAAATATCTCCTCCAGTAGACAGTAAAAGGAAAAAAATCCAGCAGAGGGAGGAAGGGATATATATGATGCAGGCTAGTAACTAGCTGGCTGACCCTGGGTACCAGTGCAGAGTATCATCAGGCAAAGGCAGCTTTAGGGCTTCACTGCTAAACCGCTCACAGTTTAATTTCTAATTATTTTGGGCTACTCTGCCAGAGCACAGCCACTGGTGAAGACAGTCTAGCCAGACAAAAATGACTTTTGACATTGGTCACATCATGAAGAGTCAAATATGATTATTTTACTGGTTATTGTAACCTGGAACTCTTTCCATCAATTTCCATCATAGTCTTATAAAAAAAAAAAAAAAATCACACTCTCAACAGGAAAAACTTATTCTTTCATTGAACTGCTCCCAGGGGTTGTGCCTGAAATTACCTCTCACTAGCTATTCCAGCGACAGCAGATGTAATTATATGCTCACCTTGAGCAGATGACCTCCCACCCACCTGAATGCAGATTGAAAATAAGATGGAAACAGCCATCATGCACTGAGAAGTGGACAAAAGGATGATTTTTGACAACAACTTCTGGCATACTTTTAATTTCTGGGGGTTTACCATGTAACTTATCCATAGGACTTTCTGTCATTAAGGTCTAAACCTGATCTGTATGAATTTAGATTACTATAAAATAGCAAAACACATCAATTACTCATGGCACTTTTGATGCATAAATTATGCCCTGCATTTTTAGCCAGTTTCTGTCGTCTCAGGAATTTCAAATGCAAATCATAATTTTATTCAAAGCTCTGTGCTTAACTTCCTAAAAATAGGGCATCAGGCTTTGGCAGGTTTTCATACAATATTTGCAACTTTGCATATCTGTCTGGCATAATTTGAATATAAATCCTTTACTCATACGATAAAAATTTTCTGATATTAGTTTTCGGTTCTGTGAAACTGGCCATGGATAACAGGGTCACAAAAAAAAAATCTAGATCAGTCTTGAGAGCACAAATTCCATTTTTTAGTAGTTTAGCTCTGAGGCAAAACAAGCTACCTTCTGTCCTGCTGGGACTGCACAGCTGGCAGTGTCTAAGCTAGCTGTTTATCCTGAGACTGTGTGCACATGAAATGAGTTAAGGAAATCCCCAGCCCACATTGTCTTCAAATATCTGGCTTTTAGAATGTCTCAAATATAGCCATCCCACACTACAGTAGCCTGGAGGCTGAATGCCAGTAACTATGTAAATACAGCAGTCTTTTTCAACCATGACTGCTGCTGAATTAACAGGGAATATTGAGCTGTTCAGTAACTTGCTTATCTGCAGCATAATTAAAAATACACTAAGAGATCACCTCTACGTCTTTTTTTGCATTTATATTAATCATATCTACCTAAATTTTTAATTGTACTCCTTTGTTAGATCCCTCTCTGATACCAGGAGTAGTGTTAAATATGGGACTAATAGACAATACTATAGACACTTGCACATGTGCTTGAGATGCCCATTTTTTCTGCTTTATTGGGACATAAATTTAGGCACACACAGAGTCTTTGTAGCTTTGCAGATCTGTTTGAAAGCCTTGTGGATAAAATATCTTATGTGCCGCATGACAGTGCATGCTTATGTGTTGGATACTAATGAAATAAATAAGTAGCTAATGCCTACAGGGAGCCTCAAACACAAAGAACATTTATCTGGTAAAATCCACAAAACCCTCGGCTTCTCATTCCTTAAGTGCCTCCAGTTTTGCAGCTGGGCATTTGCAAAGCCACCATGCAGGCAGGTCCTAAGGCTGTGGCAGCCGGGACCATACCAATATTGGAATAAAAAGAAAAGTATGGCAAACACTCCATGAAGCTTGAATTAGAGGCAACAGCCTGCAACTGGCAGACAGACTCCACTAGAGAATCAGTGCTCCCACAGCAGCTGCAAGAGCAGTAGGCAGCTGTGATATATAGCAGCACCAGGGTGAGCAGAAGGAGCTACAGCAAGGTGTTTCAGCACTTAAGTCTATGAGATGGAAAGATGAAGAAAGATACTCAAGGCATTGGAATACTTTCCCAGTGCACCACTGTCAGTATTCATAAGCTCAGCATTTCTAGTTTCCATAGAGCACATAGACAAGGTATGCCAAGGTTTCCCCTCTGGTATGACACTCAAACTCTTGCATCCAAGACAGAGCACAGATTTGGACCCTAATGTTTAAGAAAGCAAATTAAAGAGTATTTTGACAGGTTTTTTTCTAATGCCTCCTGCTAATGCTTGAAATAAATACAGTCGGCCCTCTTGCACTTCACAGGTACAAGGTAGCTAAACTGTACTGAAACCCAGGCCATGCTGGATTTGTGTTTTGTATGAGTATAGGTTGTGTAACTGAGTCCTTTAAATGCAAATTTGTATCAAGAAAAAGGACTCAGTAGTAAAGGAGATATGCTCAGTAAACAGAAAACCGGATGCCTGGTTTTGACAGCTTGAAACTGGAACCCTGCAGGTCAGGGGGTTTGTACTTTGTATCCATATTTATAGCCCATCATAAAATTTAATTAAACACTGTAATGATTAAAAGCTGCCACTCCTCAGGGGGGACAGCTGTGAAAGGTGTACAAGCATGTGCAGGATTTTTGCCCCACAACTATTACTGCTCAAAATGATAAGACTCAAATTCTTGCTGGCACCTGCATATATTCAAAACCATTCCAGTGAAGAAGCATATTTGTCTCCTGAGGAGTAAATTTGTCCCATAGTTTCAAAGCTGCCTAAGAAAGCTGTTCATGTGAGTAGCCAACGCAGCTATTGATAGAAATTACAGCTAGCAGTTCTGCTATTTTCTGTGCATTAGCTTTAAGTCTTTGCATTGTCATAGACTTCTCTGAATGCCTACATTACAGAGTCTTTGCCCTGGGAATGGCTACAACTTCCATCCTCCTGATCCCTCTCAGTGCATGCATTTTCCTTTGCACATTACTGTTCAATCCTGCCTCTGCCCTGAGACTGAAATTAATTTCTACTATTTATTTAACAAAATTCCCTGGAATCATGTCCATGTTTTCCAGATGTCTCAATTAGGTAATAAATTGAGTGTATTCTTTGTAGTGAACAGGCAGACTGTACTCTAATACATAGTTACATGCAATTCAAGCCTTACAAACACTGTATATAAGCTACATGATTAAACAACTGTAACAAGCACTTGGAGTTTGTATTCCACATATGATTAGAATATTATTCTAAGAAGTTACCCCTCCTCCATCTACATCACCCTCACTCCCAATGTTCCTCTACTCCTCTGTATATAAAACAAACAAACCTTCCCTTAACATGAACTCATAATACAGCCAAAAGCAAGGGAATAAGAAGAAATGCAAATGTTATGAGAGCAGCAAGAGCACTTTTTGCTTCTGCAGAGTTGTGATGATGAATCCTGCTCTTGCTGACTCTGGGAAAGGAGCAGATACCAAACCGGTACCTCCACCTGTGGGGCACAAGCTGCTCTTTCAGCTTTATGTAATGATGCAGGTGACAGGACTAGAGACTGCAGGAACTTGCTGAGCTCCTGGCACTCTCACACCCGTTCATGCTAGTTACGAGTCACAGCAAGTCTTACTTTTTCCCAGCTGCCTCACTCTGATCCATGCTACCCTTGGAAATTATCTTTGGTTCATAATAAATAGTTTTTAAGGGCTTGAATTTAATAAAAAAAGGAAGGAGTGATCCTGCTCCTCTGGCCATATGGACAGCCATCTATCCAGCTGATTCAAGGTTCACTGGAGCTTCATGTTTTCAACATATTTGCATTATTTGGGTATCTAGAGAAAGAGCCTTTGTAACGTGCATTGGCAATGGGATCTCTATTGTCTGTGCTCTTGGGATATTATCCACTGTGTAGTGCTACCAGTCCCTTTCCAGTTACAAAGGTAGAAAGGTGTGACTGGCTGTAATATGATCAAACCATTTGCCAAAGTATTAACATCATAGGCAAAATCAATCAGCACTGAACACAATGGCATCCAGGAATTCTCATTATTAAGCACTGCTTAGGGGCTTTAAAGAAAAAGGAGGGAGGAGAAAGGCTGTGTTATCAGAAGGAGGAAGAGGTTTCCCCTGTTGCTCAATATTTACAATAGCTTAATATTTACACAAGTATTTTATGAGACATTTGGACCCATTTGTTGTAAGGTCACTATTAAGCTAACAAAACCAGGCACACGACAACTGCAAATGCTGAGTAAATGAAAGTCATGGCCTTTTCTATTTAAGGCAGAGGAGTGATTTCAAAGATGTGTGCTAACATGATGCTTCATTTTCTTGTGGTTTTAGACTTTGGTGATAATGTTTCTCAGGTTTCATTGTTTCAACCATGAACATCAAGAATTACAAAAATAAAGCAAGAGCCAAAAGTCTCAGCAGTGTAACCTGCAGCAACCACATGGTATCAATAGCTGCATTTTGAAGGGAGTAATTGGCAGGAAAATGATAAAGTGGTTCTATGAATCAGACAGGTCTGACTGCAGAGAGAATAGAATTATGTATCTTGAAAAGTGTTAGCTGAATGTGCCATAATTAAGTAGAAGGTGCAGGTGCAGGCTCAGCACTCAGTTGAGGTAAAGCTCAGTCTATTCCACTTTTTCATTGGTTCTTATACTAGACAGACTGTCACAGCTACCTGAGATATTTAAAATGTATCACATGGAGATGAGTCTATGTAGACAGAAAAGTACTTTCAATCCAAAAATCTTTTAGGGTGTCTAATAATTCAAATTACAAATAGAAGAAAACAAATACACAACTTGCTGACCACCTACAAAACTTCACACATAAAGACATTACGTATTTCTACGTCCTTACTGCTTCGTTTTGCCACTACTCTGATAACAGAAGCACAGGCTACACACTCACCAGTCAAACGATGGGCAAAAACTTCACTGGAGAAAGAAATCAGGGTGCAATTAGTGACTGACTCATCCCACTCACCCCTTCCCACAATGCTAAATAACGAGACCATGAGAAGCTGCCCCAGTTCTGTCCTCTTTTCAGAATTCGAGCAGCGATTCCATCTATCCACAGATAGAAAATTGTCGGACCTGAGCCTGGCTACTTGTTACTTCAGTTGCTCTTTCAGGTCTCAGTGATCTCTTAGCTATCCAAACTGTGATACTGTGAGATCTCTGCTAACCACTGCAGGCAGTCAGAAGGACAAGCATCAGTGTCAGCACAGCAGGCCCAGGGGGGCTAGTCACAACTAGCAACCCACCTTGGAGGATTTTTTGCCCCTAAGTTAACTTTGAAACCACATATTTAGGCTTCCTTTTGGTTACAAGAGAAAAAAAAATCAAGCGTAGCTAGCTGTAACCCTAACATGGTCACTCCATACCTTAAGCATCGCTAACACTTGCTTTGGAATTGGTCCCATGCAGGTGAAAAATTTCCTGAAACACAATTTGAATATTCAGGCCTAAGATTCAGCAGAATCAGTAACTTATTCAGCTCTTTACATGAGAAAATCAGCAGAGTTGGCGCCTGGTGAAATTTATTATGGTCTGCTGTGACTGTGGAGACCAGTCACACCAATGGCAGCAATTTGTCCAAGATGGTCTGTTTCAGTTTTGAATGTCCAAGGCACCAACGCTATACAGCACTGCTTATTTAAACCTGCCAGTCAGTGCCTCACCTGAAGTGCAAACATAGAGGTAAAAGTAGGTAAATACCTTTGATGTGGTTGCACAGACAGCTTCTGCCTCATCTTCACAGTCAGAGTTCTAATGATTCCTGAAGCATCTTATGAGAACAACTGTGCACCCACTGAAGGCCTAGGCTTTCCAGACACACTGCATTTCTTGAGTGTGAGCACAGGATGGTCGCTGTGTACTCCCAAGTGGCCCCTAGTCACTGCAGCAGATGAAAAAAGAGCTTGCTCCTGTCAAAACTACTCACATACACAGCTTCTAGTCACTCTCGTTTCCCAGGGCAAGTGAGCTCTGTCTTGCTGGCCTGCCACAGCAATACATCCAGTCCTACAGCATGCTCCAGACAGCTCTGCCCAATGGGCAAATTGTCCAAGAAGCCCCTCTGCTCCCAGTTCTTGCTAAAACTGGTTGTTGGGAGTAGGCAACTTGTCAGACTAGTTCACTTCACCTGCAGTGCTACAGCTCCCAACAGGCAAGCAGGCTGGCCAGGAAACACCACCTCATCATGGCCACTGCTGCCTCTGCTAATCCTACAGCAGGGCAGATGTGTGGCAGAGTTAGTTCACTCAGCCTGTGTCTTGCCTGCATGGTGGGGTGTAGGTGCAGAAGTCTTGCTTTTCTGGTTGGGAATCATGACTGTGCTTATGGAAGAGAAGATCACTATTGGTTCTTTATGTTGGTACTCATGGTGGGTATGTCAGCCCCTGCCTGAAGCATGTTAACACACTTCTACTCACACTCCATGAGCAAGTTTAGCCACTGATGGGGAAGCAGACTGCTGGCTCGCAAGCGGCATGGTTCCTGACATTTTTCAAAGGAGACAATGTTAAGAAACCTCATTCTGATTTCAGTGGCATACTAGATGGCAAAACAAATATTCAAAGTACATAATTATTTTCCCTAGAAAATAAATCAATCTTTTCCAAGAAAGCTGGAGATGCCAAAAATCCATCCTCTCTGATGTGGAGGGAAGAAACAAATACAATGCTAATGCCAGAGCAGTGAGCCCAGGAAAGTGTTACATCAAGTTAAGAGAATTTTGTGGGAGCAAGGAGAAATCCAAACAAAGAGCACTTGGAACTGGATATAATTTGAGCAGGAGTAGAGATTTATAGGTTTTATTATGTATGTGAGGTGAACTACTCTCCTGGCTTATTAGCAGCACATTTCAGAGCTTGGACTCAGAGACAACTGACCTTCAGACCCCATTATGGAAGCAGCACTTCCAAAATCACGACTACCTAGCATAATGCAGACTGGAAGGTAAACCCTTACTGCAGACACTCAATTAAATTGGGCTCATTACAGTGGTGGCAATAAAAGCAATGAACCTAGGTGCATTGGACTACTCATTTTTCTTCCCTCTCTATTCACAATCCAAAAGGAAAGCAGAAACTTCTTCATACATTGCTATGCAAGTGAGGAAAAGATACAATCTCTGATACAATAACAATGCACTACAGGATCAAAATGCAACCTTGGTGTTTTTCCTCCTCTAAATCGTGTCAAGGTTGCTACAAAACAACAGCACACACATGAAAGCCTGGCAAACAGACACAGGAATGATGCCAGCATATCCCTGCCTCTCACAGCCTGTCGGGGGGGCAGCTGGGCTCCCAGCAGCAATCCCTGCAGGTCACAGAATAGTTTGAGCTGGAAGGGGCCCACAAGGATCATCGAGTCCAACTCTCAAACAGCACCACTGCCTCTGGGGAATCAAACCCCAATCTCCCACGGGGGAGGCAGGGACACTCACCACTATACTAAAGTGGATTTCGCCTGTGTCCTTGCTGTGGTGGCCAACTTATCTGCATCTGCACCTTAGACAGATAAGAGGTGCAAAGTGTAGCTGCTCTGATCGATGCTCTCATCTCACAGGTGAGCTTATCAGAAGCCCAGTGCAGAGCCTCCAATGGTAACGCCGGGATAGGCTTGGCAGCAGGAGCTGTGGCCAGGGGACTGTGCCAGCAGGCTCCCATGGTGCCACCCAGCTACACCCAGAGCTGGCTGCAGCCCAAAGCTAGGATTCAAATCAGGAGCAGGTTCGGTTCCAATTGTCAACCTGTACTCTTTTCATAAAATTTATAAGTGTAAAATATGTGCCACATCAGAGCCAATGTGAAAAGCCTATACAAGGAAGTAAAAAGCCAGATGGAGGATTGCTTAATGGGTTTTTCTTTTCCTCCTTTCAAAAATCTCCAGTGCACTGTGTGATACCCACATCTGTACTCACACCCACAGGAAAAACATCTCTGCAAGCAAAGGCACAGACCATCCGAAGGGGTCACCACAGCCAGCATGGCCATGGTCTAGAGCCTCAGCACCTGGCACGTTTTGCTGCTTAAGCAGCAAAACTAGTTATACTGCATGACCAAATGTAAGCACATCAAAAACTATGTCACACCTGCATGCACTCTTAGCACTACTTCCTGAAGTAAATCTGAAATACAAGACAATATTCAACGGTAAATATTCCATTTAATGGAAGGACTGCTTTATGACCCTATTTCACCCTTCTTTTTAGAGAATGAATGGAAAAAGTTTATTTTAGGATGTAAATGGCAAGTGACAATGCCTTTATTAGTACGTTGCCTGCAAGAACTCACTGTTTGTTAATTTTTCAAGATTTGAAAATTCCATAAACTGAGGATTTTTATTTCAATCTACTTTGAACAGCTCAGTTATGAAATCTAAGATCTATTTCTTAAGTAAATGGTTAAACTTTCTAAACACAGGAGGAAGGAGCCCATGAGGGTTACCAGAGACTAAGTGCATATGATCTTTGAATAGAAGTGGGTATGCAAAGTAGTGTGCTTGGCCCCATTCATCAACATGCAATTTGCTACATTTTTTTTACTTTCTAGGCACAGTAATTCTATGTCTTTTCTTGTGAGGTTCTGTTCAACGTTCATTCCTCACACAGAGCAAATAGTGTGGTTCAGGTATGAGCCACCCTATTAATTCAGTCACCCTACAGCTAACTCAAAATAGCAAAGATTTAGCTCTTCAAAACTTTCTCAAATGATTAATTATCATTTGAGATAATGATATGATTTGATACTATTTATCATTTATATTATTATCAATAGTCATAATGATTATTATGATTAGAGTTTAATACTCTGTTAGCAGTGCTTAGATAAGGAAGGAAAAGCTATAAACTGGACTACTAGAGCCTGTGTTTGTCTTCCTGGAGTCAGCCCAATCCTACTGAGCTCCTTTAGTGTAGTTCCTTTATTTCCAAAAGTGTAAAAACTTCTTATTCACAGCTGTGTCAGGAACTGGTTTGCATATTACAATACCTGTATGAGCTGGTCTGGTTCACTCCCTTCTTCCACAGTAATTAATTTAGACCTCCCATTTCGTTCGTTGTCCCGAATGCCAACAGCAACCTGAGTAGCCTTCAGCCGCTCATATTTATTGCATGATGAGCCACACCACTGATAGATTTCCTAAAAAAAGACAAGAAGATGCACATCAGCAATAGGATTCAACATAGTAAAAATACGTATCTAAGTGACTTAGGAAATCTCTTCTAGAAAGCATATCCAAAAGATGAAGCTTTATGGCTGACTTGGTAGTACATATCTAGTAAGATAATTACTAATAAAATAAGTTCCATAATTTTACTATCTATGACAGTTTCAAACTGCACCAGGGAAGATTCAGGTTGGAGTTAAGGAGTAATTTCTTCACAGAATGGGTGATTAAACATTGGAATGGCCTGCCCAGGGAGGTGGTGAAGTCACTGTCCCTGGAGGTGTTTAAGAAACAACTGGATGTGGCACTTTGGGCTGTGGTCTAGTTGACATGGCGGCATTCAACCAAAGGCTGAACTCAAGAGATCTCAGAGGTCTTTTGAAACCTAACTGATTCTGTAGTATGTGAGATATTTATGCATTTATATACATATAATTTAGCTTCCAAATATTAAGAGATCACCTGAGATCAGAATAATTAAGAGTTTTGGTTTGACTGAGTTTTATCCCAACATCAGACTGAGTTTCTTCTAGCCAAAGAACTGGAAACTCCTAAATTTGCTACTGCAAATCTTATATCTGGGACTTCTTCTATGGTACTTCAGCAGTGCTGGTTCTCATCTGTGTCAAGAAGCAAATTACATCATTTCAAAATCTCAAGGAAAATAATAATTGTGTACATTTACCAAAAGTACAGTTAGATCTTTCAATCTAGTTTTTATTTGTGACCTTTTGGTGTAGAATGGTATTTGTGACACATTCTCCTGCATCAAACCAGACCAATTGGATGACATAATAAGAGTTTACAATAACAAATCTTCTTCACTGGGAGGCTTCTCTTCAGTATACAGCTGATCTAATACAAAAAAATTTCTCCACTTCAGATTAATGCAAGCTCTTCCAACTATCATCACAAATGTCTCTATAAATTGCATATTGGAATGGGCTGCCCAGGGAGGTGGTGGAGTCGCCATCCCTGGAGGTGTTTAAGAGAAGACTGGACGAGGAGCTTAGTGACATGGTCTAGCTGGGGGGTGTAGGGCTGGATGATTCTGGGCCCCTTCCGGCTCGGAGTGGCCTGCTAGACTGTGAGGGATCTAGGTTGGTGTTACGATCTGGGATGTGCTCTCGGTCTCTGCACGGGTGGTAGATGGTGAGTTGGACTAGATGATCCTTGTGGGTCCCTTCCAACTCATAATATTCTGTGTGTGAAATTACTTGTAAAGATTTACGGATCTGGAATGCACAGTTTTTCCTTCCCAGTAGAAGACAGATATACATCCAGTCCCCTTCTGCCTCAGAAGTTGACTAAAACAGACAAGATATATACCTGTAAAAGATGCCCCCACTCAGGAAGTGTAGCAACCAAGAATATAATTCTGACTCGGGGACCTACTCAGACATCCCAGCAGCAGCTCTTCATGTTGCTAAGTGAGCACTCAAGGGACAGTAGCACAACCATGCATCACCCTGTGGGCCTCCAATGCCTTTCTCTCATCTGACTGAATAGGTAGTGAATGAGTAAGGCTTGCACATGATGAGGAAAGTACAATTCAGCCAGAATGGAGCATGTTCCCAAGGCACCTCTCATGAAAGAGAGCCAAAGGTAGGTCACCCAATTCATTTACTCCACAGACCAAGGACCTCTGGTTTTGGCAATTCCTATTATTCATCCTGATCTCATAAGTATTTCAGAATAAAGAACTTAGATTTCAGTCTTGATGAAAATTACTAACAAGAGGCAGAACACAGGCTGCAGAGCTACTAGAGGCCAGGCAGGAAGGATCTAGTCAAATAAAATTCCTCATCTTGGCTAGTTGCTTCCACTTGCTTCTTCTGGAAGAAAGTAATTTGATTCTTCACATGATTCTATCAAATAGCCCAAATAGTACAGCAATAATAGACACAAAATTTTTTCAACATTAAAAAAGGTTGAACTAGTTTGTGCAATACAAGTAAGGATTTATTCAGAGCTCTCACTGAGAGTTAGGTTTGCAATGTATATACCACTGTATAAAGCTTAGATTTGAGATTAAAAACTGCTTAATTAAAAAATCCTTTGAAGCTATTTCTGCTGGCTATTATTGTTCTTTAATAGTACTTGAAATGGTGGTTTGAGGCAAGTGAGAGATGCAGTAGAGCTTCTCAGTACTAGCAGATACAAGCTTTTAGAAGACAACTAATGTTGATGCCATCTGCATGCAAAACTCAACTTGTACATGTTATGCAATGAAAGCTGTGAGGTTTTCAGCTTGCCTTTACCAACATGACTGTAGGTTTAGGGGAAAAAAATTGCTTCCAAGTTCTGGTTTAAATACTGTCAGTTTATTTAGCATCCAAAATCTAGAGATATACCTGATCCGAATCTTATCTTAAATCTGACTTTCCACATTTCCCTAGAAAATGTTCATACTCAGGGAAACAATTTTCTACAGAATTGAATGTGTATAAAGCAAGAAGTTTCAAATACAGTAGATTTTTTAGTATATTTATTATTGCCATGCACTGCTTCAGCCATCTTCTTCCAGATTCGGGGAGACTTTACACAAACACAGACACTTCAGTTTCATTCTCATCTTGAACTACCTCTTAATAATTGAGCTTATTTGTAATTATGTGAGAAAACAGGATTCACTAGAGATATTGTTGCAATAAACAGTTCATAGAAGCAATAAGGAAGATAAATAAGTTATATATTAGAGAACTAGCTGAAGAATTTAGGCAGCTATTGCTTTATCTCAGTGTGGATGCTGCAATTCATGGAGATTACTCAATCAGAAAGGTTGAAAGTTCAGCTTCAGTTGTGCCTCTCTTGTGGTAAATGGTCATGCAAACTCAAACAAGTAGTCACATCTACAAAATGATGACCACAAAGTATATTGTGAGACTTAAACTGCCACTGCAAATTACAAGGTCTTCAATTCTCGGACAATAAATCCACATCTTCTTTTCTTAGCATCTGCATGGTGCACTGCACCCAAGCGACCCCACATTCACAGTTCATTCTCCTAGTTTGCCTTCAGTCATCAAGCAACTAAACTCCTACAGTCCACTGGTTCTAAGCTTCAAATCAGCCTGAGGAAGGAAAAAGATCTTCAAAAATTTATAGTAATAGATTTCAGATTTCATTATTTTCCTTAGGGAGTACATATTCCCACAAAATAACAGTGGGAATGTTATTTCCATATAATATCATATTATGGATTATGTTATTTTGTATATATACAAAAATATTAAACTTTTGTCCTAATTGCTACTAGCTGTAACTTTGAGAAATCTCATACAGTAAGGTTTTCTTCTGCCAAAGCAACTTTGATCAACAAATAGTGTCTGAAAACATTCTTGATCTGGAGTTCATTTGGACTGAGATGCTTGATCTGGAGTTGACAAGCTCCATCTTCCCTGGTTATTTAAAAAATACTGATTTTAAAAGCTAGAGAAACAAAGATCTGATTCTCTTCAGCACTAGAGAATAAAGACACTATTTACTAAAAGCCTAAAAGCTAAACTTCAGGTACTGTATAATCTAATGGAAGGAAATGAGCAGCCACAAGTCATGAAATGGTCCCAAAGTATATGATATTTTACTGTATTTACTATGAACACTAAAATACCTTAAGCATACAGCCTTTCAGAAACTCAGACTTAGTTTATTTTCTCCTCTGAAATAAAAATCAGCTCATTTTCTAATGGATGCAATTTTGAGGCCTCAGCTGGACTTTTACAAGTTTGTCTTCATGATATAACTTGCCCATTTCAACATCTAGGCAGATGGTGGTTTTCAACAATTTAAAGCCAGGAAAAGATTTTTAAAAGTTAAAGCCATTTCTTGACAAGGTTCGTATTTAGATCTGGATTTACCTGAAATACAGTCAGCTAGTCATCAAACCATGTCCAACAGGCTACAGAGCTTTTGGGTTGTATTTTACTACTCATGTATTTATTTTTAGACATATAAAGGGCTCAGCTATGGCCAAAATATTAGTTTTACTTCAGTGCTTTCACAATTTCTTAGCTGTACCACATCATCTCTATTTTTAGGCTTGTTTTGCTATATTTATTTTGAATTGGTGGGCTGAAAAAAATGTTTCCATTAAAATGAAAACAGACTTCAAGTGTTCACTCTCCTCAAAATAAAAGGAGCTTCATTCATCAGGAATTCCTGTGCCAAGCCCAGTTTATTTTCAGAAGTTTATACTAGCAGTATCTGGGGTTTTTTTAAAATCTCTTTAACAGAATTTAAGGAGATGCTACAGAAGAAAGCTGTTCTGGCACCTTATATTAAAGGTTATTGATATCAACAAGCTTATGAGATCACAGTGGGAGAATTAACAGCTGAGAGTGAGAAAAATGTTATAAAGAATAATGGCAATGACCACCCTAGAGTTCCTGAAAGAGGTTCAGAAAGCAAGTCAAGACTGTGCCATGCCCACTATGGTCACAGCAAGGTCTCTCCTCACTGGCATGTGTTTGGGGACACAGTTTGGTCTCCCAGTCTGCATATCAGGATTCATTGTTCTTACTTGAAAACCCACAAAATATGCTGAGAGGATCATGCACAGGACCATCCCCCAGAAGTCACACCATGTAGCTTCTGGCCTACAGAGTGACCTTGAGGAAGTCACATGATATTTCTACAGCACATTAAAAATGACCCAACACTTAACTTCTATACAGAAGTATGCAGCAGGACAATTATGCATGGCTTGTGTAACTCTGAGCAAGAGGACCTTGGCACTTCTCCCTGTATGGAGGGGGACTGTGAAAGTACACCTCCTGCTTCCTGCTCCAGCCCTAAATAGCACGCAAAGCAAGAGAAGGAAAAACAAACAATAAAACTCACTAATTTCAGAAGTGACAAAACCCAGTTTTTCCCTTTTAACACATAGCCACTTCTGTATTCAGCTGGCAGCCTGCTCAGTTTGGAGGCAAACAAAAATATACTCGGTATCCTGATGTCTGTTCTGTGGACATTAGTCAGGAGAATGAGAGCAAAAGCCAAGAAACTTAAATCCACGAAGAATTCAGTTTTGCTCTAGTTAAACATGTTTTAAACATGCAAGTGTTTAAGACCTGTATCTTTGTGGAAATCTCTACTGATTTCCAGGCTGCTACTGTAGTTGCCAATTTGCATTCTCTTACATGAGGAGACATTACAAAGCTAAACAAATTAAACAGGTTTCAAAACTCTAACTTGAAACAAGTTCGTGGTGAAACCTCAATTTTGGTAGAAAACAACTGTGAAATATTTAAGATACTCAGTCTCATTAAGGAAAACACACAAGCTGGTGTGCCTCCATTCATTGGTTGCAGTCCCTGATACCCCCTAAACCTATCCACCTTTGCCCACATCTGCACCAGAACGTAGTTGCACCTCAATTGAAAATGAAGTTACCACTCTTAGTTCAGAGACAGCTAAAGTCTATAGTGTGGATCATGTCATGTCAACATGACATAATTTATGCTCACTTATTACATATACGTCAGACAGGATCTTGTTTTCAGTTCCTCTAAACCACAGCACTAAGTACATCAGAGGCACAGCTATAAAGCAGAAGGACTTTGCATAAAAGAAAGCAAAGTCTGCTCACTCCTCTGAAACACTCTTACATTTGTTTTACCCACACAATTCGTAACAAAAGGGCTAAAACCAAGAAAAGAAGCTTTGTGAAATTAAAACTGCCTTAGTTCCTCTCTTCCCTTTGGCTTTGCTGCTTCTGCTCAGAAGCAGATCAGAGTCTAGACAAAGAACCAGATCACAAAAAGCCCCTGTAGTGGTTTCACAGGATGAAGAAAGGCTGACAAGGCTTGTAAAGAAAGGTAGGTCAGAGAAGTTGTGATGTAGGAGTGTCAAAAGGAGCTGGCACTCCTAATGCTTACCTCTGGAGGGAAGTAGGAAAAAAACCAGCAAAGCTAGAGTCAGATAGAACACGAATGAATACTGGCAAAGCTTTTATACATATCTTATCAGTCTACTACCAAAATGACCGGCATGCATTCAACTCCATTCTCTTCATGGTCATTAATGAACTGCTGTTCAGATAAAGTACAAACTTATTTTAGCTGAAACTGTTTGTTAAAGTCTAGTTCCTAAATTAAAGAGCTTCAAATGAAAAAAATAAACACAAAATACGTATCAACTTTATTTCAAGTCTACATGTGAATTGCAAGAAATATAAATGCTTCCAATGTCTTCAAGTTCAGGTATTTGTAAAGCTACCTTGTTGTTCATAGTTCAAACACCAAGTTTTTGGAAATAAAACAGAGCCCTAAAGCAAGGATGAGGAGTTGTTATAAAGTACAAAAAAGTGCTAAATCAAGAAAACAAAGTCCAGACAGTGGGGAAAATAACTGAACAGTAAAACTGAATAAAAATTATGAGGATACAACACTTTTTGTCAGTTCATTAACATTCAGGTTTCTTCCAGAAACTGATGACATACATATATTAAGAAGAATGTTTGAATTGAACCGGATTAACATAGCCTTCTGAAGGTATTAGTTTTCTTAAATTATTGGTTTTCTCCCCTATCTTGATTGTTGAATTCTTGACATGGCCCGGGAAAAGAAAAAAATCCATTTCACATATCCATCAAATCTGCCTTTGACATTTGTTGAAACTGTTTTACAGTAAATCATTGAAAGTTGAAGAGTTTTCATAATCCAAAACAAACTCCGAATTCATTAATTTAGAATGCTGCTCAGACAAGCCTGGCCCTAGCATAATTACAAAAGTGACTTTGTAATCAGTCTTGGAGTCTCCCATTTGACGCAAATGGAACAAATTTTCAGACTAAAAATAAGCCAGATATAAAAGTCATGCACTTAGTACATGGATTTTTCCCCTCACACCTGATTTGTTAGCATGTACTAGGAATAGCTGTTGCTATATCACAGTGTATTAAAGGGTAAACACAAGGAGGATATTAATTCTAGATAACAGCAGCTCAATCAACTAAACATCTGGATTTCCTGCAAGATGAGGGAATAAACTAATTTAACTGAATCATTGTGTATACAAGCATGTCCTGCCCATCTGAAGCTTAAATAGCGGTCTCTGGTCCAGTCATCTTTCTGTACAAGTAGGGGCAAGGGGAAGCTTTCCAGTCCATAGAGTATGAAGAAAAAATCCATACTATGAATACTCTAACTGAAGAAGGGAGGAGGGAGGAAAGCCCAATGTATTTTTTTCCAATCTGATGGCTTTGAGATTACAATTTCCAGAATGCTGGCATTAACACTAGAACGGTAAATGTAATTTGTTCACAGAACCGTAGAAAAACTAGGTGCTTGCTTACCAAAATACACATTGTATGGATATAACCACAGTTTAATTCTGTTAAGTCTATAAAGTTAATAAAGAATGAAAGCATTTAAGTTCTTCAAGCTCTGCTAGTTTGGCAGCTTCCTGTTACTGCATGAGTAATATTTTAACTCAGCTGTAGGAAACTTGGGAAGATGTTGGGTGTAGGAGAACCGAATGAATGGAAAAATTACCTGAGTATTTTTAGTGCCAGGGAAAGCAACTAGAAGCTTACAGTGATGAACTTCAATCTGTTCTTCTGCTCCTGTTTATACAGGGATGGGAAGAACGGACATCTGAGTACAGTTTACCTTCAGTCTTTAGTTTGAACTACAGTTATCCCACCATCTGCATTCTCCCTTTAGGAGAAGGGTAAAGTTTCATCCACAAAAAACTTTTATTGTATTGATGAAACTCTTTAGCTGCAATCAGGCCCAAGCTCAGAACTGATTGGTAGTTATCACACCTCCCTCCCCACACCCTTATTTTAACAGGAAGCTGAGTATCGCATGACCCTCTCCCCTGCCCTCTGCAGTCACTTAGCTGGTAGCATTGCTGCTGCCTCCCATCAAGAGGTAAGGCAGAAAAGAATCAAGTTTTTTAGCTCCGCTGGGAGTGGAGCCACCGCGATGCCTGTGCAGGTTGGTTTGCATATTCATGACTGCCTAATTGAATATTCATGCGTGCCAGGTCACACATGTACAGTTGCGGGAAGGGGCCTCCTGTGTTGCTAAAAAATCATGCCACTAAGATGTGAAGCCGCTATATGGTGGGTACAAAGTGCAAGAGGGCCGACTGTATTGCATTATTTTCATTATATTAAGTGACTTGATAAAATCTAACAGGAAACGGACTGCACAAGCATCCTTCTGGTTAAGAGACTGAAGAAAGTAAATCTTGGAAATTAATCTTATTTGACACACTACAATAATTTGATATTAAAAGCACTGACTAAAAGCTTACTATTTTATACAATTACTGCACATTATTCTAAGACAATGAGTCAGTAGTGGCCTGCAATAAACCCCAAAACTCAAGAGCATTCCTATTTAAGATTAATTTAACACATTTCAATTATCAAGTAAAGTATCAACTTGAGCCAAAATCCTTTTCTTTAAGGGACCCTTGAATTCAGCTAAGAGGTCCTGTAAAGACTCACATTTACAACAGATCTCTAGTCATGGAAAATTTCAACCTGAAATACAGCTATTTCAGTTTGAAATACAGTTCTTATAAAACTCACTCAAGACTTCCCCTGTGACAGTGTATTTTCTTTCACACCCATATGTCTACAGGCACTTCACTGGACTTGCACATCTACACAGAGTGGTAAAAAAAAACACACAGGGTGACGTTGCTGCTTGAGCTCTGTCCTGTTAAACAGGAAGTCAGAAACCAGAGTGATGATATACTTGAAGAAAAAAAAGGAAAACAGTCCCTAGTGTATATTCAGTATTAAACTCTAAAGACATATTACATTTCAATTGCTCAGTCACAGCCCTCTCATCTCAACAAATCTCACCAAAAGGGATGAGTCCCAAGCTATACATATAACACAGCAATACACCCACAGAGCATTTCATCAGTGTCACGGCCATGTCTACAGTGTGACCTAAGGAATTACTCTAGGGGACCCAAGCAACTGTGGCACAATAAGGCTCAGGACAAGTTGAACTCATGGAGTACATCCAGTTCCACAGGGTGTCCATGGGAAGTTAACTTCAGAAAACTCAAGCTCTATTACAGCATGACTGCAAAAGCAGCATTTTCTAGCAATGTTTAGTTCCAAATTTGCCACCTTCCATGGATTAATTCTGAAAGGGCATAGATGATTTTGGTCTTCTATGCAAAGTGACATTGAGAGAACTTTGGATACTGATCACCCGAGTGTTTCACATGATTAGACCACACTGACATAGGAGGATAGGATAATGTTTGGAAAACACTGGTTAGTGTTCCGTCTGAAGGCTGTGAGGCATGATAAAAATTATAGGCATTTGGTATCAATTAACTATATTGATTATCTTCACCTGCAGATGCTTTTCAGAGGAAAAAGCCAAATGCACAACATGAGTTCAAGAGTTCATCTCATTTTCAAAAGGTCAGGGTAACTTAAACCTTGAATTAGCTCACCACTTCCTTGTGAAACACTACAGCTAAAACCAACTGCAGATAAATTACTTGCTTTTGCACACTTTCCATTTTACACAAATGAACTTAACAGGTGTAGGAATACATAACTTCAAACTGGTAACTAGTATCTGCGCTGTCTCTTTCTTTCAGCAGAAAGCCTTGAAATAAGTGATTGCTTCTCAAGTGATATATTGAAATATTCAACTGGTTTTATAACCACTTATGCAGCTATTACTTTAGAGTGAATTCACATGATCAAAGTTTTATGACTATGAAGAAGTGCTTTTAAGAGAAAGGTTGAATTTGGGTTCTGCTCTCAACACTAGCACTGATCCCATTGAGCTGGTAAATACTGCCAAAGTCAGACTGGATTTACTGTGAACAGCTTAAGATACTCAAACACCAGAAATTAAAAATCTCAAACCCTCAAATGGAAAAGGGAAGCATAATCTGTGTACACTTCAGGAAACACTTAAGGCCATTTCCATCCTTCCAAATGGCATGATACAAACTGATTTTCTAAAGCAGATTCATTCTGTTGATTCCCAGGAGTGACAAAAATCAGTTGTGCAGTTTAGAAGGTGATTCAGACTTTAGAAGGAATGTTACATATCTTACTTTTCAGTCTGTTTTGCTCTAGTAAACACTTACAGTTCCAAGATCAACAATGAAACAATCTCCTTTGTTGAAGCTGGTCCAAGCCAGGGGGACTTCTGTGGCTCTTACAACTCTCCGGCCCTTGATATGCAGCAGCCTCTTAGCACTCAGATCATTAGTAACAACATGATTAAATCCAGAGGCAACACCACCTGCCTGAATAAAACAAATAAAAAATAAAAGCAGCTTTATTTCAGCTTAATTTCTGTAGACTTACTTTTTTTTTGCTACAGATGAGGAGCTAGCAGGGGGAAAAGTATCACATGCAGTGAGGAGCAAGCCAAAATAATCTACAGTGCTGACCACAGATCTGACAGACACTGCTGCTGAAGTCTCAGGTGCCAACCTCTAGTCAAGGGAGCAGAGGTCACTGTTTCAAAGGATTTTTCAGATGATCAGGGAAAGGGAAAACAATTTACAGCATTCTTGCATCCTCCATAGGATGAGGTAACACTGAACCCCACTGCTAGGGCAAAAGTCAGTAGGTTTTCTATTAAGGACTCAGGAAAAGCAGAAAAACATGGAGCTCCTTTTTAAGTTTTCCAAACTTGAATCTCAGAGGTCTAGGTGATTTTAGTTCTGGTTACATGTAGACAGATGGGGCATTCCACAGCAGTTCCGCAGTTTCATGAAAAGAATATTTGCAGCTCAGGAGGCAAACTAGTATCCAGCTCAGGAAGTGAGACCAAACTGTTGAGTTACAACCTGTAAATGTAAATATAAGCACAGTCCTGTAACCTGGCTTGGCAGTCTGCCTCTAAGGCAGTATTCCCCACTTATCCAGGAGAGTCAGACCTCGGGTCGGAGCAGAAATTCGATCTTGAATTTACAAAGAAATAAAATGTAAAAGACTGGGCACATCACTGCCAACCTCTCTTATGCAATCTGAATTTCATATTTCTTGTGTAGCCTGTGAGAAGTTACAAACTCCCACAAATGAGGAAAAAAAAGGCTGATTGAGCCATGGGTCCCAGAGCTCCTACTATGAGGAGATTCTCAGGAGATAGATTACTTTATTCTTAAAAAAAACCCCCAGACATGTTGCAAATAAAATAAATTCTTTCAAATATTCAGCTTCTGAAAGTGACACAAGGCCTCTGACACTACACCTTTTCAAAATATAAAATCTTTGTATTTAGGAGGTTTTCTTATCTCCTTTGGAGAAAACTGAAGTAGGACTGAAAAAGCACAATTTTTAGACTCAAGTGAGGTTTTGGTCTCATACTCTGTTCAAGTTTCTAGCCACTTGAATACACCAGGTTCTGCATTTGAACAAAATGATCCAGTCTACAACACAAAAGTGATTTCCATGAGATTTAATACCTCCCAGACACAGAGTCCCTACTGTGAGCTCTCTCAGGTACACAAGTATGAGATCTCAGGACATTTTATTTTTGGGAAAAAAATAATTGGGAAAGGGTTTCACATATCAGAAGAGGTGCCAGCAAATAAGCTGCTGCTTTCTGTACAAGCACTGTGACTCATAGTTTAAGATAGGTAGTTCAGATCTAAGCCCACAAAGCATTCAGTAATAATTTTTAAACTCTCCAATTACAAAACAAAACATTTGATCTTCACATGCGGGACAAGGTTACATACAGTTTCAGAATACTTTTTGATAAAGCCCTTACCTTATATTTAATTCCTCCTTTGAAGTAACCCACAAACTCAGTAGACTCATATCCTTGAATTTCTCTACTCTGCACCGGCTTTCCTCCTAAATAGTCATCCATTTGAACAGCAAATATAGCTGCAGCTGTGCTTTCATCCTGGGTGCATTCTTTCCCTGAAATAAGAAGAAATATTACTTCTATAAGGCACTATTGTTACTTTGAATCCTGTTGAAATAACTGCTTCTATGACAATCAGGCGCTGCTCATGTTTATGCGGCAAAAAAAGCACTATTTCTTAACTACTTGTAGAACTGCATTCATAAGGAAAAAAGTGAAAAATAAAGTTGGTCATCTCCAAGCATCTTGAAAGAAACGAATATTTTAATTTGAGTTTAGCACAGTAGTTCAGCGGTAAAGATTTTTAGACCTTGAGCTGAAGCGTGAAGACAAAGAAAGGTCACATCAAACGACTATCTGGATGGCAAACTATAGATTTATGCTAAGAAAAATTCATCAGGCTATAGAACCAAAATAATTCAGAAGGAGTCTTCTTCATACTACAGCAAAAGCAAGATCATTTGCCTGGTACAGCTGGGAAAAAGAAAAGCAGCTTTGGGGCTCAGATATTTGCTTCATGAGGCCACTCTGTTTCGTACCTTTCAGAGATTAGCCTCTTCCTATAACTGTGGCAAAATGGTCTCTTCACCTAGTGAGCTGATGGCCTAATCATGCTGCAAAGCAGGCTGTATATCAAAGTGTGCCTACACATTTCTAATGAATATTTTCTACAGTTTCGAGCGTGTCAAGAAAAGCACAAATAGGATCAAGTCTAAAAAAACAGGTTTTTCAAGAACTTTAGAAAAACAAAGAAAAGTGAGGGATTCCATTTAATTTTTGTTTTTCTTTCTAAATGCTGGTATACAAACAGCAGTTCCTAAGAGAGCTTCTCACTTACATTAACCATTTCCCTAGTTCTACGTGAGTAAGTGGAAAAATATCACAGAGGCCAAACATGAGCCTATTCATGGCCCAGCAGTGCAAATGCCACAGAAAAAGTCTCCATTTTCCAACAACAACTATGTTTCTCCCAGAAGCAATGCCACCATCTCAGCTTTCACAGAGACACTGGTGATATGGAAGTCTCCAGAAAACACCAAGGATGAAATGGGGAAGGGGTCCAAAAATAATGGAATCATAGGGAAGCAAAGGGCATTTAGGTCTTCTCAAAAAGAGGTAGAAAAAAAAATTACTGAAACCAGGATGTAACACAAACTCTGAGGGAAAAGGTGCCATCATTCAGTAATAAAAAAACTTGCTATGGGGCAATGTGCTTTCTCAGACCTGGGTAACACCTTTAAGTTGGTGGTAAAGTTTTGAGGGCGTTTGGTTGGTTATCTATTGATATCTAGTGGGACTAGAGCCTTCTGATTTATTGCTTGCAATTACATAACAGGGTTCAAGGCTGAAGAAAAATGGTTCTTGAACAGTGTTAGATATAAGAATTACACACTACCAGACTTGGCCTCACTGCTGTTATGCAATAAAATGCTCAGAGAAACCGCATTTAAAAAAATCAACTGGGCATCAGTCCAAGTATAGGTTATTCAAGATCATATGGAAAACAGATTACCTTACAGTCTGAGGCACAAACAACTACAAATAGGACTGTGAATACAGGAAAAATAATAAATTACCAGACTAGATCCTACCTCACATGGACAGATCTTATGACTTCATCTCTAGGGACATGGGTTAAAAAATGGTTAAAAACCTCTATGCATGATTTTAGTATTAAAGATACTAAGTGGAGTATAGCCAGTCTTACTCCTACAAGTAGCCTCATACTGGCACAGTACATGCTGTTTCCACTAGTGATAGTTTCAAGTCCAAACAACTCCCTCAGAATTAGTAGTTAAGCTACCAAGGCATCCCTTAAGTGCCAGTACAGACAACTGAACACAGCTACGTGGCACAGATCCCATCGATTGCTTGGCCATGCCAATGTTGTTGCAGCACTTGGGTTAGCTTGTTTAGAAATGATCCAAACTCAACAGCACTTCACTGTATGCAAGATACTTGGTAAAACAGTGGCTTTCCCACAGGAAGCTTCAGGATGTCAGAACAACTGTTGGGTCACTTTAACCCTAGGATGCCAGCCACCACTCAAGACTGTCAGCACATCAAGGTCACAGACCATCCTCCCACAGTCTAGACCTCCTTCCAACACCTTGGGTGTGCCCAAGGAAGGTATTAGAACAATATTTGCCACTATATGGTAGGAAAAGTCAGTGCTCTGCTTTAATTCTGAATTTGGGTATCTTTTTTGCTTGTCAGAATCCATTCACACTCAAAGCCACCATGTGTGGCCTCCACAATAACAAGCCGCAGGTGATTGGTAGGAGTAGCCTGTGTCACCAAATGTTGAGGTCCTTGTAAGTATTCAAGCCCAATGTCTGCAGGATTTCCACTTGCTTTCCATCCTGAAGTCTGAATGGCAATGACTGCTGTAGCTGTCAAGAGACAGTTTATGTGAAGTCTTCAGACTTCATAGCCATTTAAAAGGCCTACTGTGGTCCTCCTGCCCACAGGTTATAGTCTAACTTATGAGGGAAACCTTTGGTGTACATAACAGCAGTGTAAATCAGGTTCTATGGTTCCTGCCCTAGGTGTGACTAGCCCTCCCCATTCCTCTTGTTTGAAGTTCTGATCTCCTGTTACTATTGAGATTGCAGCAGTGTTTGAGATCGTCTGTCCTGCTACTGAAGTATCTTGGAAGCAGGAAAGGATTTCCCAGCAGTGAGCCACCCTGCCAGCTGCACAACAATGGGTGCCCAGATCACCTGAAGCCATTCACAGTATCTGGATAGCACGACATCAGAATGAAGTGTGCACCAGCGTGTAAAACTAACACGCTTTAGCGAACAGCAAAGACGTTTTAATTACTGTAAGTGTCAGTCACTGTTCCGTTTTCACTGCCAAAGAGTTGCAAAGAATCCTTACATCATTCCCTGGGAAATGTCTACTACATCTTAACTATAACTACGNTCTGTGATTCTGTGATTTCTGTGATCATTCCCCAGGAAGTGTCTACTACATCTTAACTATAACTACATAGTTCTAACTTCATCAGCAAAGGTCCAAACATCCAAATCTTGCTACTAGCAGCACTGCTGACAGAGGAACCTCTGCCAGAAATTGATTTACATTGCCAGCTGCGATTACACTCTTACCAGAGACAGACACTACCCTGCTTGCCAGCTGGAAAACTACATATGCAAAACTGAACACTTCAAACATTTATGCAGAAGCAATCACACAGTTTTATCTGCTATTCTTTTTTCAATACAAGCAAAAGTAGAATGAGAAGCACTGCAACCCAAACACATTAATGTTAATACCATTAATCTACCTTTATGTACATTCATTGAGATGATTGACTACAAACACAAACTTGATGGTGAAACAAACAAAGTAATAGGTTTCAGGCAGCTACACTGCAACCACTGCAGCTGGATGAGCTGGTGGCCAGACAGGGAAGTCATAAGAAATCCCCAGGAGATGACAAAGTAACATAAAACGCATCCTTATGTCAGACTTGTATTTCAATGTAAAGTATGCTAAGTCAAGGCAGAAGGCAAACGACATCAGCACACTTCCAGTGATTCCAGTAGACTGTTAGGTTGATACTAAAAAAGTTTCACAGAAATCCTGGGGACTTTGCATCTGATTTGTGTATCATCAGAAAGCAAAATTAGTCTGGCTGAAAGAAATAACACTCAGACACAAATCAGGACAACACCACAGAATACAGTCCAGAGAAAATTTTCATCCAGGTGGAAAAAAAAGGAAGAAAACTCCTGACATGAGTGAAGGCAGGATTTCACTCATAAATTTCTGCTGGGCGAACCCAAGACTTGGCTTTAACCCTTCAACCCTTTCCCAAACTAACATCCCAGAGCAAGCAAACGTTTCACTTTTCTGCCGTACCTCACTGTCCCACCACAGCATCCCTCAGCATCGGAAAGGGTGAGGCTCAGCATTAATCAACCTGATCCTTGATGGCAACGCTACTTTTGCCTCCAGCTGGAAACCCCGCAGCCCTTCTGAGAAGGGCGGGGGAAAACCCAGCTCCCGGTCCCCCGGAGCCCCGCAAGAGCCCTCAGCAGCAGTAGCGGGCACGGCGGACCGCACCCCCCGCCCGATGCCTACCGAGCCAGTAGTGCAGGCGGTAGGCGACGGCGTTCCCGCGGCGCTCGGTGTGCAGCACCAGGTACGCGTCCCCCACGAAGAAGTCACCGTGGCGGCCGGGGGGCACCGGCACCAGCTCCAGCTTCTCGACGCGCCACACCTGCAGCCCGCTCTGGCGCCCGGCCTCGGCGAAGGCCGGCGGAGGCCGCTCGGGAGCCATCGCAAGACGCGGGAGCGGAGAACCAGCGGTGCAGGACCGTCCGCGCTGCCTTTATAGGGCAGGGCGCGGCCCCGGGGCGGCGAGATGCGCCTGTCCCACCCCTTCCAGCGGCTACCGGAGCCAGCTGAGCTTTTGTTTAATTATTATTTTATACACCTGCAAATCTCACCTGGCGGCCTTTTTCCTACTGTGCACAATGCCTTAGCCAGGGACATTACAAAAAAACCAGCCGCCCTCACTTCGACCCAAGAATGTTTCTCTATTCTGAAACAATAAGAGAAAAAACCAATAAAAGTCAAGAAAGCAAATTACAAGCCGTCAAACTCACTACCTACGGGTGTTACAGCGCTGTGTAGTTTGTTTCTATAATTACCATATCTGCCTTGTTTTTGTAAGCTGCTCATACCAGAATACAAAGAGTTTCTGTAGCTTGCACTTGCGGCTGGGCTCTTTTTTCCAGCCTGGGCTGGCATGGTAGAGCACGGCTCTCATTCACCCAATAATCCCAGTTCATTTTTCCAATATTGCCAGTGATCTTTTTCTAGGGAGAAAAAAACCCCAAACTAGATTCTAGATGAAACCCAGAATTTATATGAATTTCCCTTTCTCAGAAAATTTAAAGCTGATGATTTTCCAACACTCTACAACAACCCACAAGATTTAAAGCCACATCTTACTTGTCTGCATCTTTTGTAAATGCTTGGTCCATCAACGTGACAATTCCAGTTTTTATTGAAAAAACTGTTTTCATCTGATGTTAATAGGAGGTAGAGCAGTCTGGGTATGACACAGGTAGATGCAGCTCAAGTTGTCAGTGCATCAAAAAGATTTCAGAAAGGGTTTTGTTTAGTTTAATCAGCTTATCCCCCTGGATGACTTTTGAAGCTCGTAATTTCCCCTCTAGGTTGTTTTACTAAGTTAATACCAGAAGAGTGCAGAATGGAACTGCCACATTAAGGGGAGAGGCACTGATAAATGCAACAAAGTAGCTGGGCAGCATCTTCTCTCAGGGGAGGAGGGGGGGAAGTTAAAAAAACCGCACCACAATTAAGACATTTGTTTAACTATCTTCCCTCCTTCTCTTTATACTGTGTCAAGGAAAAAGATGCCATTACATAGTGTGTACCTATTCTCATCTCCCATTTTGGTGAGCATCCTGTCATCAGTTTGCCAGACAGAGGTTTACTGGCACCCTAAGCTTCATCCTCCTCAATGTTAAAAAAAGGAAACTGCGGGTGCTCTGTTTTGTCTAAGGTTCAGTTCCTGTTTCCATATTGTACCAGTGTTTTGACATATTTACAAGTGATTTCTCAGAATTACCCTCCTATCTATGCCAGTTTCCTCCTGTTCAGTTTTATTCTTTTAAATACACCAAACGAGCTGTTGGTTTGGGAGTTTTTTTCCCCTAACTGCATGCCTTTTTACCTTCTTGTGCATTTATTTGCCTTACAGTCAGTAATTACCACATACTCTGTAATTGTATGGGTTTACTATTTCTTCTGAAATTGCCAAGATGCACTCACTTTGGAATTGTGCTGAGTTCTGCCCATATGGGATATCGGACCATTCCAGTGTTATGCAGCCTCATTTCTTCTACCTGTTCTGCCTGTCTTGCCAAGCTAGAATTATTTGTGTAGATTGCACAGGATAGGTTTGTTAAATCTATATCTCCTTATTCATTTCACGGACTAAATACTACGCTAAGCACAATCCCCATTACTGGCATGAGATGCATGCTAATGCTATTTGTTTAGCATTGACCATTCCCAGTATCACACACCAGTGAACAAAGTTTTAAAGACACAAGAAGAGTTTAACTGTTTTGTATCAGTATTTGGGGCATTACTCAGACACAAAAGATGTTAGTACTGACAGCAGAATTTTCTCATGCCCGAGTTTGTCTTACTAGGATTATGTAATCACTTACTGGCTCCTGACAAAAAAAACCTATGATTGAAGTTTGCATCCTAAGTGGCAGGATACTTGTTTGTGCTCTTCACTATTAATTTTTGGCTTTTTGAATTTTGCAATCTCATTTCCAATGAAAGTTGTACTGTCTTCTTCCATTTCCAACTTTCTTTTTTTTCCAGAAAAATTAATCTAGCATTGTTAACACTACGCATATTTTTGTATCTTTTTAAATAATAAGTCTTATTCAAAAGCGTTGTGCAAAAGTGAAATTTTTGAGAAAAAAACCCAAGAATTATCTTAGGATTTGCACATTTAGAAAAAATATTTTAAATTATTTTTGATGTGTTTTTGCATATCCTTTGATATAGTAGTTGAAGTGGAAAGAGCTAAAAATGAGATCGTTTTTGTGACCCAGAAGTCCTGAGTCAAATAATAATAATCACTACATTCATTAGAAATTGAGCTGTAATGGAATTTCAGACTACTTTAAGATTTCAAATAATTTTACTCTAATTACTAAAGATTTTATTCTTGCTGATAAACCATGGCTTTCTTCGAAGGATGGCAAAGGTTTAGCTTTTCAGTAACAAGGGGAAATAATTTTGCCTCACACCCTTTCCACAGGGATATTGCAATTGGCTGTTGTCGCAGCCCAGCCACAGAGCAGAGATGCAGATTTCTGCCTGCTTGACTGCACTGTTTGAGGTATGGCCATCTTTAACTGCTTGTCTTTTTCCAAAGTCAAGATAGACCACTCAGAACTGCTAGAAGGTGCTCCTGCTCCTCATCTAGTCCTTAAAACAGCAGATTCAAAGGTATTGAGTTTAAAGCCATTTAATTTTGCTCATTTATTTCCAAAATATTTTGTTATATTGAATAAGAGATCTTTTTCCCTCCAAGTATTGTTGTTGTATACTACATATATACAAGGTGTGTATGTATAGACATAATAAAAATTATATTGCAATGTCCCAAGTTCTGATTTTTGTCCAAATCAGAAAAAAGGTTTGCAAAAACACAAGGTGGTGTTTCTATGTGATATACACAAGGAACCCAAAAGGGCTCCCAGGAGTTAAGCCCCAGCATCTATCCCAGCAGGAATAGTTTTCAGTATAGACTGTTTAGGTCTAAAGTTTAAGTCCTTCTACAAGGCTTGAATTAGTTCCAGGAACTAGCAATGGAAGGAATTAAAAGGAACATGAGGAGAGAATATTTCCAAATTTCATAAATGTTTCCTTCTACAAAGCTTATTTCTTCCTCACCACACATGCCAAATACCCTCCTGAACTCTGTGACCCTAACTCAACAATGGGATTACAGATGTTTAGATTTGCCTCCAGTTTCACATGACAAAGTTTGCTGTAAGCAGAGTATGTGTGTCAAAAACACACTCTTGTTCAAACAATCACACAACTCAACCCTTGTTCTCATCTGTTCTGTTGCTGAATTACAAAACAGTAGTTATTTCAGATTTAAGTCAGTTCAGAGATCTGAGCTAAACTCTTATTTGTAATATTCATCTAACAAAAATAATTATGTGTCACTGTTGCTGTATGAGCTGAAGGATAACTAGACCATACAGCTTTAAAAGCCAGGTTATCAAAACCAGGCTATAGAATTCTGTTACCACTTCCTGATTCTCTCCATTCTCTCATTAGGATCCTGAGATTAGCTCAGTTGGCAGGAGCATGGTGCTAATAATGCCAAGCTCATGGGTTTGATTCCTGTATAGGCCATTTACTTTAGAGTTGGACTTGATCATTCTTGTGGGTGCCTTCCAAATCAGAATATTCTGTGATAATTACATTTCAAATCATCCTGCTCTTAGCCCAGCTTCAACTGGAGAGGCTTTGGCAAAGCCAGGACATGCTGAAGACAGACTGAAATCTAGCTTTCCTCATTATTGGCAAAGTTTGAGTCACAAAGGTACCAGTGAGACGTATGTAGAATCTCCTTTACCTTCAAGAGGGAAGTCTGGGTTTAATCCTTCAAGCCCAGAGCAAATAAAAGGCCTTAATGTGCAGCATTGAGGCAGGTGTCTAAGACAGACTGGGTAGGATCACAGCTACATTGTGTGCTCCACTTGACAACTGGCTGGCTCCTAACTACATCCTGCTCCGCTTGTGTGAGCACTCTCACTCCCCATGGCCATCTCTGTGCTCTCTGTACAGGCAATGAAGGATTCTTCAGCAGCACCCATCACTCATCTGTGTGGGTAAGGACACCACATTCCAAGCAGCTGAGAAGCTCTGACTCTCCAAATTCATTCATCAGCAATGGGGCTAAACAGGGCATGCAGAGGAAGTAATCTGAATGTTTGCTTCCATCAAAGAATCTAGGCAGACATTTTTGACGCTGGGATGGTGAGAAGCGAAGTGTTAATTATTAAGCATGTTATAGCTCCCTGTATTCTTCTTACGTTCTTCCTCAAAATACTCAATGAGGAGCATAGATGTTTAATCAACAAATTATTATTCTTTATTACCTATATTATACCTCAAGGAGTCAGAGAGAGAGAATTGAAGCACTCTTTCAACAGTCATCTATCTTCAAAAAAACGGAAGATCTCCTCTACTATTCATATGACATTTCATTTCATGGTCACAAGAGTAGACAAGATTTAGAAAAATATACTCTCAGACTCATTATTTTACCCACCTTATCTATCTAGATAGAAAAATGGTGCCATAATCCCCATCAAAGATTATTCAGCCTCTCACATTTTCTGCTCTGGAAATGCAAGGAATAAATACCAAAGGAACAAGTGATGCTGATCTGTGTGGCTCAGTAAATTTCACCAAGACCATCCCACTGATCCTTAGGTCTTCTTCCTTATATTTAGGTATAGTGGTCTCATGTTTGTTGAGGAAAATCTCCAGCTCTTTTCAAGGAGTTAAAGTTTTCAAAGAATCGTTGTATGTTTATTGAAAATAGAAAAATGGAAAGGCATTCTTTATTAAGAAGGATTCAGAGTTATTGGCCAGAAATTACTATTCAGAAAGTTTAATTAAAATGAGATTATTTTATATCAGATGATTATTGCTAAAAAACATCTTTCACTTTTATCAATTTCCACAGTGTTGCTGGGATTTGGGTGCACACTGATTTGTGAAACAAACATTACAAAGGATGGACAGGATAACCTGCATAAACTGACCTTCTATAAATGTGATGTTTATCCATTTTGAATTTGAAAATACTCTACGTTTGGTCTGACTGTAATTTCAGCATGATCTTTTGAGTGCTGAGAAGCAATTATTGAATTTTCTTATCTGTATGTTGCAGCTACAGGTTTTGATGATGGTTTAAGTTACTTTTGAATACTTGGTAACAAGGGACAAGAAAACTGCCATACTCCTGTTTACCATCAGTGTAGTATTTAAAATTAAAAGCAGCTAAGTAAAACTGAGGAAGAGAGTTCTACCCAGAAAAAAGAATACAAGAACAATTTGAAGAAAGCACAATCATCCATTAAGGTCGTAGATCCACTCTCCAACAAGAGATCCTGAAATACTAGATATGGCAATATGAGGAGTGCAGAGAACTCAGGGAAAACAGAATTATGAACTTTGTTACTGTGTGTGAGCTTTTATGTATTAGCCATGTTGCCAGCTCAAAACACCAAGGTCAAGAACAGGAGCCCTCTCAGAGAATTTTAAATTTAATAACCTCAGCATTACTTCAGTTTGAAGAGAGGAGGAAAGTTTCCTCGATAAGTTTTCTCAATTGAGTAGTTTCTAAGATCAGTGATGTTTATTGGGAATCAACCTACTGAATTTATGAGATCCGAAAGCCAAGTTGTCTGAAGAACAAAAGCATTCGTACATTTGCTTCTACATGAGGGTCACCCAATTTATAAAATTAACTTCTCCCTTTTCTCTGGAGTATTTAAAGTATATTAATTTGCTAAAAAGCTGCTGACATATGCAAACCTGCTGGAGGCAGCTTCTAAGATTGTTATCTTTCAGTAGCACATGTTCAAGATGGGATCTTGTTATTGCTCAGGAAGTCTACAAAAAGATCTATTTTAAATCGAAGCTTGGAACTAATTCCTGTTTCAAGATTGTGAGATAAATTTACTAAAAATGGATGTAACCTTTGTTTTCTGATTCACACTATACAAAGAAAGCATGGAGGTGCCTTGAAGTTAAATGTTGTGCTGTTATCATAGCATTTATTTCAATCTTGATTCGAGAAGTCTAAGTGACAAGGAAAGACAAGGAGGAATATATTGTTAGGGGGGTTTGCCACTCATCAGGAACAAGTTTTTTCATGAGAAAGTTTGAAGAAGACACATTTCATATCAACTGAAGTCTGATTAGTAAAAATCCACTTTAGTACAGTGGTGAGTGTCCCCACCTGGTGTGTGGGAGACCTGGGTTTAATTCCCGCCAGGGAGACAGTGTTAAGAGTTGGACTCGATGATCCTTGTGGGTCCCTTCCAACTCAGAATATTCTGTGATTCTGATTCTGATTCTTATAACTCTCTCAGTCCAAGATACTAAGGCAAAAATGAATCTTTTGTGAATCAATACACTTTTTTAGTGTCTTGTTTTAATGAGCCTGTTATCCTAGAAAAGGCATATCCTCAAGTACACAGCACATCATCTTTGCAAATCCTCCTGATTCCTTTTCCTATTTGATTGTCCACTGACAAAGATCAAACGCAAGATAAAATAAAGTGTGAGGTAAAATGCTTAACTGATGTGAGAGTGAAATGTGCAGTTTATTTACACACCATCATTCCTACCTAACATTAGGCATACCTGTCAAAATAAATGAATGGTCTTAAAAAACAAAGAGCTAATGTCCTCAATATTTATCAACCTGTTATTTTCTTAATGTCAATAATACTGTGTATACAGTACTTATGCTCCCAAACAGAACTTCTGCATTCACTCCTTCCAGAAAAATAGTTTAACAGATGCAAAGCAGCCTTCAGCTTCTCTCCCAGATCAGTAGTTTACGTACCTCTTTTCCCTTGGTCTTCACTTCATATTGAGAACTTAAATCTCATCAAATCATCTTTGTGCAATGCTCTGAGGTCTTTGGCATTCTCCTGCCCCATGTTTCCGAGCTTGGCTCCCAAGCCTTCATGACTAGACCTGCTAGAAACCAAATATAAATGTTATCTCTCTCCTAACAATTCTCCCTTTCTGTATGAGTTATGAGGGTACATGTCTCAAATTTCTATTTCTAAAAATAAAATTCTGATCAAAAAGAATGAGTGGTGCCCAGTCTTACAGGACCTGCAACGTTGTGAAACTGTGATATACTGCATGATTTAAAAAAAAACCAAAACGAAACCAAATCACACCAAACCAAACAAAACCAAACAAAACCCTGAAATCCCAGCACAACAAAGTCAATAAATAAATTCTTGAATTTTATGCTCCTTTTTCTTCAGTGACACAGCAACACAGGACTATGTGCATGGACTATGTGCTTGAAATTGGAGATCTTGGAGGCACTTAAAGTCTCTTCTTGGGTTTAAGAGAAGCGTTTCCCTTGCTCAGTCCAGGGGATCCACATGTTACATGATTACACAAGCCCTGTGTGCTAAGGCTCATGTGTTGCACAGAGCATGCTAGGCAGCTTTTTAAGATGTAATCAGAGGGAAGGGTGCATATTGAAACATTTGTTTAAAATACACTCTTTTTTAAACACATCTAAAGACATTTGTTTAAAATATCCCACTTCCTTCCTTGTCTTTTTCACAAGGTCAGAAAATTTTGTCTGTAGGGAAAAGAAAAATCCCTTTGCTATCCTTTGACTTTCTCTGATTCTAGTTATTTTCAACTAGTAACACTGTTTGTTATTTACTTTCAAAGGTACATAACCATCAACAAGAACAATTATCCTCACAGGAAAACACGTAAGGGAACACAGCTGTTTATGACTCTATGTTTTGAATTTCGACTGGCTGCCAGGCAATTGCTGTTTTCCTACCCATCTCTTGAGATGAACATTCAAGGAGTACCATCACTACTTGGGTACTGTTTTTTTCAAATATGAAGGACGCAAGTGAAAATAAACTGTTTCTCTTTACAAATTAAAAGATGATAGGTTGAAGAACATGTTATTACAGATAAGTTTATTGTGTGAAGCATAATTTTAGTATACCTTGCGTGACAGGCAGTTTCTTGCTTTATTTTTTCCAGCTAAGAAAAACTCTCTGTGGAGGAAAAGCAGCACTTCAGCATTATAAAATTTTATGTTTTAAACAGTTACAGAATAGAGTTTCTGTGTTTTATGTGCTGCCTGTTGGTTTGTAACTTGAGGAAATCCCATGGTACTAAAACTAAACTGATTCTTTATGAAAACAGCCATGTACATCCACAGCTGCCTTTCTGGCTGTGCACATCCCACTACCTCCTTCCAAGCCCTCTCCCCATGACTCCCCTGTTTACCCTTCTCCCTAGCCTAATCTCTGCTTGTTGTCCTTCACCACTGTGTGCACAAAATTCAGTCAGAGCAGTCCCAGCACTTACTGAGCTGTTTCGATGGTCGGTGTCAAAGGAAAAGAAGGTACAGTTATACCCCTGCATTTGTGAGAAATGGGTCATGTCAGAGTTCTCGCAGAACGTCAAACTCGCAAATACGTGCAGGTCATTAATATGCACGCAGGCCACACCCATTGCTCCACCCCCAGCCAATCAGGAGTGCTGGGGAGCCTCTTCGACTCCTCCCCACAGGTTCTCATAGCACAGGGGAGGAAAGGGACGCGTTTCTGCGCCCTGTCTGCCTGGGTAGACACCCCCAAGAATCCCTAGACTTCTCTTCGGCCACGCTGCCACTTCTACAGCTGCTGACCACACGTGCTCGCAGCCCAAACCCCACACCGCTGCTCCCCACCCAGCCCGCACGCCGGCCTTGCCGCACAGGAGGAGCATGTCCCACTGGCCGCCGCAGCCAGCCCCACTTTCCTGGGGCACTTCCCTTCTCCCGTCTGTAGCCATGGAAACAGTAACACACGCCCGGGGTGGGGTCAGTCCCTGGCAGCACTTAGGCTAACGGGACAGCGTGACTCCTGGCCCTCCCAGTAGGGCCAGGCCAGTCCCGCCCCACAGGGAGCTCCGGCACCGCCTCTCAGTGGAGCAGAGGCACGGCGCATGCGTCGGCTGGGTAAACTCGCGAACGGCTGAAGCAACATTGCGAGAAATTTTCCTCGCAAATCCATGGGGTCGTAATGCAGAGGTCGCAATGCAGTGGGGATGTACTGTATTATTCTTATCTAAATGAAAAGATGCATCCCAGAAGGTTTTTCATTTTGTTTCACTCCTGTATTTAGCACTGTACAAGTCTCTTACGTGTCTTTTTGGATGCAGTTACTGCCTTTTAAAAAACAGTCTCTTATTTAAAACAAGTTAATATTTTCTTCCTTGTATGTACTAAACAGAGCAGTGTTAGCTAACTGCAGTTGTGTTATTAAGGTAATAAAATTACCCTACTGCTATCACCACAACATGATAAGGTGTAATGCAATGCTCAAAGCAATGTTCAATGGACCAGAAAAGTATCTAGCATAAAATTATTATTTACATTTTTTCCAGTATATTAATTTTAATTGTGGTCCATATGAGATTTTTTTTATTGCAAACCAATAAAAATCAATCTGCTCCCTAGAATTAGGAGTCTTGTGTATAATTCATACACTGAATCTACATGGTAATTATTCATGATTAGGATCTCAGTTCCAGAAATCACAGGGGTTATAGCTATATCTCACCCAAAGTACAATAATTTTAGAATAACATTGGATTTGGAGTATGTAGGGGAGGGGGAGGCCAGATGATGTCCTGAGCAGGAACATTAAAATCTTTCTGTCTATTTTATAATAAAGATATGTAGGGTAAGTTCTGTATATATACAAAATAGTAATATTAATAACTTACAGAATCTACTGATTCGTCTTGATAAAGTTAGTATATGTAGGTGACAGATCTGCATGGTATTTGCAGTTAACCTGTTTACCTGCTTCTTCCTTTCAGGGTTTAAGGAAGTATCCACATTCATTCCCTGCATCTATTTGAGCTATAAAGGTTTTCATAAAACAATTCTAAAGGAACAATCCAATAGTGCTGCCTAAAACCAAATAATTCACCTTCATTAAGCCCATTTCAAAGTACACTGAAATCAATGGGAAAATACTGACTGACTGGAACAGATTTTAGATCAGTGAAATTTTTGGTAATGAATACTGTTCATTCCTCCTATTCTGGGCTAAGAGATGTCAACACTGCAGTTGACTGTGAGCCAAAGGCTGACATAGCTGTAAGCAAGATTTACAGTGCATTTTCACCCCCACAATGAGAATGCAAAACTAAAAAAGGATGAAGACGTTTTGTGTGTATTTCCAACTGCTTAGGCATGAGAACACCACTTTAGCCAGTCCTTGATACAAAAAATCCACTCTGCTTCCTCTGAAGTTTAACAGTTTTGTGAAGTGTGTCAGAGGAGATGGAGATCAGCGTGAATGGCAAACATCTCTGCAGGGCAGTCTCAGGCCCCTTTGAACTCTGTAAGAGGCTGAGTGTGCAACAGAGGAAAAAAAGGTGCTAATCTGGAGCCAAAATGAGGAGCTGCCACAGTACTCTGCTCCTATGCAACACTTCTCAGTTTATATATTTGCCAGTAAAGAGGATTTTCCATGCACAAATTTATTGAAAGTACCTTTGTTTCCTTAAGAGCTTCTTTACCTAGGAGCTTTAGCAACTTTCACTTTCCTCACTGCAGAGCAACCGGGTTTTCACTTGCTCCTGTCCCCCCATGCCTCTGTAAGAGATGGAGGGGTGGGGGAGAAGCTTGCCTTTGATATGATACAGATTCACAGATTCACATTTCTCACTTTAAGCTCTGATCTTGTTAGAAATAAATTCTTTACATCCCCACTTTGGAGTGTTGTTTTGCCTGTGACAGTAAAAGATTTCTAATACAGTGAATACCTGCATATTTGCGATCCGGTATTTGTGAGATTCAGTATTTGCAGGTGATTTTCCCATGAGCTGTGTGACCTCGGCGCGTGCGCAGAACATACCGCAACTTCAGTCTGATTGGCCACCGGTCCCGCCGCTAGCGGGGACAAGGCGCGGCGCGGCGACAAGGCGCTGGGACTCCTTCACTCACCCCCACCCTGGTAGAGCACAGCCAGACATCTGAAACAAGCCCACCAAACCTCATATGGAGAGGGGGCGTGGCTATGGGCGTGGTGTACTTGACTACGTAATGGGTTCGCTATCTTTGCAGATTTCACCACTCGCATGAGGCGGGCCAGACCCAATAGCCCGCAAGTAACGGGGGTTCACTGTAGTCCTCATTCCTGCTGTAGCAAAACCCTTCAGGTTTTTTTTCTTTTCCTCTCTCTCTTGTTTGTATGGGAGGGTGGGGATGAAGTGAGAGAGTGGCTGTGGGTGAATCTCTGGCATCCAGACAGGGTCAAACCACCATAGTCCCAAGCCTTTCACGTGTCTGGGTTTGTCTGGCATTAAGAAAATGAGTAACTTACTGGCAGACTGGGAACTTCATTCTTTCCAAACATACATTTGTGGAACTGAAAATTTCAAACAATGTCTGTAGATGCAATGCAATTGGCAGGAAGCTGTCTTTAACAAAAAACATGCTCCTTTTTTTGGTTAAAATCTTACACCATCTTTTTTTTCTATGAAGTGTTGCATCTGGGAAATCGTGGAGAAATGTTGAACTCTGCAACAGTGCACACAGAGCTATCATTGTTTCAGGTATCCTTACTGGTGTCCCAAATTTTCCAAAGTGATATGTAGCTCGGTCTTTTGGAAAGGGCAAAATGATTCAATATGCAATTTTCTTATGCTAAATCACTCTCTAGGGTGATTGCTTACAGTTTAAGTCTAGAGAGTTCAAATCCAGCTCTGGATATACCTCCAAGCCCTCAGCAATGCAGACTATGACAAGAAATGCCTCCGCATTACACTCAACATCCGCACACTGTTTAGAACAGAAATTGAAACTACCTATGTTGAGCTTTCAGCAGTCAATTCCTCGTAATTAGAGTCAAATGCAAAACAGTTGTTTAGAGGAAGAGGGAGTGTGAGAGGGTTTATTTTGTCACAGTCTGCTGATCACCTGCTCTTGGGTGCAGGGGAACAGGAGTTTCCGAAGCAAGCTCATGATGGCACTCAGACCCTCCAGTTACCAGAAGCATGATGGGCTCAGTGAATTCTTTTATCTCAGGATGATTGAGGGACTGGTTAGAGAACAGAATGAATGTTGATAAGTAGTTTTTAGTAATACAGAGAAATCTATATGAAGAGGAATTCATTAAGTAGAAAGAGATAATAATGTTGATTTCCATGTTATTTCAAAGCTCACGACCTAAAGGAAAAAGGTCAAGTGCTCACTAACAAACCATACAAAGTGCATTTAGTGTGTTTCTGTTCAATGCCAGTATTTACAGTAAGAAACAGGTATTTTGCTAAAACATTTGAACATCACTGATAAAACATGACTGCCAGGTTTTGTGCCATTGGAAGGACCTAGACCTGCTTTGTTGCAGTGGGTAAGGGCTCTCAGAGAGCTCATTCTTCACCTTACAGGATAGACACAAGACATAGCTCAGGACCAGTAGTGTCTTCCATAGCATATTCAGATGGACACATTTCTTGGCACCAATAATTTGGCATGTTAGTGTGGACAGTGGTGTGGAGGCTGTATCACGTTACTTTCTTCTTAGTGCTGTTTAGGCTGGAGTTCCTGTGAAAAGAAAGACATTAGCATTTAAATACAGTCATCCTATAAGTCACATTAGGCTCGTATCAAACATGATGGGAGAAAACAGAGTTTAACAGTAAACTAGTTTTGTCAGTGAGAAGATCAAGATTCTACTCATGGCGAGTTTGTTCTAGACAAGGTAGGAGCAGAAAACAATGTATTTCATGGATATTTTTCTCTTTCTTGAAGGATTTTTCTCACCAGGCATGGGGACTGTGTTGGAGGGCACTGTGAAGTGTCTCCCATTCAGGAATACAGAAGGAGAGGTGTGTTGTAAGCTAAAGAAGTGTCTCCTAACACATTGAAAAGCAGTCCTACTTTCTACCTGCCTTAAAAAGTCACCTACCATGACCCTACTTTGAGTGATGTTTACTCCCCAAGATAATCTTAGTCAAGAGATTTGGCAATCAGCAATATCGATCCTGGCTATAGAAGCAGTGGACTCTGCTCAGACAAATGTATTTTTCCCAGAAGCACAAGCTATTCTAGTTAAAGTCAATTTTATAACCACCATATTTTAATTTCTTTATCTCACATAGATCATCAGCACTGCAATTCAGATTGTGAGACAATGCTGCATTGTCTGCATGGATACACCGAGCCCATGTAAACCAGAACCACTCTGGATGCTGCAGGAATCTCACTTGATAGCAACTTTTCAATAGTGCAAGCCAGCATGAGGAAAAATCAGACTTGCTATCTCCATTTTTTGCACTGGACTCATATGAAGGCTTGGGTCTATTCAGTTTTATTTGGCATCAGTGTCATCCTAACCCTCACAAACCAATGGAATTATGGATTCTGCCAGCACACATCAACACTTTCTCATCTAAGTTAGTCCTCTGGATGAAGCTAGATCTAGCGTCCCTAATGTAACAGAATGAAGCCTGTTCCTGTTGCAGCTGGCACAGCTTTTCCTTTACATGGTCCAAGAACACAGTGTGGACACCACACCAGCATCCAAGAACATCCACCATCCATGCCACTGAGGGCAGAGAAGTAGAGATACATCAGACCTTCAAAATTAAACAGGAGTGGATGTCAGAATAATCTTTGAAAAATTCATCAAAGAATTTATTCTTAGACATGTTTCAGACTTGGATCAGAGCACATGTTGAAATGCCTAAATATATTTGTGTTCAGCCAATTCACGTGTTTTAAAAATGTGCTCATTGTCTTGCTGCAATTGCTATTACATTCACAACTGTCAACATCTACACTGTTCCCCAAACAACTTATTTTTCCCTCAACCCCCTATTTGTTAATCTTAAGTAATGTAAGTGAGAGCTGCTTTATAATGAAAATACAGGCATTCTTCATTTGGAGAGCTCTACATTTAGGTGTTTGATATAAATATATAAACCACTACAGCATCCACCTAGGACCTGCATATTCTGAAATAGTCTGTCTTTAGACAATCTAATATGGATATCTTAATTCCTACAAATGAATTACCACATACAATGCGGCATAATGTTCTGCTAAAGGCTGAAATAAGAAAATATTCCTCAGGAGATTATCTTTTCAACCCTATCAAAGTCATCATGAACGGAAAACAGAATTACATTCCAGAAAACCTAAAGGAAATTAATGGCCCATGTCCCTAGATCTCCACTAAAATGACATTGCCCTTAGGATATGGCAGCTGTCCTCTCAAGATTACATGATCCGTAATATTCTGAAATAAATATAATTAAGAATTACTATTATTGTTGTTGTTATTTCAAAATATTTTGATGCAGAGAAAAGCAAGAAGTTGTCTTTTAATTTGGCTAACCATAAATGACACAGATTTAGGTGGCCAGAGACTTTGGTAGTAGCAGCTATGAATCCTATTTACTTTCACAAGCTTTGTATGTAAAAATTCTATCAAAGTCCTTTTGTTTTCCTTTCTGTGGTTCAAACCTAGGATCTAAAAAAGGTTAAGAAAACAGTATTTATAAGCTCTACAGAAAACTGTCCAGAATCTGGGATTTGAAAAGCTATGCTTTTGTTGATCAGATAGGTTCCAGAAAAAGAAGCACCAAGACACACATTGTAAATATTATAAGCAAAAAATATTCTGTCCCTGGCCTTTGCTGTGAATGTACAAAGAAGTAGTGGTTTATGATACATGATATGTATCTGAGTACTGTAATTAACTACTGTGTGTAGTTAATTATTTTCAAAAAACTAACCTTACAAGATGTGAAACTATAGAAACTACCCTAAAGAGCAGGCATCTCATTGTGTAATATCTACCTCAGTAGGAATGCAGATATGGACTATTGTAACTATAATGAGGACAGCAAACATTGGACTTGAACCAGTTGCCTGGGAATAAAACCCATTACAAGGTTGAAATTTCAGTCTTACCAGAAAAAAACAACTTTGACAAGCAGTTTTTAGCTGGCAATCCTCCTTGTGTCACGTATCCTTAGAGTTAAGTGTTTTTAAATTAGCTTTGTACTGAATTTGAAAAGGAAAAGACATTATAACGTCAGGCAACCCTCATGCTTAGAACCAAGACTACTGAAGTTAGCATTAGAATAAACTTTACATATTGGTTTTAGGTAAGGTAAAACTATACATGTAACATTTCTGTAAAAAAAAAAAAAAATAAAAGAGCTCTCTGTTGCTGGAGAACTTATGAGAGGCCTAGAAAGAAGGCTGAAGCAAGGGGGTCATTTAACGTTAATGATGTATCTTTTTTTTATATATATTCTCCTTATTTGGAAGCAAAAGTGATTTGAATTCAAAGTGAATAAGATTTTAAATAGCTGGTAATATTTTCTGCCAGTTGCAAAAGGAAATTGTGAGATTGGCTATGGGTAGTGGTATTCTTAATCTTCAACATTTTGCAGCATCAGATAAGTTTAGGACAGGATACGTCAGCAGCACATTGGTCTTAAAATCTTTTTGAGACAAAGATTAATCTTGAAAGGCTGAGTTTTCCCCATCAGCCCATTCTTCAAAAGAAATTTGCTACTTGCTGTGGATAACCGGTATTTGACTCCATTGCTAGGTATGTAGATTTAACTGACAATTTCCTGTGATCTTTACATGTTGAAATGGATATCATAAAATGGACGGTTTCTTGTGAGATGCAAGATGGAAAATCAATAACTATCATGTTCTAGAGGTATCAGTATCATCTGCATGACTAGGAAGATACAATTCTCTGATTAATTGAACAAGATAAAATCAAAATGGTGGGGTTAGGCAGCAGGATGAATGCCCTGTGAAATCAGGGAGGGAAGAGAAATGATGCACGAAGTTACATTTGCAATGGTTAACTGAAAATGGATAGAATAATGAATCCAATTTTTAAAGATATTACAAAACCAAACAAACAAAAACAAAGAATTAGTATGGACAAAAACCATTTAGGTTGAATATTTCTCTTCCTTAGAAGATTTAATGTTAAATTCACTGGTTCTGAGGGAATGCACTGATTCAAGTTGTATCATGAAATTCTAAATTACTTTTCAACTTTTTTGTACACAGTTTGTGTACAATCAGTGTTATGAAAAAAAGGACAGTTTCTTGTCATATAGAGTAAGCCACTGTATACAGTGTTGCCAAAGTCCCTCCATGTCTGTTGCTGTCCTGCCTCCCACTGTCTCCCATTGGCTGCCTGGGTGCCGCTGTGCCATGTCATTGGCTGTGGCAGTTGCTGCTCCAGGACAGAATAGAGACGGTGGGGCTGGGCGTGCCGCTGAGGGCGGGACAGGACAGCGGGTGACAGACCTGCCATGGATGCTCCATAGAATAAATCACAGAATATTCTGAGTTGGAAGGGACCCACAAGGATCATCGAGTCCAACTCTTAACACTGTCTCCCTGGCGGGAATCGAACCCAGGTCTCTCACATGCCAGGTGGGGACACTTACCACTGTACTAAAGTGGATTCCAGTTAAACACAGCATCCTGACTCTCCTGCTGGCTCCCAGCTCCACGCCATGGCACAGCCAGCCCAGAGAACTGCCCATTGCTGTAGCAATACTAAGGAGCCAGCACTATGTTGGGGCAGACCCTCTTGATGGACCGCTGCCACAGTAACAGTTTTCGGCACTGTGCCTCCACCGTCTCCTGGGGCTGGGGGCAGAAACCTCCCACCACTCCCAGCACACATGGGAAGTCCTGGTGGAGGCTTGGGAAGTCCAGTTGCTGCGCCCTCACCCCTCCACCTGTGAGTCGCCTCCCACAGAGTCAGGCGGGTCAATGGCTCCCTTTGCCGGGGCCCAGCAGAGCCTATGGGCTGCGCTCACCCCTGCCTGGGCCTTGGCCTTGGCCTCTGCCCGTGCCCCAACACCTCCTGCAGCAGCCACCCACCTGCCTCGCTGGAGCACAGGCATGTCAAGCAGCACCCAGCTGACCAACACGAGGCAATGTTTTCTCGGTGCAACTTGGCACCTTTGCCATGTCTCATCACATTTGAGTTGAGTTTAAAGATGGCTTCCTGGCCAGGAAGGCATTCCTTAGATCTCCTGAGGCGGCATAGGGCAGTGGGTGGTCCTGGAAACACCCTCCTGCTCTCAGGAGTTGATGGGGCATGGGTAAAGGTGAGACTTAACTGAATATTCATGAGCTCACTCTCTTTGCATTTCACTGGGTTCACACCGCCTGCAGGGACTCGTTTACCTGCAGAAACTACTGCCTGACTGTATTATGAAAAAAAAAGCTAGCACAATGAGATGCTGGTCTCAGTTAGGGCTGTTAAATGGAAAAAATACCATATAATACTTTCATCCAGCATTTCAAGCAATTCAACTGCTGGCTATTTACCTGGCAAAAGCAGAAAATGCAGGCAGACGTCACAAAGAACAAGATAAATGTGACTTGATTAGCTATATTTCCATCTGCTTTGCCCCAAAACCCCCTACAAAGCGTATTAAAACATAAAGAGCCAAAGTTGTATTCTTCAGCCTTCTCTATGGAAATCTTTCACCAAGTAATTTGTGACTATAACACAGTTAATTATCAAAGTTAGATCTCAACACAGTATTAACTGTGGGGTTTGGGAGTTTTTTCCTAATGAGACTGACACCTAGTGGTTTCATTTACTGATCCACGAGCATCCTCTCCATTTCAGTGCATTTGCTTTATAAAAGGCTGGCAGCCAGACACTTTACATTCCTATAATTGTGTGGCCTGGGCTCTTCATATACACCAGTAATATATTTGTCATTCTTCACAAATTCATAAGGGTCGATTTGTGGAAAATGAGTGACAAGCAGAGGCAAGTCCCATCTATTTTTTGGAAGAGGAAGGAGCAGTCTGGACCTAAGCCTGGAAAGCTCTTGAATGACTCTGATCTCAGAGATCCTTTTTGGTTTCAGTTCCCCTTTCCCCTTTCCTCATGGCTTCTGAGAAGAGTTGGATGATCTATGGAGCCTGTGGCTAAACCCAGGAGGCTGCTTTAGCAATACATCTTTCTTGGCTTTGGGCTCCTGCACAGCAGTTTGTTGGGAGAAAGGCTAATCATGGCTTGCAGAAAACTTCCTTTCAAATAAAATTTTCTCTTTTCTTGGTGGAGGATGAACATAATGGCCTGATGATTAATCTTTTCTTCTCAAATATTGTAATCCCTGGCAAAAAGAAAAAGAAAAAACCCTGACATACATATGCAATAAAACATTTATTATTGATCACTATTCGCAGTCTGGCTAGCCCTATCTACATAACCTCATAGAAGATAAAGGTGTAATTGTACTTTTTTTATTTTGTACCTGTGCTGATGAAATATTGCTTCTTAAGTCCCTCTTTCAGTTCTGCAAAGTAACCTGAAGAAGCAAACTCCTAACCCTAGAAAAAACCCATCTAAAGCCAAATGCATGGATGTTCATGAATTTACACATTCATACCAGCCTGTAGGGACTGGAGCTCTGACTTTTATTTTGCCTGAAATACCTATTACTAAGCAGCAACACAAATACACCCTCTCCTTCAGGTTTTTAGTCTTGCCTCATTAAGCAGTAAATCCTTGACAGGAGACTAAATGTGTGCTCATGGCAGGGCAGCACAGCAGGGGGGTAGGATTAGTGAGGACATTCTGGGTCCATACCAGTCTCACTTCACACAAGTAGAAGTGACAAAATGAACTTCAAATGAGGGAAATTTTGAAGGTCTGTTTTCTATTCATCCTGGTGTATATTCATCTTTCTCTGCATTCCTGGGCACACACAGGCCACAAAGTTAATTAGAGCTGCTCCATTGCTATCCTAATATTTGCCCAGGTGTTGTGTCCTGCCATGGGCTATTTCATCAGTCAGTGCCATTCAAGCTTCATCTTTTTGCCCAGAGGTAGAGAGAGGCCCTTTCCTACACCCAAGGACACCTCTGGGCAGGGTAAATGACGACTGGAGCAGCATTAACACCCTAAATAGGCAGTAAAGTATTTAAATTTGTGCACAAGCTAAATACTAATTATCTCTGGTTTATGTCCATGATTTAAAACTTTTCCCAGACTCTGTTACCTTTCTTATGCTAGAGTTCCTTGTATGCCTCAAAATCTGGAAGAAAGACATGGATTGTAAGGGTATTACAACAGGCCCCAACAAAACACAAACCATTTTTTCCTACTTTCTTTAATATTCAATACTCAGGAAACGCGAAGGAAAGCTATAACATTACAACTTTCTCTTCTTTGTGCTTGTTCATTCTGAGGACAGGATGGGGATATTTTTCTAAAAGAAGGTTTTGGCCCATTGAAAGATAAGGACATATGGAAATGTCCTTACCAACAAAACTATGTTTGGGTAAACAAAACAAGGATTTGGGTAGGCAGCTTACTGGAGCTTACTTTTTTTGGTGATTTTGTTTCCCAAGCCATGCTCAACTGTGCTGTATGGCCAAGGTAGGTTACTTTCAGCCCGGGATCCCACAGCTGGAACACTTCCAGCTGCAGCAGGTCCACGTGAGAACAACCCCTGGGAAGGGGCCAAAACTCACACACACTCACACACACTCCCTACCCCACAAATTATACTCAGTCAATCCAAACACTGAAGCACAACCTGGTGCTGTTTCTGTTTACGAGGAGGTGAGCAGGCTTGAGTGGGCACTTTGTTTCTGTCCTCTATGGTGGCTCAGGTTTCCCATCAAGTGTGGATGGGGATAGTGTAAGGCAAGTCAGCTGTCCCATCACAACTAACTTCTGTTTTTACCTTATGATTTAACAAATTGTGAAAAAAATGACCACTGAGATAATTTATGCTTGTACAGCAGCCTTTTCTTGCTTTGCAGCCAAACAGAGATACTGGCAGAGTCCTCAGGCCAGGCTTAGGTACAGGTAAAACTGGTACATGCCAAGGTCAGCAAAATGAATAGCAAAAGTTCTTCTGTTCTAGTCCATGTCAAAATTGTAACAACTGAGATTTTGCCTTGGCCTTGCTGCTGCTGCCATCATGAAAAGACAATGCATGCACTTGCCCCTCCACAGGTGCCAGGAACAGAAATGTTCAGCTCTACAGGGCTGTGTGTCTACTCCTCTGCCCCCTTTCCTCTCCTTAGCACTCCTCCCTCTCTGTGGCAATCAGTCCCACACAATGGAGGCAGCAAAATTCAGAATTTGGCTATGTTGTCAAGAGGACTCAAAACTGCATAATGCTTTGCAGAGATTTTGTTGAAAGGGTACCTTTTCTCCATTTTATGCACTGGGTAACACACATCACCAACTTACAGGTTGTGTAAATACCCATTCCTCCTTAGCACTCAATCCCTCACCTATTTTCTTAATCCCTAGTTTTCTTCCTAAAAGAAAGGTTTTACATCCAAAGGAAGTTTCTAAAGCTATTCTAGGATTCTCCATTAATTTCACCAAAGCAAAAAATCTGTGTATTTTCACATATCCCACCTCTGCCAGCTTTTTTACCATTGAAATTCTGTGCATATGTTTGTGTCCTAGAAACTGAAACTCACTGATCCAAAATACCTGCGGATCCATATGCACAGTGGTGAATAAGGACCCCAAAGAGATGCAAAGAACAGAAAAAACAGGGGTGTGACTCACCACTCTACAAAAAGAGGGACTTCCAGACAAACTTCATATGCAGTACCACAGAAAGCTTCTCTTTCCTCTCTGCTAAGGGAAGTTAAGTGAAGGGACAGACTTACAACACACCCTTACTCAGGAATTGTTTATTCTTCCATTGTAGAAAAGAGCTGGAATATACAGTCTACCCATCTGTGTTGCTAAGAAACAAGGCACTGTTGCCTTGGGATTTGATGCAGAATTCAAAAATGAGAATAGAGTCTCAGTAGATTGCATAAATGCAGCTTGAAACCTAGCAACAAGGCTACAAGTTAAATGTGCTTCTCTTGTTTGGTGAAAACAAGGGTATTAGAAGGAAAATATACGACTGAAGAAAGGAAAACAGTAATTGGAAAGCAAAACAGAGCTGTTGTATCACCAATTATCCTAAGGGATGTGACTATGTTTTACTAAACATACATTTATCACCTGTAAGATCTGATGCTGCCCTGTGTTTTAAGCAAGTTTATAGTTACCATAAAATATGAATACAAAGCAGCATAAATATTTACTGATTTAACAGTATTTGCTAAATATTAATTTTGTTTAGTATAAATGACAATGCAAAACTCAGGATAGCAGAATTAATTTCCATTTGTATTTCATTTTTCTGCCAACAGAACAGTTCAATAGTTGCTACACATGCTTTGAAATGGTCGCTCCAAATGGCATGGATTGGATAAACAGAAGCAATTATTTAACCACATGCACATCGACTGTTTTCTGTATTTGCTTATGTGTAANTGTCTTCCTTAAATGTTTCTAAGTTTGCAGCACTACCATGCAGTTTGTCCAACATTTATATTATTACAATTGCTCAGAGTCAGGACCGAAAGCCCATCTTGGGAAACACCTTTTCTTTTTTGCTTGGATGGTTTAGAAGGACATTCAAAGCCCTTTGAGAGGATACACTGATACAATAGCTTTTCCTCTGTCTTTAAGGAAATTAACATTTTTTCAGAGTACTGGATGAAAAGAAATTTGGAGGTTGTAGTTGAACTTTGTGATAGGACTTTGTATGAGTTCAAAAAACAAAGATCTTACAGGAATCCTAAAGTAAATTATAAGTTATAATTGAGTGGTCCTTTGCAAGTTCATGCTGCTCAGACATCTACAGTTTTACTGACAAGAAAAAATATTAAACAAAATTCCTTAAGACTTTGAAGATTTCAATTCCTTAAATCCCTCGAAAAAACGAAATAATTTCTCAGAGCCAACAGATGGCAGCATGTTACTTTACAACGTAAAGGAGTTTTAAAACCCAGGAAATCTAAGTAGTAATTCTTTTTGCTCTAGCATAGAGTAGTAAGACAGCTTGATATTTTCTTACACAAAACCACTTCGTGTTTTCAGCTAAATATAAGCCGTTTGTAGACTTAAATAAGATTAAGGAGACCTTAGGAGTACAAGCTGGAAAAAGTGGTAAAGCTAGTCAAGATCCCAGTCTGAGCTGCAGAATCGTCTTAGGGACAAGCAAGCACAGATGGAATATCATACCCAGATTTAACTCTGAAAACCACAGCCAAAACTTTCTATACTTTCTACCTTGGTAAAAGGTTTTCCAGGAAAGGAAAAAAAAAGAGAGAAAAAAATAGAAAAAAGGAANATGCTTTGAAATGGTCGCTCCAAATGGCATGGATTGGATAAACAGAAGCAATTATTTAACCACATGCACATCGACTGTTTTCTGTATTTGCTTATGTGTAAGTGAAGTATAAATTATAAACTATAAATATGTTACACACCCTTCCACCTTAACAAATGGTCATTATATTCTGTAGGAATTTACATTGGTTCAATCAGCTATTTCACTGTAAAACCTGTTCCCTTTGATTGCAGAATGTTACTACACTGCTTAAACTGGCCAGCATTTTAGGGGGTAGGCCAAGTTTGAGCTAAGTTATAGTTCTCAGATGAGTAAACGAGGCTCAGTTTGTGGTTTTTTCCTTTTGGATGTTCCATCATGATGTCATAAAGAGATATTCTTTAGCACTGTGATAGGACTGTGGACACAATGAGTTTAAGTGGGGGTGAAGAAGGAAGCGAAATTCCACGGTACAAA
>WEKX01002708.1:49115-59394 GCA_013390025.1 Pitta sordida | reverse complement strand
AAACCCAGGAAATCTAAGTAGTAATTCTTTTTGCTCTAGCATAGAGTAGTAAGACAGCTTGATATTTTCTTACACAAAACCACTTCGTGTTTTCAGCTAAATATAAGCCGTTTGTAGACTTAAATAAGATTAAGGAGACCTTAGGAGTACAAGCTGGAAAAAGTGGTAACGCTAGTCAAGATCCCAGTCTGAGCTGCAGAATCGTCTTAGGGACAAGCAAGCACAGATGGAATATCATACCCAGATTTAACTCTGAAAACCACAGCCAAAACTTTCTATACTTTCTACCTTGGTAAAAGGTTTTCCAGGAAAGGAAAAAAAAAAGAGAGAAAAAAATAGAAAAAAGGAAGATAAATTGTTCCCATTCATTATTTGTAAATGGTAAAAGAAAAATATTTTCTTTTACTTTAAAAAAGTGAAAAATATTTTGCTCAATCATCATTATCAGTCAAAACCAAGAATATAAGAAAAACTCGTTACTTGACAAGACCATTAGCTGGACCTTCTGAGCATGTTGTGATCTTCAATATTTTTTAGAGCATTTTAAACTTGAATTGTTCTGTGCTCTATTGATTTCAAAGAGTCAACCAAAAAAACCCCAAAGAAAACCAAAACCCAATCAAACATAAAAAAAGAAAGAAAAAGAGAGGTGGAGGTTTACTTTTGATTTTGAAAACAGACAGTTTTTATCAACAATTTCCAGCCTATGTTAGAAACAGAATCTTTACTCTCCTCAGTCTATCTGCTTTCTGGAATAGTGATTTAATTTTTTCCTGTATTTCTGTGTCAGCAAAGACAAAACTTTTCAGGGCCCTTGTTTGGGACATATCATAGCAGTGCTGCAGTGATAACTCAAAAAATCAGGAAGATGTCACTAGGTGTTTGTAATTCTAATTTGGTCCTTTCACTCATGTAGAATCTGAGTAGGTCCTCTGAAGTCAGTGTAAGGGCAGTGTGGATCAGAATTAATTATTGAAAACCACTGCCAGAGCAACAGGAAGAAAAATTACTTTACAGAAGTTTGCATTACTGAGTAAAATGCTAATCAGTATGTTATAATAGGGTAATATTTAATTGTTCCTCGACTGAGACAGAATGCTGTGTGAGGGCAAGTGGTGGCTTAGTGTTTCTCTGCTATAACTCATTTAAGTAAGGAACAAGCCTACAGATCTCATAAATCCTCTTCTTACTTCTCAAATCGTATTAGAGACTGAGTAGAATAAATCCTGGTTTACACTAAAATAACTGTTTAATTTCCCTCTGAGTAATTATTCATTGACCCAAGGAATTAGTAGCATGTGTACTCCATGGAATGCAACTCTGAAATATCCCAGCTAACCCCTTTGAAAATTGTCTTTGAAATACACTTTCAATCATTACTTTGTTGTCATTTGGTTAATACAGGTGAAAGTGATTTTCTGCAGGATATTTTTCCTAGTAGAAAACTAATTTCTTAAACAGCAGACAAAATTTACTAGAATTCAATAATTGCTTAATAAAGATAATTCTCTAATTATTTAAGTCCCTTCCTCTTGCAAATTAATTTTCCAGTAATCCCCATATTTCTGTAACAGATGAGAACAACTATATTTGCTTTGCTGAATAACCCTAAGTCATTAAACTCCTTTAGCTAAGCACAGTTTCACGAAACAGCCAAATTATCATTGTCTTTGTAATGAAGATCTGCAATCCTGAATACTTTTTAGTATAAATACAAAATTCTACCACTAGAGGCTGGATATTACAGTCATACCTTCTTATTCATGGATTACGGGTCTCCTGCAGCTCCTGTGGAACCTTTAATCTGCGAATACTTGGAACATTGCAACATCCCAGGCTCCTTACGGCAGCAAGGAGTGTGGCTTTTTCCCTTTAACTGCAGCAGCTAGCACTGGCAGGAGTGCTTTGCCTGAGGCTATGAATATCTGCATATGCACATATGCACAGATGTGCTGGCAAATCCAAGCTGGCTGCCTGGCCAGGATGGCCTGAATGGGCCCCACATGGGTCCCTGTATTACTGTTAAAGACTTCCTGCCTGACTCCTGGCAGGGCCAGCCAGGGCCGGGGCCACCCGCTGCAGCAGTGGGTCTGCACCACTCTGTGAATAACTGAGTAAAGACTGCGGGAAAAATTTCTGCGAATATATCTGTGAATATTTCTGTGAATTTCTGTGAGAATACACAAATATGACAGTGCGAATAATTGAGCTACAACTGTAATTAGCCAGGACTCTTTCAAGTAAATTGACTAATCATTTTCTAACACTCCAAATTGAAAACTGCACAATAAAGAGTTAAAAGTTCTGAATTCACAGGATTCTTTGTTTAGTGTTTCAGAAGCCAAATCAGATATAATTTGCATTACTACAAAGGTTCTAATAAATATACACTGCTTCCAAAGGCTGAGTATCAACTCAGATAGATTGTATATATGCACATCTCTAAATCAGTTTCATTTATAAATGGAAATCATTGATTGAACCACTATATTACAATAATATGGCACATTGTAGGAACTGCAATATATTCATATGAAGGTGGATGGAGTTTTCTTTCATTATTCAATATCCTTAGCCTCAAAAAATAAATAGAAAACAATAATGAGTCAGATTGATGTGGTTAGATCAGTGCATGAAGAAACCTGTTTTTTATTTATTTAGCAATAAAATAAATTTGGAAATGAAAATACTTATCTAACAACATCTAGCTTTTATTTTTTTCTCCTAAATATCACTCTGCCTTATTTTCACAATCTTTTTTCTTGCTTTTCTGCTGAAAGAACTCTCACACTACAAAGGGGATTTTTTCTGTCTCTTTTGGAATGGTAGCAGCTGATTTGGAAACTCAGCCCATCTTTTGTTTGTTTTTCAGGGTTACAACATCCCTGTTGCTCCCTGTAAGGAAAATACTAGCAGTAACCCTAGGCAGAGAAGATTGAGAAGACATCACACTAATACCACTATAGGGTATCCAGAACTAGACTCACTCATGTTCAGTTCTCTCTAATATTTCAAAACATGGACATTTTTAACATCTCAGTAGGATGGCTACTACCAAATGTCATTGAGATTAAAATCTCCATTTTCTCACCAAAGTTCATCTCAAGCAAAATTTGGATCCTTATTAACATAAAACAATTACAGTAGTCATGTGGGATCACCCATTCACTTTTGGTGGTTTCACCTGTAGTGTCTGACTGTCTTACTGTCCTCAGGTATCCCAAAGCCAGAGTATAACTGCTTACATTTTACTTAAAGGTATTTGAGACACAGTATGTCTTCCCCAGGTAATGCATTAGAAGCATTCAGTGAGGTAAGGTCTAAAGTAAGTTTTCAGGAAAATATGTGGAAAAGATATATGAGGAAAAGTCTTGTTTCTGACAGGAAAAAGAATTTGTTTTAAAAAAATAAAATAACAAGATGAGTTTAAACTGGCACTTTCCTTGGTATATATTCTTAGCTTTGTCAGTCTTAACACTGAGTGCTGCAAATCTGTATCTCTACTGGTGCTCAGATAGTCTTCTTTGATGAATTTCTAGAATTCATTTTTTGAATTAATTAAACATCCGATATGCCTTTAATTTTAGTTATGCAGTTTGAAAATTAATTGAAAAATGAATTAAAATTAATGCAAGCATTAATTTTAGTTATGCAGTTTGAAAAAGTACTTTTTTTTTTTTAACTGAAAACTCGATTATTTGACCAAATGCTTTTCTAATCCTTGTTTTCTGACAGTAATTTTTTCCTATTTGTTTTCTTAATTCCACTCGAGTTTGGTAAATTCCTACCATGGTCCTAAACTGAGTCACTGCTTTGCCAAGCAGAATAGCCCTAGCTTCACAGGGGCTCTTCCCTGGTCTGGAAACCACTCTTTACCATGTGCGTCTTCATCACCTTTCAGTGTATATGAATGCACACAGACTCTGAAACACATGAGCATCCCACAGGGTCATGCAGGCTCATAGCAATGGTTTCTGTTCCTTTCCTACCAACTTCTCCCATTAATTCTAGAAAAGCCTCACTGTTTTTCCTGCTGCAAGAAACTGCCTAGTCAACAAAAGATATTGTGACAGAAATCTCATGCTTAAAGAGATTATAGATGAAGTATTTAACAGGCATAGCACTTGGGATCCAGTTAAATGAGGAATGTAGGCTGCAAATGCTCTGGGGGATCTATTAGCAACAATGTCCTGCAGTGAGAGTACCCAGCAAGATAACAAAATTATTTGTAATAAGGGTATTCCCCAGAAATAAATAAATCATTAATGTGTTCCTGCTGCGGCTAGAGTATTCATGACTTATGGAGAGACTGCAGTGGTAACTGAGGTGGAAGAGTAAAACAAGGGATCCTTTTTACAAGATTGATGGTGTTGTTTTATGCCAACCAGGTATAGTGGAGGACAAACCCATATGTCTAATGACAGCTCACTAGAGAGTTTAGTTATGCTGTGCCAAAAGATTTCAGATGCTGAATTTAAATAGGCACCCACCAAGGAAGCGTGGAATAAGGACATTAAGTTATAAGACTTGAAACTTAAGTTTAATATCCTGTCTAAAAGAGATGTTAATTGATTTTATATAAACAGAGAAATTTGATGGGTGCTTGATCTTTGCATTTCCCTTAACCAGTCTCTGATCACGATGTAAAGACTGGAGTCAAGCAGAGTCTTGGCATATGACCCAGAGTCCTCAAAATTTGGGAAGGCTCCTACCTCAATCACTACTTCACTGTACCTGTCCATGGGTGAGAATTCAGATTCAAAAAATGCCACCATTTTAGATGCTCTTGTCATAACCATCAGACCAGATTTCAGAAATCTTCCTGAGAGTGAAGTCCCTTGAAAACAAATGAGAGAATTCCTATCAACATTAATGAGCACTTAATCAGAACCTAAAAGGAAAGAAACTAACTGCATACATCAACTCTTTGTCAAATTATATTATTTTGACAGTAAGAGTCTGTGTAATCTGTGACTGACTTTCTTCTAACATATTCTATTTTTCATTGGTTTACTCTGGGGTGCCCTTTGATAACAGAGAGGTAATGGATTTCCTGGCACTTACAGACTTTCAAAAATTCTGACTATCTTCTTCACAGAGAATCAGTTAAATTTGCTAATGTTTACTGAATGCTTTTGAATCTTGTGATGGAAAATTTCAGATAAGGAGACAGTATTGTTGGGTTTTGTCTCTGATAACTTAACTTGGGATTTGTCTTGATGCTGAACAGAGCATTCAGGGGAAAGCTAGAAAGCTTCCAGACTTTGGAAGATTCAATCTTACTTCTTAAGCAAGAGAAGAAAAAAACCTGGTATTTGTTATTTTTACCCCCCGATGATATACAGCTATAAAGAGTTTCATTTTTAAGTTCTGAGAAAACAAATATTAAAATCTGACAGCATCTGTCAATATTGTCCTTTGAAAATGGTCCTGGAAGGAGATACAAAATCTTGTTGATATATTCCATAAGATCAACCTTTACATGAACAGGAAATATACCTCACAATGGTCTATTACAGGCAACTAAGTGACAGCCAGGAAATTGAATGTATTACTTTATGCTTTTCAACATGGGTTTTAGGAATTTAGATAGAGTGATTCTTTTTATTGGAGAACATGAAAATTTCTAATTTCCCATTCCTCTTGAAATTTGAATTTTCTCTTTGCCAGTGCAATAGTGTTGTTGTTGGTTTTCCTACTCATTCATTCTGTCATATCAAAATACATTAGCATTCCTTTGAAAAGTTATAAACACAATGAAAAGACAGATCCTTTCACCAAACCCATTAACTAATTCAATAATTCCACTTCATTCATCTCTTGGGTTTTACTTCCTGTAGTAGAGTAGATTAGCCATTGTTTCATCCTCCTTGACAACTGCATATGGAAAAGGGAAAATATTGAGGAAAAAGATTAACTAGAATAATTTTTTTTTGCAGCACCACATCTAAATCTTTCTGTTGCAAATATAATCACAAATATCCTATGTAGATTTCTGATTTGCATTGGTTTCTCTTTAAAAAAGCAGTTATTTCACATTTTCTAACAGTATCTTCTGTGTAAGTCTTGCAGCCCTTGATACCATAGCTCTGATATGTGGATTTTGGTGGTTGCATGTGATCATTTTGAAAAGTTGTTTTGGAGTTTCAGTTGTATTTTCCTTCCTATCTGCCTTCTAATTATTAGTCATATACACTACAGCTCAGTTACGATTTTCCACACAGAAGAGACATGGAGCAAGTCCAGTGAACATGGATGATGAAGGACTGGAGCATCCTTGATACCAGAAGAGGTTGGGGGCTGGAACTGTTTAGCCCAGAAAAGAAGCTCAGGCAGGTCTTACAAGAGTGTAGATGATAGATTTGTTGTTCTCCATGCAGCTTCAATGTTTTTTGCCTCAGGGATTCAGGATTGCTTGGGGCAATAAAAAGACCTAGTGCAGCTCTGAAGTTCCTAAATGAGTATCCCATCAACACATTCTTCTACATTTTGATTACTCTGTTTAAGTCACTCTTTCATTCTGATCCCTCATTGGAATGGTCTGCCCAGGGAGGTGGTGGAGTCACCATCCCTGGAAGTGTTTAAGAAAAGACTGGATGAGGAACTCAGTGATATGGTCTAGATAAAGGGATGATGGGATGGCGAGTTAGGTTATTACTACATAAAAAAGTATGATGATGATATGACCCTGTTGATTAACAGCAGGGTTGTGGGTTCAATCCCTCTATGGGCATTCACTTAGGAGCTGAACTCGATCCGCGTGTGTCCCTTCCAACTCAGAACATTCTGTGTCATAGTCGCTTTGAAAATTTAATATACTCAGTCACAAACACAGCAAACTGTCTCTCCATGAGACAATGCTTGTGAGCTGTGCCTGTAAAGTGAGATCTTGCAAATCCCACAATAAGTGATAGACTGGAGATAAATGTAATTGGACCATATAGCCTGGGGGGCAATGCAAAATAGCAAGCATAAGCAAGCTATTATCATTCTTACTGTATTGCAGGAACCTGTGATTAGATGAAAATCTGTAAGCTAAGTGCCCTCTTTTGTATGACACTTTTAGCAACCCCTTGTTTGTAGCCATATTTGCAATCATATTTCCAGGGACTTTTTTCCCTTTTGTTATCTAAATACATGTTCAGAGACTTAAATAGGAACTCTGTTCATAAGCAATTACACAAGGCTTTAATGATAAACATGGAACACAGCTATCAAAAACAATTACAATTATATACAGAGTAGAGACCAAATTCTGAGCTGGCTTGTGCTGTGTAAGGCATAAACCAGACAGGAAAATAACTGATATTTCAGACCCTATCCAAGTTATCTTCTATATATTTTTCATCTGTCTTTGGTTTAATTTCTTCTTACATCAGATCAGAAAGCTGTCTGATAGTATGCCTAAGAAGTTTGCAATTATTTATATTGAAGCACTTATAAAGCAAATTACAGATCTACATGGAAGCTTCTGCAATGAACATTGTTCAGGAAAGTTTTCAAACTACATCACAGCTACTACTGGGAAAACAAGAATAAGAAAGAAACTGCAGAATGTTATGAACAAGAAAAGAGGACTGAAAACAGCTGTGGAAACAAGTACCATCTCTACAAATAATATTTTGTATGTAATTTTACAATTCCATTATGTACAGCACTATCTGCTTGAGGCAGCACAGAAGGGTGGGAATGAATATATCCTCAGCATGCCAGCTGTTGCTCTATAGTTAGATAGGCTACTTTCTGTCAGGCAACATTTAGGTTTATAAGAAACCTCCACACACGGTTTTGGAATAGGTGGCTCAATGGGATTCCATTGCCAGGAGCAGCAAGATCAATTGTACTGCATATCTCAGATTACAATTACCAAGTCATATTGGAGAAGCAGGAATTAAACCTAAAGCCAAGAACACTAGGCAATAATCCTATCCTATGAAGCCACCCTGCTGGTTCTTCTTAAGCAAAATTAAATGGCTAGATACTCATTAAACTGTTTGGAACGTGGTAACCTGCCAGGTCCACTGACCACACTTGATTTGGGATGGGTGGACACCTCGGTGAGAAATCTAATTAGTAGGAGATAGCTCAAAAGCCTCAATTAAATGTTTTGTGAAAAGAGACAGCCCTGCTGTGCAATATTGTTATATCTTAGCCATACCCTGCTGGGATAGCAGATAAAAAAGGAGTAGTTATAGCTATAAAAATGTACCATATGACTCCAATGCAGCTAAAGGATTAAACTTCTTTTAGTGATAACACTCAACTCTAATTGTATCAACATCATTAGAAGGGAAAATTCTCTAGAACAGTGAAAAGAGTCATAGTTTTCACACAGTTTTCAATGCTGCTACCAAATATGTTGCCCTGCTCTGGGGTAACCAATTTCTTGGCCGTTTTCCCTTTTTACATCTGAGAAATTACTTGTTGCACATCAAGACTGGTATGAGTATGACAGAATACACACTGTGAAAGAGTGTAAACATACTAGCAGCTTGATGTAAAATTATGTCTTGTTTACTTTTATCTGCATCTTGTTTACTTTCATCTGCAATGTTGGGGGTTTTCCCAGGATAGAGTATATTACAGTTCAGATGAACAACTTTCACTCATTTCATGAAGTACTTTGGTTCAGTCTCTTTGAACAAAATCACTTGTATTCCTGCATTGTCAAACCTTAGGGCTTTTTACAATAATTTTCAAAAAACCTTTGAAGAAAACAATAAAAAAATACCCTTGTGAAAAGCTATTTTAAAAGTTCTTATTGTCCCTCCTGCTAGTGCTCATATGTCACTATCAAAGATAAAGGCATAACTAAGAAAGAAAGTTTCTTAAACTCCTAATATAAATTTACTTCTTGACACTCAGCATCTGCAAATATCAATAATTTGGTGGGCTCTGTCCAGGCTTCCTTCCTCCTTTAATTGACAATGTAGTCTGGCATTTACATTCAAATTAGACATGGACTAGGGCCAATTTTATAATCACTGCTTTGTTAAGTTCACTCTGAGTGAAACTAAGCTTGAGTAAACACTACTTTATTACTGAAATCCAAACAAATGCATCAAGGGATAAACCACAACAAACAGAAAATACTCTTAGATACTTACATATCTCACTGTAGACAGAAGGATATTTGTCATTCAATGAAGCCTTGGAACTTTAAGTGCCTCAGGTTGCACAAGAAAAACTGCTGAGTAAAATCAGATTCCGTAGAAGTGCTGTTGGAATTTGAACCCTGAAAATGTCCATTTAGCATCTTTTATGCATATATTTTGAGATAGGACTCTAAGCCTCAGGTAGTGCGAGTTAACATTTTTATTTCTTGTTTCATCCTGCGGGAAGTAAAAGACCATTTGTTAGCAAGATACACTTTCAGACATAGACACAGATAAAATGTTGGAAATCTTATCTTTATTAAGACGTGGAAGGTGACCTTAAGAGCTGGTAACTCAATTTCCTCCTGAAGAGCTAAAGAGACTTTTTGGCCAGCACTGTAATCCTTACAGAGACTGTTCTTTCTTTTTATCAAGTTTGGCAACCCAGTGAAGACTATAAACTATACTTTCCCTGCAGCGTTTAGATCTGAAAGGCAACTCTATTCTAAAGAAATGAGTTTAGTGTGAGCACCAAAACTGACATGTTTCTAATACTGCAAGTCAGTAAGTGATAACCAAAAGGAACTCAAATATATTTGGTTGAAGCCCCATGTGTGGTAACGTCCTTATTTCATATCTAATGCCCTGTTTTAATGTTTCTTCAAACACCCTAAGGTTTTGTACACAAATAAAATTTAATTGTGGTTGGCACTGAATCAAGAACGAATTTTACTTGCTAGAGGAGAATAACTTGTGGGCTGATGGAAGGAGTAGGGATGCAATATAACCCCCCTGTAATCCAGGAGGAGGTAGTTAGAGACTTGCTGAGCGGCTTGGATCCTCACAAGTCCATGGGACTAGATGGGATCCATCCAAGTGTGGTGAAAGAACTAGCAGATGAACTCGCTAAGCCACTCTCCATAATTTACCAACAGTCCTGGCTTACTGGTGATGTACCACAAGACTGGAAATTAGCTAATGTGACACCCATCCACAAGAAGGGCAGGAAACATGATCCGACCTGTCAACCTGACCTCAGTCCTGGGCAAAGTCATGGAACAGATAATCCTGTGTGCTATTACACAGCACCTGCAAAATGACCATGACATTAGAACTAGTCAGCATGGATTTAGGGGAGGTAGGTTTGCCTGACCAACCTGATCTCCTTTCATGATCTGGTGACT
>WEKX01002708.1:0-30615 GCA_013390025.1 Pitta sordida | reverse complement strand
AGGCTTAACTTTACCAACAGAGTAGGAATTGTGCTTGTCATAGCGCACTTGCGGGGCAAACCGATCGAGGGAAACTCGAGGAGCAGGAGCGCTGGTTCTCCCAAGCTCTCGCCATGGCGCTCCTTCCCTCCGCGCTGGAGCACAGGCACATCCTTACCTGGGACCTCTGTAAAACCCGTATCTGTATTGTTTCAAATTTCGGATGGAAAATCCACATAAGGAGTAGATGCAACAGTGTATGATATTGAGAACGATTAGAAAATCACAGAATATTCTGAGTTGGAAGGGACCCACGGGGATCATTGAGTCCAACTCAAACAGCACCACTGCTTCCCTGGGGGGAATTGAGCTCTGGTCTCCCACGTGCCAGGCGGGGACACTCACCACTGTACTAAAGTGGATTTTTAATGTTCTATAAACATATGTTTTACATTTTTACAAAGGTCACGCAATTATTTTTTGCTTTGCAAAGCACTCCTTAGGGTATCAACGAGTGGTTGAAAAGTGTTTTTAACACCCAGTCAAATAAGGTTATTTGTAAAAATGAATTAATGTGTTCGTGTTGAATTTTCTTCATTGTTTGTGCATAAGAATAATCATGTTCCTCTTCTATGGGATTACAATACTGTCATTGCTACATTTTTGCTCACATTCTCATGTGGGTCTCATCCAAGGAAATGGTGTCTTTTAGGTAGTTACAGTAATTTTTATATTTTGCTTTAAAAATGTTACTCTAAACACTTCCAAAAAGCGAACTTCTTCTCCTTTTAGGATTTTGCAAGAGTTTAAATCCAAAAATTCATCTGAGCACATTTATTAAATGCAGTCCTAGTTTTAACTTCTGCCTTGGGATGTTGATATGCTGCGTCCTTAGTAGTCCGTAGATGCAAGGAAAGGCACATTCATGATTAGAATGGGCACTTCCTAAAGATATTACTTATCTGGGATCGTTTGCCAGACCCTGACCTTCGTAAGGCAGGAGATAGATACAAACTGACAAGCTATTTGTAGCCGAGGAAGTGAGTTGCCAGTCCTGCCACTCTGCCCTGGTCTGTCTGAACTCTGCCTTAGCTCCTTTTCCCTTCTCTGCTCCGGTTGGCACTCCTCATTTCTCAGTTTCTGACTGCTCCATCGCGCTGGAGACATTATGGACAGGTGGAAAATCATTGTACATGGATGGGACAGCGATGCGAACAGGAAGCTGGAAAGACCCTCTTTTGTTGAACTAATTTTCCGCCTGAGTGGCTCAGAGGCAGTCAACAGGAGCCACTTAAATACCTCTTTTGGAAAACGAGCTCCTTTGTTGACTTCAGGAACCTCTTTGACTTTTGGTTGAGGTGTGGTGTTCAGAGTTACTCGACCCAGTTTGTGTCTGTCTTGATACAAACCCTGATGTGTTAGAAGAGCTTTCATCTATATCTCTCCCAAAAGGCTCATGCACTGGCACAATACTATCCTTGTTTTTAAGATGTTGCCCCTTAGGGTCACATTTATCAATATCCGGCAGCACCAAGAAGGCCTGTGATGGATCCAGGCAAAGCTCATTGTATTAATTCTGAAGATATTCAGGTAAAATCTAAACATGGAATCAATTTCCTCCTGGCATGCAGAAAATTAAGCTGAAGAACAGTAGAGAGCCAAATGCAGTATATAGAGTGTTTGTGGAAAGAAGCAGAGAATATAAGTAAACTGAAATTCTAGGGAAACAGCTACATATTTTTCTGGGATGGATTACTTTTTCAGCAGACAGTTTGTAGTATCTGAACCGCCAAACAGAATGGGGGGGGGTGTGGCTTTCTAGAAATNCCTTTTAGGATTTTGCAAGAGTTTAAATCCAAAAATTTATCTGAGCACATTTATTAAATGCAGTCCTAGTTTTAACTTCTGCCTTGGGATGTTGATATGCTGCGTCCTTAGTAGTCCGTAGATGCAAGGAAAGGCACATTCATGATTAGAATGGGCACTTCCTAAAGATATTACTTATCTGGGATCGTTTGCCAGACCCTGACCTTCGTAAGGCAGGAGATAGATACAAACTGACAAGCTATTTGTAGCCGAGGAAGTGAGTTGCCAGTCCTGCCACTCTGCCCTGATCTGTCTGAACTCTGCCTTGGCTCCTTTTCCCTTCTCTGCTCCGGTTGGCACTCCTCATTTCTCAGTTTCTGACTGCTCCATCGCGCTGGAGACATTATGGACAGGTGGAAAATCATTGTACATGGATGGGACAGCGATGCGAACAGGAAGCTGGAAAGACCCTCTTTTGTTGAACTAATTTTCCGCCTGAGTGGCTCAGAGGCAGTCAACAGGAGCCACTTAAATACCTCTTTTGGAAAACGAGCTCCTTTGTTGACTTCAGGAACCTCTTTGACTTTTGGTTGAGGTGTGGTGTTCAGAGTTACTCGACCCAGTTTGTGTCTGTCTTGATACAAACCCTGATGTGTTAGAAGAGCTTTCATCTATATCTCTCCCAAAAGGCTCATGCACTGGCACAATACTATCCTTGTTTTTAAGATGTTGCCCCTTAGGGTCACATTTATCAATATCCGGCAGCACCAAGAAGGCCTGTGATGGATCCAGGCAAAGCTCATTGTATTAATTCTGAAGATATTCAGGTAAAAACTAAACATGGAATCAAATTCTTCCTGGCATGCAGAAACTTAAGCTGAAGAACAGTAGAGAGCCAAATGCAGTATATAGAGTGTTTGTGGAAAGAAGCAGAGAATATAAGTAAACTGAAATTCTAGGGAAACAGCTACATATTTTTCTGGGATGGATTACTTTTTCAGCAGACAGTTTGTAGTATCTGAACCGCCAAACAGAATGGGGGGGTGTGGCTTTCTAGAAATAACTCTCCCCTCATCACTTATATCCTAGCAAATGTATGTCTTGTAGATTGAGTTAAACCAGAAGTGCACAAAGTATCCTAAATTTCATGGTCTTAAAATTCTCAAGTATTCATTTGTGTATTTCATAATTTGAGTTTCATTATTCTATAGCAAATATTTAAAATTAAAGTTATTAAATCACTTATACAATTAGAGGTCAAAAGATAAATAATTAAAATAATATTCACGTATACACAGAAAGATTTCCATCAAGAATAATCATGATTAAATGATACATTTTGTTAAAATTTACATGAGTTTTCCATTTTGTGGCAGAACACCTTACAATATTTCATGACTGATTGGAGGTGTAGTCCATATCTGTCCATAACTATGATAGTTTTATTTGTTTCTGCTGTTGCTGGAGTTAGACAGCTTTTCAATTACACTCAGATGTGTAAAAAAATACTTTTATTTGTATTATTGATGGTAGTAGTTATTTTCAGTTGTTTTGCAGAATGGGTAAAGAAAAGAATAGAGAAAAAAAATCACCCTGTGTTATGCAACATAAGATTTTCAAGCAATAACTACTAGCATAATTCTAGAAAGGAAGAAAGAGCTGGATGACATTTTAAAGTGATATGCATAATAACAAACTCATAATTTGATCTTTAGTAGGATTTATGACCCTATTACAGGTGAGTACAGTGAGCTGCTTTAAAGATCTATCAAATGATGATCTAATTAAACTGTGGAGGAAAAGAAAATAAAGACTTGTCTCATGTCTAGCTTGATTTATTAATGGAGAAGGTAACAGGTATTAATTGTTTCACCAGTGATTCAGTTACAGGAAAGGAAACTAGTGAGGGTGCTGTGTGAAAGGAGGAATTCCAATAAAAAGTAGAGGACAGGAAGAAACTTTCATCATGGTTCGTAAACTGCTTGCGCTGTAGCTTGCTTGAAAAACATTTCAATAACACACATGACTGACCTGTGATTGTTCAAGGACCTTCTTTAAATTCCAGTGAAGGGTAAGTTCTCTGTAAGGTCAAATTGTATGGACACAATAACCTACAGGCTACTACTGGCAACTCAGAAACACAGTGGTGGCACAGTCAATCACACTGACTTCCAGCTGCCCTGAGAAGATAGAAGATAAAGCTATTGTTACCTGCCTGGGTAGCCTAAAGCCATATCGGATTAAATCTTCAGTCTCTGAAAGACTGTAGGATTCTCATGCTGTGCTGAAAGAGGTGAAGTCTGTTCTTTTACTAGAGCATCTTCTCCATTTAAAGATGGGGAATTACCTGATCTTGAAACTGTTTTATAGTTGTGGTTATCTAGACAATAACATGAAAAACGTGGAAGATTGTGCATTATTGCATATTTCTAACCAAAATATGTTTGCAATCAGTGACACAATTGTAAAATGTAAAATATGCAACAAATACAGACAAACCTGGGACCAAAATCTGAGGATCGGAGCATTCATATTCAAAATAGAATTAGAGACCTTTGCTTTCAGATGCATTTTAAAATTCATTAGTAGCATAGCGAAGGCAAGAATTAAAGTTTACTGTGTCATTCAGTATAACTTGAAATTCCATTTACAGTCAGCATCAGTTGGTATCCATTTTTTAAAGCAAGGTAAGTGTAATTTATTTATAAACATTCTCTTTCATTTTTTCCTACTTTCACCTCCCAAGCACACTCCTGAGAAAAAATGGAAAATGATTATTCAGTACCTTGCTTGTTAATATGGCATTAGCCAGAACTTTTGCCATCATCATATTTGAGTCAACTCAGATGTCAGATAAAGTTGACATCTGAATTTCTCTGGTGTTCTGCTTTATTTCTGAATGAGTCTGCATTTAAAAAACCAACAACCTTATCATAAACACTCCTTCAAATTTTGATCCTTCATTTACCAATCAGAAATTCTGAGATATTTTTTGAGGGCATATGGTCACTTAGATGTCCAGAAATAAGTTTCTCAGCTGTATTTACTTTATTATAATAATTTAGCGTATCTGTCATGCAAATTGATTTAAAGTGTGTGACCAGGTATCTAGTCATACACATTTTAGCTGTGACCTGTACACACACATGCAAACTGTATGTAACTATCAAACTATCTCCCATCCATTTGAAGGAATTCTTAATTTCATGGGTAGGAATCCTGTAAAATGGTAGTCTATTTACAAAGGACGATTGGATAATCCTTACTTCTTTTAAGGTAAGATTTTGATCTTGTATATCTGACACCCTATTTGTATTTAGGTTGTTGAGTTTCATAAATACCAGTGGATCTAGAAAGTCAAAATGCAGATAGAATTTATGAACATATTCCTTCCCTCTGTTTCTACATCGAGGACAAATGCATATGTGGTTATTAATTTGCATGTACTGTCCACTGAAAGAAGGAAAGTTATCACATGATGAATTCTCTTAAATTTCAGAGTGTTAACATGCCAATATTTTGTTAGTAAGACTTCAGTACACTTGGATCTCCTATAACGCGGACCCACAGTCTTAATCAGGATCTGCGTACCCCTACTTCTGCGTTGAATGGGAGCCGCGCCACCACTGCCGCCCGTGCCGCCATGGCAGGTCACGCATGCGCAGTTGCAAAACAGGTCTCCTACATCACTAAAAAATCATGCCGCTAACATCTAAAGCCACAATATGGGGGGCGTGAAGTACAAGAGGGCCGACTGTCTATTTTTCTGTAAAATTAGTTTCACACCATATTGTGATAAATCCTTTTTTTCCCATAAAAATACTTAACATCTTTTCTAAAATACTTGTTAGTCATTTTATCTTGATACTCAACATACTCTTGCCCCACAGTTCTTGAATGCTCTCCTGGTGGACATCAGATCCTGCAGAGTCCTTACCGAAGCGTTGATTTTGATTCATCCCATCTCCAGCAGTCAGCTATTCAGGATTTGATCTGTGACCATTCCCTAATACCAGGATGGTATCGCTTTATGATTTTTGATAAGCCTGCTGAGATGCCAACCAAGTGCGTGGAGGTATTCAATCATTTGACTCTGAGAAGTACATATTTTTGCTGTAGAATTTTTTAGTAGGATAGATATAAATAAAAAAAGAATATGGTTATGGAGACTGATGTAGAGCAATACAAAATACCTGTCATTTCTAAATACCTACTTGATTAAATTAAAATGTGTTAAGTGGAAAATAGTCTTTAGCATTGAAAATTATACACTGAATAGGCAATAGCAGAGGATGATCAATTAAATCCCTTCTAGTGCACTCCAAAACTGGAATTTGTAGTCAGTACTAAAGATTTTCTCGATGGCAGCATAGCAGATATATGTATCATTCTGTAAAGCTGCAACTGTGTGGTGGTCAGGCCATTAGGAAAACCATATGAAAGCAGTATAAAGATTTGCAGCCACATGAATCCAGTAATTGTGGAGCTTTTGAAGTCATCATGTCAGAAAGAAGAGATTATTCCTAAAATTATTAGAACTAACAGAGCTAACTGAAGAGTAGTTGCCTTGTCATCTGCAAGCCAACAAAGACTCAAGAATTACTTGAAGTATTTAATTCTTGAGATGTGTAATTCTTTATTTTGGAGCATACAGAAGTTTGTCTTTGTAGTTTCTTTTTTTAAACCATTTCCTTGTTTAAAAATCCTAGAAATCTCATTAGAATATTTTTCCCTTAATTTTTCTAAAGAATTCCTGGTCATGGTCCCTTAAAAAAATTAAAATCCCATGAATGAGGTGCTTCTTTTCTTAATTGAAAACAGTTGAAATATACTGATGAAATTAAATTGAGTTTATGACAACCTGTCTTATTTTTATTTATTTATTAAATCTTTGCAGCTATATGAAGCTACTGAGGTACCTTTAATGTGCAGCCAACTCATAGACTAAGAGGGATGTGCTGCAGAGGCTACATTTTATCCAGATTTTATACTGAAAAAAATTTCAAAAAGTATGATACTGGAAGGACTTTCTTTCAGTTGCATTTAATATAACAAAATGAAGGTTAATTAACTAGTTGTGTTTTTTCAGAAATGATTGCTTTTATGCAGAGTCAGCATGATAAATCAGGGAGGAAAACAGTATTTTTCAGAACCGAGGTTAAACTAGCAAAATATCTATTAATCTCATATAGGAAAGTTTTAAAAATGTGACTGAAGTTCTCAGTGCTAAATATTGTTAAAAATAGTCTGCTGTTCTAACACAGAGCTGCTCAGATAATTGCATCTGGAAAGAGATTGATTCAAAGCTTATTCAGCAAATTAAATTTAAGCATTGACATACTAACCTTTTTTGTCGCTGTTGACAAAAACAGGACATTTATTTTGAATTCTTGAAGTCAAAACATTAAAACCAAACTAAAATGGGTGTCTTCAGGAAGTTTCTTCTTTCTTTTATTTTAGGAGAACTTTTATTATAGCTGTATTTAATCTTTGTCAAAGATTGAGATTTAAACAATCCATCCCATTTCCAAGTTATTAATTCTTGTTATTCTTGTTATTAATTCTTTCTGATGGATTGATAATGGGCTCAGAGATTCTAGATTAAGAAGGAAAAGTGTCCTTTAGAGACAAGTAATTGCTCAGTGAGTCTGCAGTAGAGTTTATACCAAAAAGTCTAAAGACAAGTTGATCTGACACCTTGTTACACTGTCAGGACAAAGCAAGGAATATTTGAGGCAATGCATGAAGGAGAAGAGGTTCTCAGAAATCTCAGTTTCAGATTTAAAGTTGCCACGTGAATGTTTTTCAAATGCTGGCTTTAGTACACTGTGTTACTCTAGGTGTTTCTCTTCCAGCAGCACATGAAAGCCAGGAGTTGATCTTTAACTCATTCTGGTAACCCACAAAGCAGATTCCTTCTTCTCTCCTCAGAATTAATTTTTCTGTATCCTACTAGTAAACTCCAATGTCTGTTAAATCAGACATGCTTTGGTTACTATGGTTGGTACTACTGTTAAGTTGTGACCTTCAGGGCAGCTTCCTTGACCTGAGGACCTGACATACAACAGTGGTGAGGGGTGAGAGAGACTATTCCAATGCACACTTCTTACTCCATGAAGAATACCACTGAACAAGGCTTTTGTTTGCAGCAGAAGGAGCAACAGCCCGCTAAAATCACCTGTTGAATCAGCATCTGAACCACAGACCATGTGAAGTCCACTGCTTCGTAACCACCGAAGCATTTGGGATTGCTGCAAAGTCATGGTGATTTTTATGGGGTTGCAACAAGCATATCTGTTTCTAAAGACAGGGAATTGAAAGATAGACAGGGCTTATCAGTTGTCTTGCATTTTTGTCTCAAGCTGTATGTTGTATGTCAGAAACCTTGCATCAGCTGTCCACATCTCTTAGAAGAAATCCAGGAGGGTTTCCTCCATGAGCCGAGCCTTCAGTTCATGGCAAAGGGCTGATAAAAGATGTCAGCTTTAACACCTTTAATTGAAATTCAGTGTGCATATGTTCTACCTTGTATTTCCTGTGCTCTGATAGCATTCACACAGTCAGTTACTGTAGGTTAATGGGTCCAGAGTAGCTCACTAAGCCAGAACACAACTGTAACCTTTTCGGAGCAAAACACCCAGGTGTTGCTCCCAGTTAAGTTCTTTGGGCAATAAATTATAGCCTGTCGTTAGAAACACAAATCCATTAGACTCAATGAACGACTTAAGTCTGTTTTGTGTACATTTGTATTCAACCTTGAGGAGGAAAGTCATCAAGTCTTCTGATATACTGTCTAAACTTTGTTAAAAGCTCATGCAGAAAATTAATTAATATGTACCTTTCATAAAGAAACAGTTTGATTTAGCATTAACCATTTTCTGATTTATTTTTTTTTCTGATGCTGAAGATGAATCATTGTGGGACTCAAGCCCCTATCTGGCTGTCTCTGAGGGAGTCAGAATCCCTGCCTCGACCTGGTGAGATCAAACAGTTAACAGCTTGTGCTACATGGCAGTTTTTCTTCAGCACTTCAAAAGACTGCTGTCTTTTCCGAATCCCTGTCAGGGTGAGGAACTGTGGAGATTTCTTTGTTTACTTATTGCAGCCCACCCAAGGATGCATGGGTTATTGTGCAGAAGGTGAGAAAATGCATGCTCTAGCTCAGCTAAGTGTGTGTGTTTGTGTGTTTCTCTGATACTTGGTGGAGAGGAAATGTCAGGAAATAATTATGCTAAAATATCTTGCAATTCTTACTTTCACTATTGATAGGATAGAAGAATGATTTGAAATGATAAGGTGGATTCGATTCAACCCTTTTTAACTTACATGTGGCACTCAATGCTTGTTCAAAGCCCAAAAACTTAAGAATTGAAATTTTCCATAAGATGAGGTGGGGTTATACGGCACATCTGGAAATAAAAATTCAGCACAACTGCAATGGCACTCATACTCTGGAAATACTCGTTAATGAACCTGCAAAGAATTACGTGTCAGAGGAAATGTTGTCTAAGAACTTGATCAAACAGTATTTATTTATATTTATATGTTTAGCATTGTTAGGATTTTTTTTGTTGTTGTTACTGTAACTCTTTTATCATTGTTCTGGACAGCACACAGTTTGTTGCTAGAAGAAAATTCAACACACAAATGCTCTACTGATTACTGACTCCTGATTACAGTACTACTATTACTGCTATGAGAAAGAAATTGAGACCTTTTGCAATGTCTCCCATTGTCTCAGATGCTTGGACTGAAAAAGTGTGTTGGTGTTCACAGCTCAAAACTTAATGTTTCATTATTCATGTCAGATTTTTCAGATAATTTAACTAAAGCATGGTTAAATTCTTATAGTCACACTGTGAAACACTGTGAAATAGGGATGAATTAGTGTAGTAGGAAATTCTTATTAGCTCATATACCATAATGAAAATACTTGCAATATTTTTATGCATCATATAGTGTATTACTCTGTGTTCTATTCTCTACTACTGATGGCTTTTAAAAGTTTAATAGCAAGTCTTTCAGTGGGCTTTCTGATGCCTTATTGGACTAACATTATATCTTTAGGGTCAAGACTCAGGCATTCTCAAAGGTTTCAGCATGAACATGACAGAGACAATGAAGAACTCCTGCACATTAGGACTTGCATTTTCTTTGGCTCGTGGCTTATGAAAAGGAAAGAAGATATAAAACCAGAGCTAGACAGCAAGCTATCAAATTCTGACTGTTTCAAAACTAAGCAGGAAAAAAGCATAACTTTTGTATTGCTCTTCTGATGCTGTAAATCTGAAACACATTCTGAGTTTAAAAGCACTCATTTAAGATGATGTTTTTTGTGTGAAATGCATTGTACTGTTGTGCTGCTTTTTGTATCTAAGTTACCACATGTACTGTTTTCTCTTTAATACTTGATATCTATAAACACGTTTGTGTGAATATACAATGTGAGAACAATTTATGGTTGTTTCAGATGCAAAGCCACAGACCTGTAATCCTGAGGGAATGGAAATTCAAGGCGCCTGTAGCCGTGAGTATTTTGTCTCTGTGCATCTGTGACCCAATAATGTCAACATTTAGTCACATTCTCTTGAATAAAAACATGTTCCTGTTATCAAGAGTATTAGTCAATTTATTGCTAAATGAGCAGTTTGGAGGTAATTTCAAACAAATTTGGATTACAGAAGTACTCTCTCAAAATAACACTTTGAGTAAGTACCCAAATGTTAAAAAGTAAATGTGATAATACTGATTTACAGATTGCTTTGGTTCTTTGGGAATGTAAAATGTAAGAGGAATCTACAAATATCCCTTTTCTTTTTCCTTTTTTCTTGTTTTTCCGCCTACTTTCTTCCTAAGTAGTGAAATTATTCATCTGTAGGGCAAATTCTTTTGCATATTACTTTCTCTTGTCTGGTATAATACTTAATTGTATTTTATTCCCTTGTTTATCTTTTCGGTTTATTTTTACTATTATTTTCCACCCTCTTTAGCACCTTCCTATTGGCTAGAATATAATCAAAAGCTCATAAAGAGTTTATTTCCCATTTAATAATTAATAAAAGGAAGATACATATTTTTCTTTGACTCTCTTAAGAAATTATGAAATACATATGCACATATGAAAAAGGTAAATATCACTTTGCGCCCCCCATATTGTGGCTTCAGATCTTAGCAGCATGATTTTTTAGCAATGAAGGAGGCCCCTTTTCACAACTGTGCATGCGCGACCTGCTGTGGCGGCAGTGGCTGCAGCAGGGCTGCTCCCCCAGTGCCACTGCCATGCAGTTATGAACTGTGTCTCTGGCTGAGCCGAAAAGGGCTTTTTCCCAGCGTGGGGTGGCTGCGTGCGCCGGGAAGGGCCGACGCAAACACTGATGCACAGCAACACAGTGCCAAAACAGTGCCGGGGATCTTCTAAGGGTACAGGGCAAATTTGCATATTAATGAGCTGCCATTCAAGGGGGAAGTACGGCTTTGCGGAAGCTAATTAAGACCAACTCTATTAGTCTATTAATTGGCAGAAGGTATGTCAATGTCATTTTATCCAATACTGATTTTGTGCCGAATAAAAAGCACAAACCACACTTCTGTTTGAACTAGGTAACTTGGCTCCTGCATCGTCTCCATCTGTGTCACCACCACTACCATCCATTCCTGAAGTTGTAGCAGAGATGATAAAAGGCAGCATTTACCTGAGGTGTACCTTTGGTGTTCCTTTTGCAAACAGCTCTGTTGGATTCATTGTAACTTGGTCAAGACTTTCTACTGAAGGTATCAAAGAGGAACTTACCCATGAAACAACAGTTCATACCTTCTCACTTCTGGAACTAGATGGGATAAACGTCAGACTTGGAGACAGAGTATGTTAAAATATAATTTATTTGTATCTTTGTAAATGTGGCTCAGTAGACACTAAGAGTTGTTAGACAGAGGTCTAGCCCTTTGCTGTATAATTTTTCTTGGCGCAGCCTACTACCTCTACTTGTTTACATCAACAGTGCCCATATGAATATGAAAGTACCACAAAATATATCAGTAATTACCACTGCCTTTCTTGAGATTGGTTTTGAGACTGTCTGAATACAGTGTAATGTGCCTCCAGGAAGTAAATTATTATACACATTGCATCTTCTTCACTCTCTACTATGAATTTTCTCTGATAATGTAAATTAAGAGGATTTCTGGATGCAACTGCATCTCAATGAAAGGCTATAAGAGCCAGAGGTTGTGAAAAGTTATAGTGCTGATTCATTAGACTGATTTTTTTTCTCTGTGTGGCCGCTTAATGGTTTTGTCTTCAGGATTGGATTTATGTGGTTTAATCTCTGCCATCAAAAGCAGTGTGAGTACCTTCCTTACCTTGTATTGTAGCAGAATCAAGACCTAGGCTCCCATAGTAACTTCAAGAGGCTTAAGCTTTGGAAAAATCATTAAGCTTTTTACCTGTATATCAAAATACTCTTTATTTTTCCAGACCAAAATAAAAACAAAAAAAACATGTGGTTGATGTTCATGTTAAAGCCAAAGCCAGGCTTCTTGGTTGGCTTATGGACGACAATAGCAATTGTTAATCCTCAAAAATTCTTCAGCGAATACTTGCCTGACAGTGTTGGTTCAGTGAGTCAAAAGGCACAGTCATAAACCACTTTCTGCTGCTATGAATCTTTGGTTTTTTCAAAGTCACAGATTCTGCATTTGTGGTCAACATATCTCAAAAGGGATAGAGCAAAATTTTTAAAAAACAAACAACCAAACAAAACAAAAGCAAACAAACGAAAAAACCAGACCCCCAACCAACTAAAACCAAACACAAAAGCTAAGCAAAAACACAATATCTAGTAGCATGGATGGGTTCAATTAAGGGAAATCATCATCTTGAAAAATATTATCTAGGCCTATAACATTAGAAAAGCATAATCTAAATTGGATTATATTATAATGGACAGTAAACCAAATTAAAAGACAAAAATATGAAACAGAAAAAAGAAGTAAATAACATGTACTTAAGTGTAGAGCAGGTTTTTGCAAGATGTCATGGATTGAAGAAATGCTCCAGAAAAGTTGTGGTTTTTTAAATCTGGAAAGATATATGTATTTGTTAAATATGATGATTTGTCTGCAGCCTTTACTTCAAGAAGTCTCTGCACCACTGGTAGAGTATTCCAGGAGAAGGTGTTATGATTCTTGATCAGTTTCTAATTTTTTTTCTTATGCTGTACTTACCAATTACCACTGGCTACTGGCAACTTCTGGAAGACTGGCCATGATGAATCCATTGAACTGATCCATGGTGGCGGGGTTTTGTCTTCATGCAACCACTTCTTATAAAAATGTATTCTTTTATACTGATTTTGCCCTACAGGTGTACTGTAGCAGTTCTGCTTTTTTCATGGAAAAGCCAGATATACAAAGCCCTTCAGTTGAGAGCAAGGAATTTTTTGCTGGAATTCAGGTAATTTTTAAAAACATAATGTTTTACTTTGTCATAGTAGGAATCTTTGAGTATTGCTACAGCAGTCAGTCATCTGACTAGAAGGCACTAATAAGGCATGTTGTTGGCCGAGGTGAACTCAAATTTGTCAAAAGCAGAAGAGTCACACTTTTCTTTGCTCCTCTTGTACTGAAGGTTCAGAAAGGCTGAACTGGCACCTTGCAAGACTTGGTTTCCAGCACCTAGAGCCAACTGGCTCTGTGTTTGTAGACTTGGAGGGCCGTGGCTCAGACCTGAGCGCAGAAACACTATTGTCCAGTATGTTTAATGCTGTTCCCATTTCTGGCATGATGTTGGCCTGGGCTAACAGGCTCTCCCAGCATGACTGACAGGATAGCTACACTGGGCCCTCTTCCCAGCTGGCCATGGAGGTGAGGGAAGGTGAGACCAACATGGATTTGGCTTGAGGAGGGAAGCTAGGACGCGACCTATGAGTTCCTATTGTGGATATAGCTATAAGGAGGCATTTGCTGGCCAGGAATGGGACCCCAGTCCTGAAAAGACATACTGTATGTCATTATGTGTTGAGTATAGTCCTGTTGACTTAGCCTGAGCTTATGTTTCTGCAGGATCAGGGCCCAGATTTATCTCATGTAAGTGCAGGTCTGCAGTACACACTGCAAAGGGTCCACGTGTTATTTTTGTTTCCTTGTGAGGCTGCATTCAGATTTTACCCAGTGTACCAAGCTCGGGTGTAGGTCCCTGTTACTGATCTCTAGTTACATTTTTTATTATACATCTTTAGAAAGCTGCATTGTAAGCTTATGGAGAAGAATCCCAGGAGAAATATGGTGCTTCCAGATTCTTTTGAGAATTACTGTCTGTAGGTAACTTTCACCTCCCATTCCCTCCACCCAAGACAGTACTCCAAACTGTTTCTATCTTAGCTTACAGGAGTAGCATGGAGAAAACATTTTTGTGGTGTCTATCTAGCCTTTACTCTTGCCTTTCCCTTATCCTTGCCCCTTTTCCTACCTCTTCAAGACTGGTTGTTGTGTCCACATCATCTCCCTGATATGCTGCTTCTCCTTAGCCCATGTGAATAGGCACACCCAGCTGCTTAGTAAGCAGTGCCATAGTTGATTCACAAAGGTTGCATTTTAAGTACAATTTCTTCTGTACATACAGATACATCCAGAAACATATGATATATCAGAAGATGGGAAGGAATACAGACTGACAATAGAAAGCAGCATTCCTATTCCTTGTCCTGAGTTTAACAAGCTTGAAAGTGACTGCAAAATCTCATTAATATTAAATAGTATTGATGAAGGTAAGTATTGCACTGATTTTGTTGTGTTTTTTATGCTTAATATATTTTTCTAAATATTCTACCTTAGTTCAGAGAAGCTGTTACACTGTAGAATACTTTCTAAAATGTTAAAGCAAAGTATTCACAAGCTATATATGATGATGCTGAAAGTATGGAAGAATGTGTCCATATTACTTATTGAAATTAGCAGGATTTTTTTGACAGCTATTGATATCAGGTATCAGATATAGATATCATTTATTTTTTAGCTTGAATAGACGGAATACTTTCATACTTGCAAAGTTTATAATTAAGGTAATTTTGTTTACCTGTTGTTTTGCAAGTACCATATATGCAGTATCAAGTCCTCATTTTTTATTATTACAGTAATACCTTGCTCATTTGCGCCTTCTGATTCATGTCTTCGGTGATTTGCAGGATATTTCTCTGTGAATATTATTCAGTTATTCATGGAGGCATTGTATAGTCCTGTGGTGCTGCAGCATGGTGCAGTTCTGTTCTGCCGCGGCAGGTGGCCCGAGCCATCTGCCCAGCTGTGCCAGGAGCTTGTGTGCGTGTGTGTCTGTGTTACTGTTTCCATAGCTACAGTCGGGGGGAGGCGATGCCGGTGGCAGAAGGTGTATGAACTGCAGCAGAATCCAAGCTCCAAGTGTTGTGTTGTCCCTGGGCACAACCAGGTGTTGTGCCCAGCACCTGTGATATACATAGCCCCAGGGAAAGCGCTCCTGCAGCGCACTGCCTGGGGAATGTGACTGGGGACTTCCTGCCCCTGGGGACCGGCGGGCATATCATAGCCACTGCAGTTAAAGGGAAAAAAGTTCCGACACCGATGCCCCCTGCTGCTGTAAGGGGTCCCGGGATGTTGCAGTGTTGCAAAGTTGCCGTATTCATGGCACACCCATGTTCACAAACTGGGTGATTTTTGAGACTCGCAGGAGACCAGTGACCAGCGAATAAAGAGGTATGACTGCATTGTAATTTTCTGTAGTACTTTCTCAAGTAGTCTCGTCAACCAGGAGTAGCCTTGCCAATGCAGGCACCCACTTTTATGTCACATTAGCAAGCCTATCATGATTTCCATTAATCTATCAAACTGGGAAATTCAAAAACAATTTCTTGATTGTGTGTATGAAGGTGTAGAAAGGAGGTTTTTCATGAGTGAATGCAAGAAAAAGGCATCATTATTTTAATTTATGAAAGAGTGTGTAAATAAATGTCTATATTAACAGTATACATATATATATAAAAATGTGACTTATTTAAAGGAAAAAATCAATAATTATGTATTTTCTTTAAAACAGGTAAAGAGCAGTTAGGTTTAAACTTGGCTCTTTCTTCTTGTCACGTGGATCTTCTCCTGAACCCCTGCAGTAATGGAATCTGCAGTCAAGCTGTAATTTATTTCACTGCTGTGACAGACTTCATGCAGGATGGAGACAGAATTACCAGAATTGCAGTTGAACCTATATCCAGTGAGAACTTCCTGTGGAATGGCTATGTTCCAGAAAGCACACAGGTTAAAAATGTTTATGTTAAGCTCTGTAGACTGGACAGAAGTATGGCCTGTGATATAACTACTCAGACTGATTAAAAGTGTAGTATCATTATACTTGTGTATATATATATATATATTTATAAGGGTAGGAAAGATGATCCTAACAACTACAGACCAGTCAGCCTGACCTCAGTCCCATGCAAAGTCATGGAACAGATGGTCTTGTGTGCTATTACACAGCAACTGCAGAACAACCATGACATTGGATCTAGTCAGCATGGATTTCGGAAAGGCAGGTTCTGCCTGACTAACTTGATCTCCTTTTATGATCCAGTGACTCGACTGGTTGATGACAGAAAGGCTGTGGATGTTGTGTACTTGGACCTTAGCAAAGCCTTTGACACGGTTTCCCACAATAAGCTTCAGGAGAAACTCGTAAAGCACGGGCTGGAAAGGAACACTTTATGCTGGGTTACAAACTGGTTGGAAGGGCGAGCTCAGAGGGTGGTGGTGAATGGTGCAACATCGGACTGGCGGCCAGTCACCAGCAGAGTCCCACAGGGGTCAGTGTTGGGCCCAGTACTGTTCAACATCTTTATCGATGACATGGACGAGGGAATTCAATCCATCATCAGCAAGTTTGCAGATGATACTAAGCTGGGGGCAAATGTTGAACTGCCGGAGGGTAGGAAGGCCCTCCAGAGGGACCTTGACAGGCTGGAGAGATGGGCAGGCTCCAACAGTATGAGGTTTAACAAGACTAAGTGCCGGGTTCTTCACTTCGGCCATAACAACCCCATGCACCGCTATCGGCTGGGGGAGGAGTGGCTCGAGACTAGTGAAGTGGAGAGAGACTTAGGTGTACTGATCGATAGGAAACTCAATATGAGCCAGCAGTGTGCCCAGGTGGCTAAGAAGGCCAATGGCATCCTGGCCTGCATCAGGAACAGTGTGGTCAGTCGGTCCAGGGAGGTTGTCCTTCCCCTGTACACAGCGCTGGTCAGACCTCATCTTGAGTACTGTGTGCAGTTCTGGGCTCCCCAGTTTAAGAGGGATGTTGAGCTGCTTGAGAGGGTCCAGAGAAGGGCAACGAGGATGGTGAAGGGACTGGAGGGCAGGCCCTATGAGGAGCGACTACAGGAACTGGGACTGTTCAGTCTGGAGAAGAGGAGGCTCAGAGGGGACCTCATTGCTGTTTACAACTACCTGCGGGGAGGTTGCAGCCAGATGGGTGTAGACCTCTTTTTCCAGGTTGATGACACCAGAATGAGAGGGCACGGCCTCAAGCTACGCCAGGGGAGGTTCAATCTTAACGTTAGGAAGAGGTTTTTCACAGAGAGAGTAATTGCATATTGGAATGGGCTGCCCAGGGAGGTGGTGGAGTCGCCATCCCTGGAGGTGTTTAAGAGAAGACTGGACGAGGAGCTTAGTGACATGGTCTAGCTGGGGGATGTGGGACTGGATGACCCTGGGCCTCTTCCGGCTCGGAATGGCCTGCTGGACTGTGGGGGATCTGGGTTGGTGTTGCGCTCTGGGATGTGCTTTCGGTCTCTGTACGGGTGTTAGGTGGTGAGTTGGACTAGATGATCCTTGTGGGTCCCTTCCAACTCATAATATTCTGTGATTCTGTGATTCTGTGATTAGAATGTAAATTAATATCCTAAGATAAATAATGTACCTGAGTCTGTATATTTCTTAATCTGACATGGTTTGCTATTTGCTTCTTTGTTTTGAAGATTACAGTTAGGGATCTACCCACTGCCTACTGTTACTCGTTTACTGATCCTCATATAATCACATTTGATGGAAGGTAATTACCACATTGCTGCTCTTAATTTAAAGTGTGTTGGGATTTTTTTGTGGGTGGTTTTTGCTGGTGGTGTTTTATTTATTTATATATTGATTTTAAATCTCTGCTAGTGATGCAAGTGAGCTGTTGTTTTCTGTAACTGCACTGAGTATTTACCTTTTTTCTGAGGACAATAGGCATAAACGTGCTTCAGTTGGTAAAAAAAGCTTGTCAGGGATTATGAGGTTTGTAATACTATATTTGCGTTTTGAAAGGCAAGTTTTGCGAGTGTGGCAAGAGAATGAAGCAAATGGACTATTTTCCTCTCTAGAGCCATGTGTCAAGGGAGGCGTGCGTGCTGTGCGATCTGTTGATTATGAAAGATAAAAATGTTCATATATTAAGTAGGAACCATGATAAAATGATTGATTAGACAAAACTTTTAATGTGAAGATTTTTCCAATCAACAGTATAATTTCCATAATTCTGTGTGTCATTATCTGAATCCTTGTAAGCATCAAGTTCCTAGAAGTGATCTCTCTGTGTAGCATTTTGCTGAGTTTATTATTGGCATTGAAAGCTGCTTACTTAGTGCTGTCACTTGCACATCACTGGCCTTCTGTTTGAAGGGAGGACAGCTTTCTTGGCCACAACTATTGTGGTGTTTGTGTGCTTCTTTCTTTCAAGGTGTTTCTAATTCACAAAAGATGTCTAAACAAACACACATTCCAAGCCTCGGACTTTCATATTCTCTATTCAGCAGAAGCACATTTCTTCAAGTAGCAGGGTGAGAAGAGGATCTGTAGCCTCCAAATAAAGATATGTAGCTCACCATCCCACTCTTGTGAACTTGATAACAGAAGGGAAAATGAAAGTTGCAATTAGTTCTCTGACAGAACTGTGCCTAGTAATAATAATAATAAAGTCAATGTAGTTATCCTGGTCATGCAGTTTCTCCTTCAGTGGAAGTTACAGGGGTGCCCCTTCACTGGGCATTTGAACTGTGTATGCATTATGATCAAGTGGTCTTATGAAGCAGTGTTTTACTGTGATGTGGTCTGTCTGGAAGCATCATGCTGCAGGGAAAGAACTTACTTTTTAAGGATAAATTACATTGCTACTTTATTTTGCAAACTGAGGAAACAAATAGAAAAGGAACTCTCTGCACTGAATCTCAGGCAATCTTATGCAGTCCCAATAGGGCATCCATCTGCAGTTTGTCTGTTGGCCCATCATACACGAAACAAATTGCCAGTCTACAATTAACTGTCAAATGCCATTTATAGCCAAGAGGTTGTTAAACTAACAGAAAAAGTTTATGGGTTTTCTTTCCATTCTTTCCCCCCTCCTTTTTTTTCTTGCTGCTAAATCATTAAATTGGCTATTTTAACCTTGCTTCAGGGGACAGATGGCTAACCCTTAGGAAAAAAACCCTAAGTTGCTATTTATGGCTTTCATCTTAAATAATCTTTGGGAATAAGTACTCCTCATTTCCATCTTAATAAAGCAGACCTTTTAAAAAGATGTGACATTCTAAATCGTTTTGTCAAGGGTACATTTGCAGTTTTCAGCAGCTTCCCCCACATGTACACTGCTATACACATTATTGCTCTTTCTGTGTAGAGGTACCATTGTAGAAACACAAAGATTGAAAATTACCCTCCAGTTCCCTGTCATATGCACTGTTAAAAAAAATAAAAATCATAGAACGTCAGTAGCTTCCTGGTTGTGTTTCCATTCACAGCCATTGTCTACTCTACTCCACTCATGATCCTTCTTTTATTCCTTATTTTTCTGCTGTAAAAATAAGGTTTAATATTTCTTCTTTTTTTTGATTTAGAGCTGCAGAGGAAGATGTGATGATGTTTGTTCAGGATAAGTTGTGTGTTGGTCTATGACCTGTACTGTTTGTTTTTTCTGAGTTAGGAAAATGAGTTGCAGAATCAGATTCACCAAATATTAGAAATCTGTTTGACGATTAAGTTCCTGATACAGTTATTTTGCAACCAATGTGATATCACGTGGTATTCTTTTGATTCCAGACTCTACGACAATTTTAAAACAGGAACATTTGTTCTCTATAAGAGTACATCTCGAGATTTTGAAGTTCATGTTCGTCAATGGGATTGTGGAAGTCTTCACTACCCAGCATCCTGCAACTGTGGCTTTGTTGCCAAGGAAGGAAGTGATATAATTGCATATGACATGTGCAGTGGTCAGCTACATGAATCACAGCCACACTTATCTGTAATAAACAGAGACACAGCAGGAAGCAATGTCAGAATCACTGAATCTTACTTAGGAAGAAAAGTAACAGTAAGTGGTAAATAATTGCTTACAGAATATGTAAAATAAAAAATCATGTTTCTCATGATGATATGTTCAATCTCTTTTCAGGTTTTGTTTTCTTCTGGAGCTTTCATTCGTGCTGATGTGAGTGAATGGGGAATGAGCATAACGCTAAGGGCACCCAGTTCAGATTACAGACATACAGTGGGACTCTGTGGTACCTTTGATGGAAGTGCAGAGAATGACTATCACACCGCAAGTGGGGTGGAAATCCCAAACCATGCTAATGTTCCTTTTTCTTTTATTAAGGAGTGGAGGTAACAAAATTATTCTATTTAAATCAAGTGTTATCCTTGTGTCATACCTTTCCTTCACACTCTTAAAGACTTATCAAAATATTAAAAAATTAATCTCCTCAGTTTTTAATGTTAGGATGCCATCATTGTATTCCATAATTAATTAAAGAGAAAAATGAAATTGAAGTGCCATATAGATATTTAAGTACTATGACATATGATTAATTTGATTAGGTTTTGAACAAAGTATCAATATATACAGAAAATATCCACTCATCTCAATTATTTTATTATAAGTTTCTTTTGAGGTTTTGTGTTTTAACTGGTCATTAAATATAGCTGTGTGCTGCAGAGTCAGTGACTTATACTGTAGAAGTATGAAACAAAAAAGAACAGTAATTTCAGTACTTCAGTAAAACAATGAAACTAGTCTAGATGATACAGTTTCATCTTTTTCTTTCTTTAGAATTTTGCCAGGCGATAGCTTGTTTGACAAGACACCTGCTTCTTTAACATCTTCTAGAAAAATAGTCTTCTGTGACTGTGCACTTGAAGATGCCAGATTGTATCAAACAATGAACAAACTGGAGACAGTTTCTCAGTCAGAACTTCCTCTGTCTTGTAAAGAAAGTGAAAATGGTAGATTTCTTTCTTTGATACCAGGACTGGACGTCACTACTGAGTATCTTGGTCCCATTGATCTTGTGAGAGGCTTAAAGAAACGTTCATCTGCACGTGAAATGGATTCATCTAGACTTCTGCAAGGCAAGGATAATCAAACCAAACTTCACAAAACATCACTAGTAAACTCGCATGTCTCTGCAACCTCAGTGAGAAATACTGAGACAGAAAGAGAAGGAAGTTCAAGCTCAGGCATTAGGAGAAATTCTCACCTTCACAAAAGTCAATCTGTTACAAGTAGAGGGAAGCGCCAAAATTATTACGAATACCATCCAGTATTCATATTCCAAAGTCTTAGCCAAACAGACCTAGAGGGATATAGTTATTTTTTCCCAGAGGACCATGCCACTGACACAGACCAAAAGTTCCTTCCTTCTTGGCCCACACCTTCAGGCCTCACCGAATCCAGTGCTCTGTTACTGTGCCAGCAGGTAATAGCTAATTCCAGTATAGGAAGATCTTGTGGTGCCCTCCTTGGCCGGCGAACAGAGGATGCAATTGATATGTGCATTAAAGATTTGCTGCTGAAAGATGACCTCAGCTGGGCAGAAGCCTCCTTAGCTCTTCTGGAGAATGAATGTGAGAAAAGAATTTTAGAAGAAATAAATTACAATCCACAGGAACTTGAAGGCTCAGTTGAGAGCCTACTTACTGCATTAAAGTGTCCCAGTCTCTGCAGTGGTAATGGGGAATGTACAGAATGGGGCTGTGCATGTTTTCAAGGCTACAGCTCATATGACTGCAGCATAGTGTCTGGTAAGAAGCGAAAAGAATGAGATTTACTTAAATAATGTTCTCAATGTTCTTGCAACATATGTATATTTTGCTGCCTTTCTCTCCTGCTTTTGTACACGGGCAAGGATTCCCAACAGTGGCCCTGTTCATTGCTCAGCAATTTACTTCAAGTTTACTACAGCTATAATTATTTACCATTTAGCCTTCTTGTTTCCAAAGGACAAAACATAGGATTAGTTTCTGGTATATCAGATTTTAAAAGTTCACCACTCCATCAGTTTGTTTTAGTGACCTAATTAAAAGCAAATAGAGAAAGAAGAGAATTACAAGAAATATTTTATTCCTCTTGAAGTCAAAAAAGACAGTTTTACTTTATAAAAATTATTTTTGAGTGTTCTAATCTGAGTGTTTTCTGAAATAACTTGAACCTGAGATAGTTTTGCTTAGACTTGAATAAAAACCCCCGAACTATTATAAATCATTGCATAACCATCACCTTTCCAGCTGCTATTACTGGGGCCTGAGTTTCATTTTGATTTTATTCTGCCAATGTGATATAAAGAACCATAGCTGAGAAAGCAAAACACTTAGTCACAAGCATTTGTTGTACGTTGAATTTTCTTCTGCTTCATAATACTCAGGTTCCAAGAGGAAATCAAAGCCTAGATTTAAATTTAAGATTCATTTTCACAATAAAAAAAAAAAATCTTTCTGTTTATGTTCAGTTGGGTTCAGATTTTATTGTTTATATATTTTTCACAGTTGGCTAGAAAAATAAACACATTGCTTAATGTAAATTCATATAAATGAGTTAATATACTGGCATTTATTTTCTAATCTCTACTTCCAAGACCAGGCTCCAGAAATTACAGAGCTGGAGAATGCTGGGCTGTGCGATATTCAACAGTATGACTGCATGTCAGTCAGAGCTTTTGGACATGGCTTCAGGCAGTCATTGAATCTGAAATGTGAAATCATCAAATTGCAAGTACGTCTCTCTGAATACTGACAATTACATTTTAAACTTCTTGTGGAATGAGGGACAAAATGTCTTAACATACTATTCATTGATGTGGATACAACCCCATGCTTTAGCCGAAGCTAAAAGCAAAGGCACTCTGCACTTTGCAGTAGACACTCAAGTCTTTGCAAGATTGCCATTTCCTCCATGATAAGAGAAGTACAAAACATAATGGAAATGCTCAGCAGTTGAGAGGGAGATAACAGCTTATGGGAGCTATGCATCAGAAAAGGGCAAGGGCAGCTCTGTTAGTAACAAGCAGTACATTGTTGTTCAGCTTTTAAGTGCTTATGGAGAGGAATTGATGTACCACTTACTTGAAAAAAAGACAGCAAGGTTAAAGAGAGTACTAGATTTCTGTCTCAAATCTAATGCTTGAAATAGCTTTTTATAAACGTAATAAATCTTTTAGGATAAAGAGAGGCATTTTTGATACGTTGTTGATTTCCCTGAGGTCGAACAGGAAATTAAAAAATGTTGCACTGTAAACTAAGGGGAATATATAGAGAGAGACTAGGTCTGTTACTCAGACCTAGTATATGCTCAAGGCAAATTTATAAGCAGTTTACAAGTTTTAGCCTGGACTAGGCAATCAGCAATTGCAAGTTTTTATGTTGTATTAAACGTGAGAACAAAAACAAGCTTAAGAGTTTAAAGCTGTGTTTCATTAATGTGGTGATGAAGGGACTGAGAGCTGCCAAAAAGCTGGCAAAAAACAAGCTGGGGCCATTCAATGGAAAATGTTGTTCTTGAGAACGAAGTATAACTTAACTGGTTCCAGCAGATGCTAAAATTGTTTTGACAGATTCAGCAATGCCAACTATAGATATTTTCTTAAACTTGACATGTAGCTACTCAAGTTGGCTTAAAAGGAAAGTCAAGATTAAGTTTACCCTTCATTAGGTTACAATACTTTCAGACCAAGCACAGAGAAAGAAAATTATTGGGAGTGCACTTATCACAGTTGGACGTGTGTCCATTTTAACTTGTGGCAAGATATTCTGCAATTTCCCTTCGTGGTGGTGTATTTGGCTCACAACTACAAAACCCTTTTATTTAACCACTTTTAGTGATGATCTTACTACAAAGAGCTAGTTTACTGTTGTTAGTGGCAGTTGAGGAGAAAGTTGCAAACTTTTTCCTTAAGAATACAAAAGAAAAGGAGTCGAGGGGCATTTGTTTCGTTTTCCATGCTGGAGTAATAGTGAATTTATTGAAATGTCAATCGACTTGCAACAGTATAGAATTCAAATATTTTGAGATGGAACTTAAATGATCAAAACTTCATAGAAGAGGCATTTTGACAGAATGTAGAATTTCTTAGTTTCAATATTTTCACTTTTGAAATGTTAGATCAAATCGGCTGTCCATGGGCTGTCTTACCCAGTTTACGGTAGGAACTTGATACAGGTTTGGGTAGGACGTGTCCAGGAACCTATGATTACAGAGATGCAGAATTTAAATGTAAATCATGAGTCTGTGTATAACCTCTACAAAATGAAAATACAGTTTTATTTCCTTCTGTGTTACGTTGAACTCTAGAAGTTTTTCTATGAACCTAATGAGCTGGAGTGCTCACAGGTCTGAAGACTTTTTAACTGGTTTTTGAAAGGATAATCTATTTTGGAAAAAAATTATCTGAATTTGCCTCTAGCTAGTAACAAAAGATTTCTGGAGAAAGACTGTATCACTTTCCAAAGGTTACAATACTAAATGCACTCAGAATTTCATATTTAGAAATATCTGGCATTTATACTTTTATTTAATCCCTGCTGTGAATTCTTTAACTGAGTATAAGGTGAAAGAAAAACAAAATTTTTGATTGATACAAAAATAGCTCAATGTGTCTTTTTAGCAAAAGTGTTTGCTTTTCTATCTGTTTGGGGGAAAAAAAAGCAAAAACAAAAGCAGGGCCTATGCAGCTGATGCCTCCTATGCCAGGATTAGAATTGAATAAATGTCTCAATTGGCTCCAGTAACTAAAAAAATGTGCCAGCTCATTAAAAACTAGTCAAGCTCAAAATTATTTTTACTTCCTGTTCTCTTGTTTCTTAGTCTGTCTGGATTTTTACTTCCATCTAACTTTATTTGTTTTCCTTACGCTTATCATACATACTTCCACATCAATACTTCAGTCAAATAGTATTATCATCCTTATTCTGTTACCTTTAATTCTCAAGATGGATCCTTGGGTGACTTGTCCTGATTGCATTTTAGAAGAAAAGTCTACAGGATCAATGGTGTCTTGGTCTATTCAAAATCTATTGGCTTGTATAAGGGCTAAAAGGCTCACTGTCAGTATTTCCCCAGCACCCAGAGTAACACCTGAGCCCTGTGAAAAAAATCATCTGTTCATTCGACTAAAGCCTGTCCTCACATGGGAGCAGAGATGGGAGATGGACAGAAGCATTTACATGTCAGATTGGTGCTGTTAGAGGATCACTCACTGCGTAACCCTCTTATTACTCTCCAGTTGGAAGAACTGTTTGTCCTTGACAATGCAGTGCCAAAGGGTTCTGTGTCAGGAAAGACTTCTCTGCCTTTTCTTCCCGAGTAGCAGGCTTAGCTAAAAATCAACGTATGCAAATAATGTCATTTAATATTTGCCACTGTGTTTTTTTCTCTGATAAAAATACTTGCATGATGTGCTTCACTGAAAAAACTAATTTTCTGTCTTAACATTTAGTATACTAATAGACAGTGGATTCCCGGAAAACCTCTAACTATGCCAGCTATCTTCCAAAATGCCAGAACTGTCGATTGCCAATTACCAAATGATGGCCAGGAGTCTGATGTCATGGATGTGGTTGATGATAAATCCATTGCCAGGTGGCAAATAAAGGTACTTAGAGAAATTTCAAATATTCACTTACAAATATCCCTGTTAAGATGAAAATACATCACATGCATGTATTTTTCAGTGGTCCTAAAGGTGGAACTCAGCTTGCCTGACCTAGGGTCTCAGTTTCATCTCTTTAACTGAAGCGTTGAGTGTCATGTGGGAGCGTTCCCCTGTAAGAAATATGACTTAAGTCCTACAGAGACACTTGTTCTTCAAGCATAGAGGTTAAAGGACAGGTGGTTACCCTAGAGCATGTCAAATAATGTTGGAATCATTTATGGTAGAACTGAATTGAGCCCTGCCAGTTTGTGCTAATCTGTGAGGCAGGTATCTGAGCTCTCGTACAGATTGAGTCAATAAGGTCAATAAATAGAGTGCACAGACTATCCAATTTACCCTAAAGTAGACACCTAAACGTGGTTGGTTTAATAGCTGCCTAGACTTATGGACAAGTTTGATTAGATTTTTTATAACCATTGCGAGAGTTTAAACACCTGTATGTAGGTGTCTGTTAATGAGCTCAAGCTCATAGCAGCAGCCCACACTGGTGATATATTGATATCTGTGTTGATTAATCCATTTTTACTGACACCTTGCAGATTTCTAATGATGGATTCATTTATAGCAACTCTAAAACAATGGTATTATATGATGGAGCCTGTCAGACATGCGAACCACAAGAAGCTGGGTTATGTATATTAAAGGTATATATTTTACTACTCTCCATAATGGAAAAAAAAAAAAAGCACTTTTACAGGCAGCAAAGTCTAGAAAAATCAGCAGAGCATACCCTGTTCTTGTCTCAAACAGGGATTTTCTATGCATAAAAATGATATGTACCAAAAGAGAGGCTGGAATGAGGCAATTTTAAATGTAAAGAATCAAACCAAAAGCACTTCATATAATTACCAAATAATCTCAAACTTACTGCCAGTTGTTTAGATTTAAAAACAAGCTTAGTTGTTTAATGGAAGTGCAGAATGATTAGATTTTATTTGATGCTTTACAAATTCATAACCAATTTGATAATAAAAATATTAATGAATCACATTTTCATTTCTCTGAAAGGAGAAAACATGCAAAATAGATGGATTCTGTTATGGTGAAGGAGACACAAATCCAACCAGCCCTTGCTTACTCTGCAGACCTGACACATCAAAGTTAACTTGGTCAGTTGTTGAAAGTAAGTTCTAAATAGTTGGGGGTTTTTTTTATATCAAGAGATTGAAAGTCCGCTAAGTTTTTAAATTCATGAAAATACTAACACCAATAAAGTGTTTAATTTAAAGCTTGTCATTTGATATTGGGTTTCATCTGCATTTCTCGTAAATTCTGAAAAGGATACTTTGTTTTCCAGACCATACATGTACAAGTCAGGCTTTTTTTATTTTCTTTCCCTTACTTCCCTCCAGTAACTGTTGCAAATAACTAGTGAATATTAACAACTTTCAGTCTAGTTGGAACTTCAAAGTCTTGTGCTATTTAGCACAGCTACATTCACATATGTTTGTCTTCAGCGGACAGGTGTGAAAAGTATTTTTAAAGAACTTACTCTGATACCAAAGAAGTGAAGATCACAAACTGAATTAAACTACGTGCTATTTATTAGCCACTTAATATTTGAACATCATCTACATCGATGGCATAGAAACATGGGCTACATACTTAAAAGTATATCCAATATTTTCATACTTCAGTCCAGTTAGAAACCACACTATGAAAAGAGGACCTAAGTCTAGATTTTTCATTTTGCTTTTCCATAGTACAAAGTTCTAGTCTAGAAATTGTACCTCTTTTCGCTCATATTTTAGTCTTGGATAAACATATCATCCATCAAATGGATCCAAGTCTCTTGGAGCTTTAACATTAGCTCTCAAGCCTGCTCTATCAACCCAAGACCCTAGCATTGCAAATACAAGCATTCCATTGGTGTTTTCATGGGTGAATGTACTGGCAAGACTCTGCCTTGATTGGAAAGGGCCTTGTCTGAATGGAACTTCTAGTGCCTGTCTTGGTGAATCTTGTCCTACTTCATACTTGTACTGAAAGCCAAGCTATCTATTCCAAAAGAATTAAACCTGAATGAAAGGAATGAAATGAAGATCACCCAGCAGTGACAAAGTTAAGGGATTTCCAGGTTGTAGTCGTATAGGTAAAATACAGTGGTTAAATTCAATAAATTCTGATTTTTCTTCTATGTATAGATGCAGTGCATTACAAGCTCTTGCACAGCAGAAGTAATTTCTTGGTTATGTTGCTACAGTTATAATGAAATTACTAAGTGGTTCTCCTGTCCCATACAAATTACATTAGAATTTAAGAGAAATAATTGCATGTGACTTCCTTAATAGAAAGATATGATCCCTTTAATTTTTATAACTACATTGGAACTTTTAATTAAATGAGGAAAATATGTCCTTTGTTACAGACAACCAGCCTCCAGTGCTTGAAACTTCTCAGGGTGTGCTACAGACCTTTTATGGAGAAGATTTTGTGTATCAGTTTTTGGCTTCAGATCCAGAGGGCTCTGCTATTCTTTTCACATTGGATTCTGGTCCAGAAGGTGCCAGTCTTTCCCCATCAGGTCTCCTTTTGTGGAAAGCTGTGTCAACGAATCTCCATAAATTAACATTTTCTTTGACAGATGACTGCAATGCAACGACTAGGGTAGAAACAGAGGTAATGAATATTACAGTAAAATGACACCTACTAGTAAGATGTTTAAGATAGCTAATTACAGAACATTCCTAGTTCATGAAAAAAATAGAAAACTGTCTTATTGGGCATGTCTTGTAGGTCAGTGTAAAATCATGTGATTGCCTAAATAATGGCTCATGTGTGACAAACATTAATTTCCCACCTGGAAGTGGAAGATATCTCTGTGTGTGTGTGACTGGATTTGAAGGTGATCTCTGTCACGTGAATACTGATGACTGTAAACTTAACCAGTGTGGTATTGGCAGATGTGTGGATGGAATAAACAGCTATTACTGTGAATGTCCACCTGAAGTTCAAGGTAAATTTCTACTTTATTTACATATATATATCACATTTAGTGATAAATAGGAATTTCTAATTTTATGTCTACATTTTTTTTTTTAATTTTTGACTGTAAATATCTTACTGTTAGATTATGAATAATTTCTGTGGTCTTGTGATAAAGATATATGGTATTCTTCAAGATTTTTCTTGCATGAATAAACAGTGGTTGTTTATTTTAGCAAATTTCCATTGTTTTTCTCCACAGAGGTAAACTCAGCAACATGGATAAACATAGGAGGGATAATTTTGGTTAAAATGTGATGCTTACTGCAGATAAACATGTAGTTCCCACAGCCCAATAAGTGCTTTATTCCACTTAGTTGCCCTTTTTTTCTGTTTTAGCACTTGCATATATTATGATTTTATAAATACATCATCAAAGTGTAGTGACACAGTATTACAGAAAAAACTAAATCTGTATTTCAATGCAGGAAAACATTGTCAAGAGGATGTAGATGAATGTGCATCCAGTCCTTGCTTCCCTGGAGTATTTTGCTTCAACACTTTTGGTTCTTACTATTGTGGTCCATGCCCAAATAATCTACAAGGAGATGGGAAGTCATGTTATGGTAAAATTATTTGGTTTTCAGAAGAATGGTATTATTGTCATTTAGATAAAATATCTCTGATTGATCTTCATGTTTCTGAAAGCAACTTAGAACTTTTAAAAAGTATTCAGCAAAACAGGACTGTGTCTCTGGTGATAGAAACATCTGACTGCACTGGGTTGCAAAGCTGTAGAAAATTTTTTCAGGTAACAAGGAGAAAACAGATAGAAAACACCTCAACTCTTTTATATCAAAGTAGAATACAATGAAATTGGGGGAGACGTCCTTCATTATTTTCATAATATGAGAAATTATTGACAAAATATTTTTCTACTAGATTGATTAACATAGAACTATTTACCCAAATCCAGGCATTTGTCAATTAAGGTGCCCAAACATTTATTTACAGTGCAATTAGTGAATTTTTTTTAAAATAGTTAAAAACTTTTAAGAAATATTTTTTTACGTTTTATTTGCTTTCAGATTTTTTAATTGTTTTTAATGTGTTCAAACTTTATCTCTTTTTTAGTTTGTTTAAAGTTGAAACAAATGTAGCTACTTCTGTATACTACTAATGTGCCTTCACATCTTTTTTTAGAAAGCTTTGAAGGCACTGATGTTGAAAGGAAGGATTCCACAGGAGAAATTGGAGGGAATAAAGGTAATTTTTTTCATGAAGAAAATGGCATTTCTGATTCATATACTGATAAGAATATAGTTGTCAAATAAAGGTTGTAGTCAGTTTTATGTTACTTAGTTTAATTTTTCAGTTTGACACAATTTAATTAATTACTGGGGCTGTATTCTGATCTGAAAAATAAGACTAAAATGTCAATATCAACAAATCCCTTGGGTCAGTCAAGTAATTTTGTTAACAGTCTAATGTATGATGCTCTTACAGTTTCCTTTTGTTTCAATGACTAATCGCTGACATAAAATAGGTAACGTGGGGATAGGAACATCTGTTATATGAGCAAAAGTTTATGGCATTATGTTGAGTGCCATTTTCCTGCTTTAACTCAAAGGAAAGGTGAAGGATATGGCAAGTGAATGTCTTTGTTCCAAAACTCTGTAAATGCTGTTGCTGGCATTTCCAGGTCTCTGCCTTCTGGGGCTTTCTTTTTAGGAAATTCTCATGTGTCTTTTCCCTTTATCTCTGAATAGTTGCTGAGGGAGAAGGAAGACACTCTCACTTCACTGGCAGTACTGGATAACTCTTCATTAGTTGCAAATGGTTTGTTTTTCAGCAGTGAGAGATAGCACATACGATTCATTGAAGTTTAACCTTTTATGGACCATTTGCCGCACCTCGAGTACTGTGTCCAGTT
>WEKX01002704.1:10714-23384 GCA_013390025.1 Pitta sordida | reverse complement strand
CAGATGGGTGTAGACCTCTTCTTCCAGGCTGATGACACCAGAACGAGAGGGCACAGCCTCAAGCTACGCCAGGGGAGGTTCAATCTTAACCTTAGGAAGCGGTTTTTCACAGAGAGAATAATTGCATATTGGAATGGGCTGCCCAGGGAGGTGGTGGAGTCGCCGTCCCTGGAGGTGTTTAAGAGAAGACTGGATGAGGAACTTAGTGACATGGTCTAGCTGGGGGGTGTAGGGCTGGATGATCCTGTTTGTCCCTTCCGGCTCGGAGTGGCCTGCTACACTGTGAGGGAACTAAGTTTGTGTTACCGCTCTGGGATGTGCTTTCGGTCTCTGTATGGGTGTTAGATGGTGAGTTGGACTAGATGATCCTTATGGGTCCCTTCCAACTCATAATGTTCTGTGATTCTGTGTGATTGTGTGATATGATAATAAACTCAAAGCGTGTAATGAACCGGAGGATTATCGCTGAGATTTGGAGAGACCTCCTCCATCAAGAGTGCTCCCTCCTCTTCCTTCTCTGTTTGTGCCAGCCCCTCAGACCCCTTTCAGAACCCCACTGATGTCTACCTCTAGTGTAAGTCTCCTACCTCTGCAGGATTTAACACCCTTATCACCCTATTCGGCAGCATGGGCAAGAGCCTATTTTAATTAAAATTCCTTTTTCAACACAGGATTTGGATATGTTAAGGGTGGTAGTTAAGAATTATCGAAATGATCCAGTGGGGGTGACTAAGCATTTTCAATTGATTGTACAGCAGCATAAGTGGACCGATATCCAAATTCTGTTAGACCTGTTCACTGAAATTGAACAGGCTCTAATTTTGAATGTGGCAGGAGAAATGGCACAGGTACACCATCAGGCCCGTGGGGAAAATGTTGGAGATTGGTTTCCATTACAAAACCCAGGGTGGGATCCAAATAGATCTGAGGGTAAAGAATATCTAAGGATTTATCAGGACTGGATCTTAACAGGAATTGGGGGAGCAATAGCCAAGAAAATCAATTGGTCAACCAGGTATGCCATCCCGCAAGGCGCAACTGAATCCCCCTCAGAGTTTTCAGATAAACTCCAAGATATAATGTGCAAACACACACGTTTAGATCCCAATACAGATGCAGGGGCTCAACAATTAGTTTCACTATTCATTGGACAATCAGCTACAGACATTAGACAAAAACTTCAGAAAATGAAAGGTGTAGATGCACATAATTTAGAATCATTACTAAGAGAAGCTTGGTGTGTTTACACAAATAGGGAAGAACAATTGTGCCGACCACATGATGTCTTGGCTATTGTTCCCCAAATCACTCCCAATCAACAAAACTGTCCTAAGTTAGACAGAGACCAATGTGCTTTCTGTAAACAGAAGGGTCACTGGAAGAAGGAATGTCCGAAGAGGCAGTGGTATAAGAAGTTTGAGCAGATAATGAGTATGAGTGACTGAGTAGGCCCAGAGAAGTCATTCCTAGCTGATCCTCTAGCTAAAATAAAGCTAAGAAAAAATAATAAGCAAGAGTTTTAACAGATATTAGAGCAACCTACCCAGTAATGAACATTCACGATTCTCCTTTAAGTTAGCAATTTGTAGTGGTCATTACAATTAAGTTACTTTAAAGCACATGTGTTTTGCATTTGTTAGAAGTGTTAGAATAGGATTTGAGCTTGTATATTCAGTGAGAGATGTGTGTGTCCTCGCTCTGACAGAAAACTATTGCAACATCAGTAGAAGCCTTTGTCTGTTACTGCAGAGTGAGGAAGTTGCCTGTGTTGTCTCCCTGTCTTTGAGAGTCTGTTTGTGGCTGCTATTGTCATAGATCTGCAAGTAGTCACTGTGTTTTAACCTGCGCTTGTAGCCAATGACATACAGCTGGAGCTGAGGTAGACTCTGTGGTGCCTTGAGAATTGCTCATGATTTTGTTTGGGCTTTCTGGGAGAAATGTCTTGTGTTGTCTGGTGAGATTTATAGTGGTTGTGGTGTTGTATTTAGGAGAAATTTGGTTGAGAAAAATTGATCTTGGTGTGTTTAGTGTGAATTAGTGAGAGAAGTGAATGAAAATTAACGTAAGTGTGTGGTGTGAGTGAAGTGTGTATAAAACACAAAACTAAGCAGAAGAACTTTTGAGCTACCTCAAGGGGCAACTATTGATTAAATTGCATAGTGAAAAGTAAAAAAGACTTTTAGAGATTTCTGGGCAAATCAAGATACATAACTATAGGATAAAATAGAATTAAGGTAGATTTAAAGAAGAAGAAATAGTCTTGGCAGAGATACTATCTAATCCCCTTTAGAGTGATGTTAGAATACCAAGTTAATCATGATTGTACTAGACAGGAAGATAAATTGAAAATGATAGATTATTGTATGTATAAGTGGACTTAAGAGCTAATTCTTTGAAACAGTTTTTTTGGCCCTACTATGGGACTTTCTCCCATGGGGGAGAAGGGGACCCTATAAAAGGCACGGAATTGGCTTCCTACCCTCAACCAAGCAGAAACACCAACTGCCTGGCTTTCACCATACTCTTGTTCCCCCTTTGTCTCCTGGATGAAAAAAGGGAATATGGTATCTGTTGTAAGAGAAGGAGGGGTGGGAGACAAAGGTTGCCTTTAAGATGATACTTCTCATGTGAAGCCCTGATCTTGTTAGAAATAAATCCTTTACATTTCTCATCTTGGAGCTTATTTTTGCCTGTGGCAGTTAAGATTTCTAGTAGTCCTCATTGCTACAGTAGCAGAAAAACCCTTCAGGTTTTTTTCTTTTCCTCCCTTGTGCTGTTCATATGGAGGGGGTGAGGTGGGGAAGAGAGAGAGGTTGCGGGTGAATCTCTGGCATCCAGCCAGGGTCAAACCATGACACCTTGCTACTTCATGTTTCACCTCTCATGGCTTCAGAACATTGTTATTTTTTTTCCCTGTGAAGACATTTTCCGGCTTCCCCCCTTGTTTGCCCCTTGTAGGGCGGGGGGGACAGCACCAGAAGGTGCCCTTGGCTTNCCAGTACTTAAAAGCTGCAATCCTGGCTGTGACTTCTGGACAACAGAGAATTTTTCAGAAGAACTGTCGTCCTCAGGTCGAGATCTCACTTGGGAGGGGTCATGAAAGACCTTTCCCTCTTGTGAGAGAGAGAGAACTTTATGGAAGGGCAGAGAGATGGTTCCTACCCTGGATCTGGTCAGGAATACCAACCTGCCTGGTTTACCCCTACCCTATGTTCCCCCTTTTTCTCCTGGTGGAAAAGGGAATATTACATCTATTGTAAGAGAAGAAGGGGTGGGGGGAGAAAGGTTGCTTTCTAAATGATGCTTCCCTTGCAGTTCTGAGCTTGTTAGTTAGAAAATAAACCCTTTATGTTCTTTACTTATAGTTTTGCCTTGTTTTTGCCTGTAACCAGGTTTATTCTCCAGTTTCTCTCCTTCAGGAGAAGTTGGGGTGGGTCTCTGGCATCCAGTCAGGGTCAAACCACGACACACTGTCTCAAAGGTATATTAATCAGACAGTCATGCAGAGCCCTCCTCCTCTGCTATCTGCTGCTAGCTGCTGCAAGCAGAAGCATGCAGGAGCATGCAGCAGCAAGCAGCAACATGCAGAAGCATGCATATGCATGAGCATGCAGCAGCTGGCAGCAGCTAGCAGCAGCAGCTAGCTGCTGCTTGGTGTTTTCTCCTGCTTCGTCCTGCATGCTCCTACTTGCTGCTGCTGCTGCTCCTGCTACTTAGGGCTGAGGGAATGGGGGGCAGACAATATTTACATATATATGAATTTCTACTTCACGGATTTAACTTATCTCAGCATCTTTCTGGAACCAATCCCCTGCAATATATGAGGGATTACTGTGTTACTTAAATATCTAAAAAAAGTCTTTGAGTGAAAACACTTTCTGTGTAATTGCACATAATCTATTTTTCATACATGCAATATTCATTTATTTTGCCTTCTGACAAAATTATGCTTTACTGGAAAAGTGTCATAGGGAGAGGCCTTTTGTTCTACTGTAAAACTTTTGTCCTTTTTACTGGAACAGAAAATAGGTATCTCTTCTTATCTCCCTTTCCCTCCCTTGAAAGGAATGTGGCATGGAGGACCCTGTGTCTTATCTCCCCTTCCTGGAAAGGTAAATGGTAGGGGAGGGGTTTTATCTCTTTTCTACCAAGACAAACAATGGAGGATTCCTTTTCTTATCTTTGCCTCCTGGCAAGGCATGTGACTAGGGGAAGAGCCTGAGGACAGGCTGAGTGACTGCAAATTGCATGTGAAGACATGCCCACAAGGCATGTGACGTGGGAGGGGCCCGAGGTCCTATAACTACAGCTCCCGAGCAAAAATAAGCTCCAAGATGGGAAATGTAAAGGATTTATTTCTAACAAGATCAGGGCTTCACATGAGAAGTATCATCTTAAAGGCAACCTTTGTCTCCCACCCCTCCTTCTCTTACAACAGATACCATATTCCCTTTTTTCATCCAGGAGACAAAGGGGGAACAAGAGTATGGTGAAAGCCAGGCAGTTGGTGTTTCTGCTTGATTCAGGGTAGGAAGCCAATTCTGTGCCTTTTATAGGGTCCCCTTCTCCCCCATGGGAGAAAGTCTAGATGGTGGGAGGCATGGATGGATGGAGTGTGTTGCCCATGGTTCCACGCTTGTGGGCCTGATCCCTGGGTGGGCGTTCTCTTGGGAGTTGGACTAGATGATCCTGTGGGTCCTTTCCAACTCCAATAACCTGTGAACCTGTGAACCATGGTCCATTGCATGGAGACGTCTGGAACACTTCTTCCCCCTCCTTCGACTTTGGCCTTGATGCCTGCGTCGCTGTTACAGCTGCTTATGGCTCTTCTCTGGCCATCTTCTCTCTGAAACGTTTTTTTTTCTTTCTTAAATATGGTATCACAAAGGCACCTCTATCTCTCCTGATTGGCCCAGCCTTGGCAGCAGTGGGTCCAGGCAGGAGCTGGCTGGCATTACTCTGCTAGCTAGGAGGGACCCTTTCATCATCTTCACAAAGAAAAACTCCCTCCATACCCACCCACCCTCCCCCCCACACACTGCGGCCTGGAAAAAAATGGCCACAGCAAACCCAGCACACAAGGAATTTTTTTTCTATGATTCTTATTAATGAGATAGAACCCCCCAAGAATCAGTCCTGGTCTCTGATATCAAGGATCTAAGTAAAGCCCCATGGTAAGTTTAGAGCTCACTTGAAAAACCTTTTTGGACCTCATAATCTTTGCCCAATAAGACGTTATTCAAAACTGAGCAGTGCTGATCAAGAACTTCTAAGACATTTCATAAGAAAAAAAAAAAAAATTAATATGTTTGATTTCCTAAGGTTTGTTTTCTCTTGCTGTATTAATTCCTTCTTCATAAAGAGAAAATACCTATGCTTCCATACTTTTATAATCTATTCACATTTGAATTACTAGTCAGCTCTTTGTTGTCAAATGCAATCCCACAATTAGTCAGAACATCAGAAGAGTGAAATGATCCTATATATTTTTTGCAGAAATCGAACAAGCAGAAGTAGCATGAAGTTTAGAAATGCACTCTGATAAGAGTGTATCACTACTGAAGAGGATATTTTTGTCAGCATTTACAGTAATAAGGAATGGCAAAAACTTTCCAAAGGAGAATTCTGTTTTTCAGCCCAAGGCTTAAAGTTTTCAGTGTCAAGGTGTTCTCTATTTTTTCATTTATTAAATGTAAAAACATCTAATTTTCCATTCCTTATTGCATGTTAGATCCAGAGCCAGTTGTACGGAAGCTTTCTAGAAATTATACATTTTGAACATAGAGTTCAGCTTGGAGGAATTCAGGTCAAGTGGAACAATAAAAAACTTAAAAACCTCAAGTTACAGGGTCTTACAGGGAAATACCAGGAGACATTAAAAATTGCTGGTAGATTTATTTGGTCTTTACTATAGCAAAATCTTTTAAGTAGTAGCTGTTCTTAAATATGTATTTCTACAGTGTTTACACAATAGATCCCTTTCATTATTGGAGCCTGAATAAATTCTTATAATACAATAAATAAACAAATGATGACAAATGAGCGTATGCAGGTAGGAAAACATATATAAAGTCCTGTGAAGTTATTTTTAATCCTATGATTTGCAAAATTGATTTTAAATAATGTTGTAGCATTCAGAAAATGTACAAAAATCACATAGAAGATGATGAGCATCCTGTGTTGTGTTAGGAATTGGTTGGATGGACGAGCACAGAGAGCGTTGGTAAACGGTGCCACATCCAGTTGGTGGTTGATAACTAGTGGAGTCCCACAGGGATCAGTGCTTGGCCCGGCACTGTTTAATATCTTTATTGATGATATGGAGGAGGGAATTGAGTCCACCATTAGCAAATTTGCGGATGATAACAAGATGGGGGCAAATGTTGAACTGCCAGAGGGCAGATGGGCCCTTCAGAGGGACTTTGACAGACTAGAGAAATGGGCAGGTTAATATTATGAGATTTAACAAGTCCAAATGCTGGGTTCTTCACTTTGGACATAACAATCCCATGCATTGCTAACGGCTGAGGAATGAGTGGTGAAATGGAGAGGGATTTGGGAGTAATGGTTGACAGAAAGCTTAATATGAGCCAGCAGTGTGCACAGGTGGCTAAGAGGACTAATGGCATCCTGGTCTGTATCAGGAACAGTGTGGTCAGTTGGACTAGGGAAATTATCCTTCCCCTCTACTCGGCATTAGTCAGACCACATCTTGAATACTGTGTGCAGTTCTGGTCTCCCCAGTTTAAAAAGGATGCTGAACTACTTGAAAGGGTTCAGAGAAGGGTGACAAGGATGGTGGAAGGACTGGAGAACAAGCCCTATGGGTAGCGACTGCAGGAGCTGCGGTTCTTCAATCTGGAGAAGAGGAGGCTTAGGGGTGACCTCATTGCTGTTTACAACTACCTGAAAGGAGGATGCAGTCATGTGGGTGTGAATCTCTTCTCTCAGGCTGCCAGCATCAGAACAAGAGGACATGGTGTTAAGCTGGGCCAGGGGAGGTTTAAGCTGGATATTAGGAAAAGTTTTTTCACAGCGAGAGTGATCTCTCATTGGAATGGTCTGCTCTGGGAGGTGGTGGAGTCAGCATCCCCGGAGGTGTTTAAGAAAAGACTAGATGAGGAACTCAGCGACATGGTCTAGATGGTGGGAGGCTTGGATATGTGGAGTGTGGTTCCCATGGCTCCAGGTGTTTGGGTTCAATCCCTGGGTGGGCGCTCACTTGGAAGTTGGACTAGATGATCCTTGTGGGCCACTTCCAACTCAGAATAACCTGTGAATCTATATGCAAGTATTCTGTTTGCTCTGGGAAAATCTATCAAAGACATTGTAAGCATATTTAAACTTGCAAGGTGAAAAATGAAAGTATTTTGTGCAAATGAGCTTACAATCCTTAAATTTGGTTTTAACAGTTAGGTGTAATTGAACTCTGTTTTCTACATTTTAGTTGCACTGATGATGATTCTCAATGACCACTTCTGGTATAGATTAGGTTTCCTGTAAAGGACGAGCATCTGAAATTAAGTCAGCAAAATCAAATGGTGTAATTTAGTTTCATCTCATTATTAAAGATATAACAAGGATTATATTACATGCTATTATTGCTTTATGGCATGTTATAGAACATTATGTTCCATCAGTGCATGGGTAATTTCCACCAGGAAAGGACATAGTAATGGTAATGTTCCTTTGGGCAAATGACCAGTTTTTGGAATTTCCTGAAGGCCAAAACTGTATGAAGAAATTTTTGACAGCTGGAAAAGTTGTAACAGAAAAGATCAGGTATACAGAATAGTAAAAAATTGTCCTCAATTTTCTTGGGGTTTTTTTAAGGGGATTGTAAAAAGAGAGTTTCTGCAGATTCAAACCTTCGTTTTGTTTTTATTCTGCAAAATATTTTATGTAGGCATAGAATTTAGAACTGAGCTGGTGAAATGTTTAACAGTTGGGTCCTTCTTTTATGTTTTTTGAAATGTGCTCTTGCTAACACCCTGCTGTGCCAGGAGACTATTAAATGACTGAAGGAAACCACACATATTGAACAAAAATAAAACTGAAAGAGAAAGAAAAAAGTAAATTTAAGGTCAAATGAATGGAAATAAAGATGTATTTGAGTGATGCACATTATTTGTTTTGAAACTCAATCCTGCAATGCAAATTTAGTAAAAGGATGAGCTCTGACAAGGAAATATTTGACAACTTGCTACATGTGATATATAGTTTTATAAACAGTGTTTGTATTTAGGGAAAGAAAATTGGAAATTACTTCAATGAGAGTAATCTCTGTTAGAAATCAAACAATGCATCTGTGAGCTGAATAAATATGAATACTTTATCACCAACCCTGTAAATAACTAGACATTCAAGTTTTAGATTCATAGTGTTTAAGCTCTCATTTGTCAGGGATAACTTAACCTCAATACTTTTTAGAGGATTTTTTCTCACTGGAGATATTCAAAATTAATATAAAGAAAATAAAATACATATATTAATAGGAGACTAGTCTTCAGATCTCTCAGAAGTATGAGTAGGAAGTAGACATAACAATTACTGTAGACACCAGCCCTAGAGACAGAGTCAGCATTTAATATAACTGAGTTTAGATACGATCTAATGTTTTAACCTTTCTTATATTTGTGCTTACATCAAAAGTTTGAAGAATTATTGGATAAGACTGACAGAAAAGGCAGGGGTTAAAGAAATGCATACGTAAAATGGCATTGATTGGATATGCATATTTTAGCCCCTTGTTTAGCATACTGAGCTTGATTTGCTGATTAAAATTAGAACATTTGTGCTCCCTAAAATATCCAAATCTTGTTCATAATGTTGACAGCTCCAGGAGACATATGTGAGGAGTGGCAGTCAAAAGCCATATGGGGTGCCCCAGATTCAGGCAGCTGAGATAAAATTATGTTTTGCAAGAAGAAAACTACAACTTGGCACAACCTGGAAATTAATTTCACCCTTACTTCTCTTCCTGTTTCTTACATCTCTTAGGATATTACTTAAGATAAACCCTAAGAAACATGCTTACACTTAGGAAGTTATCAAGAACGCCATTGCTGCATAAATGTTCATAAACTCTGATCCTTCTACTGATATAACTGAAACAGGTTACACTGAAAGAAAAATGGTGGAAGAATTTAATTAAATTACATCATAAAGGATGTAGAAGAGAAAGATCAGGAAGCGATTTGGAACAAATAGTTTTAAAATATTATATAAAATGATGCTAGCTCACAGGGGTCTCTAGGAGATCTCAGTATTAACAAAACTGAGATCCCTGGAAAGATATAAAAATTCAGATAGATTCTGCTATAGAAAGGGGAGCAAGTGAGGAATAGATGAAGGAAACCACATAATTGGAGCTATTCAGCAACCATCCAACCAGGAATACTTGCCCCTGATCAAAGCAGTCTGGAGCAGCAAAATAAACCTATCGTATTAACCATGCTAAATTATATCTGACTTGCTCTGCTGTTGACAAGGGGCATCCTGAAGGAGGCAGTGAACTGATTAAAATTTCCATAACAAAGTTTTTTATTTATTTATTTATTTATTTCAATCATGGGAAAATAGGATAAAAAAAGAAAAAAATTATTAGATTTGTAATAAATGTCAGTTGAAATGCAACCACTGTCAGGTTGCTAAGAGAAAAATATCAAAATGCAGCCAGCATAACCAAAAAGAAATGGTTAACACAGCTGAAGATTGTTTTCTTTAAGAAAAAAGTTAATCTTTATGTGTGAGGAGGGTAAGTGAAAAGACTTGCTACTTGAGGGTTTTCATTCAGGGAGATGAAAAAGTTCACAGGTGCAAATATCTCTAACTACAACAACAGTCAGAAGCTCATATTGGGGAAGTAGTAAGCCGGAAGCTTGGCTACCTATCACTGCCTCCAACAAAATCAGTCTCAAAGCTGAATGAAGAACTGATTTAAAAAAAAAAAAAAATTTGTTGCACTTCTCAACAACGCAAAGGCAGATTTAATCAAAATTTCAGTGAAAAGACTAGAGAAAAATACTTTGGTTTTTGCTATGTTGTTTTTTGTTTGTTTTTTTTTATTTCCTTACATTGAAGAAAACATGTTTTCTTGATTCTGGTTATTTGAAAATTCTTGAAAATAAATTAGAAAAAAAGATTAATGCACATGTACAAAAATACAAAATATTGGGTGTGGGGTTTTGTTTTAGTTTGTTTTGTTTTGGAAAGCATTATTTCTTCCCTGATATAAATAAGTCTATATGCATTTAGAAAGACTTAGGTTTCTACTTTTCAGTAGAAGGAGTTTTGTTCAGAGGTTTTCAGAGGTTTGTTCAGGTTTTCAGCAGTTCACAAAACTACAGAAAGAAAGTGTATTTACCACCTCCACCAGTAAAAGCTGGGTTTTTTTCATTTTTGACCACTTTTGATGGACGTAGCCTAAATTGGATTTCATGAAAGTAAGATGAAAAGACTGAAAAATAATACAGGTTAATTCTGACTTCATAGGTCTGCAGCTGGAAAGTAATAGCTAAATTAAATGTGCATTAAAATAACCTGATGTGCATTAAAATAGCCTGATTCATCATCTTTAAAGAGACTAGTTGTAAAAAGAAACAAAATATATTGTGAGTTTCATTATAAAGTTTTATGTTTCTTAAGATGTGCTTTAGAGTTTATGGTGTGTTAAGAGTTATACTTTGTATGTCTCTGATGAATATACGTCTGTTATCATATTTTAGAAAGCCAGTATTAAATTTCGTTATGATTGAAAATTGTAAAAAAGGACTGTTTTCCTAATAGCACAGATAACCTATTTTAGGATAATTTATTAATTTAAGGATTGATGTTAGCCTTTTATTTTTAAACCAAAAGAAAAAATGAGATCTGCTTAATGAAAAGTTAAGTAGGTGTTTAATGAAAATGCCTTTTGGTCCTTATAAAAAAAAGTTTACGAGTCATTGTGTGAATATTTGTTCGTATTTACATAATATAAACCCTATAATAATTACCACAATCTTCCATCAAGAAATGTATTTTTCTATTTTAACCATTAAAATTTCACAGACACAAAACCAGTGGCTTTTGAAAAAATTTTCTTCCTTCTTAGAAACAAAGGCAGCCAAATTGTGTAACTTGCTTGGGATAAAGAACTGACATTGTTGTGTGTCCTCTAGAAACAAGACAATAATTAATATGCCTACACATCATCAGAATAATTTTACCATTAGGGTTAAGATCATGAGTTCCTCTTGCTTGAACTCTAGGCCTAGACCCATTCATTTTTAAGATTAGTAGTCTCTGATTAAATTTGCAGACCAGATGGATGGTTGAGATGGAATGCATTCCTTCTAGATTCACAGAATATTGTGAATTGGAAGGGACTCATAAGGATCATTGAGTCCAACTCTTAAACGGCACCACAGCCTCCCTGGCGGGAATCGAACCCCCAGTGTCCCGCATGAGAGGTGGGGACACTCACCACTGTACTAAAGTGAATTTTGAGAGTACCAAAACAAAAGTTAATCTCTGTGGAGAATTTAACTATTAATGTACAGATAGGCATGTACCTATATATTTCTTACTATTTTTCTGTAAGGAGAAACAGGCAATTTTACCAGGAGCTGCCAAGCGTGTTTCAATGCACATTTCAATTAGATTACTACAGACTCATAGGGCAGGTTCTTTGATACAATGTATAGTCTAATGTTTCAGTACCCTCTTTTCCCTCCTTCTTCTGCCACTAACTGTGAGACAGAAAATAAATGCCCTGGACTTAGTACTTCTGGTTCCAGTCAGCTTGTTTCTCCCTGCTGTTGAGGTCCCTCTGGATGGCAGCATGACTCTATGGTGCATCAGTCATTCCTGCCTTACAGTTTTGTGACATCAGCAAACTTGCTGGAGGGTAAAACCTCTACCATGATCCAGATTATGGAAAATGTATTTGATAAAATTTTTAAGAATTTAAAAAATTGATATTGTTCATATCTCTTGACAAATATAAAAATTCTAGATACTTCATTTAAGATATCCAAAAGATGTTGAATATAATCAGTAAAAAAAAAAAAAGAAAAAACTAAAGAAATTGAAGTCAAGGGGAGTCTTATTTGTTAATTTCACAGTGTTACAAACTCACTATTGTGCCAAAAAAACCCCAGACAATATTGTCCTTGTCCAGTAGTAAGCAGTATGTATTAAGTCATGACGTATTCATTGTTCACCTTCAGCATAGCGGATAACCCATCTCCCAAGAAAAAGGTGCAAGAGTAATTTCTTCATAACTCAACCACTCAGCCTTTATCTACATATGCCTTGAGATCACGTTCTTGGAAGAAATCCATCAAGGAAAATAAAAAAGTAAATAGGATCTGATGACTCAGCATGCTTTTTTGCAGTACCTTAAGGTGTTTGTCATTATTACAGGAATGTAAAAATGTATTAAATCTTTCTTAATGGTGATAAAACCTTAGTAGGCACCAAAGTATGCAGTTTATTAGGATAAAATCAGTGGTATTTCATGAGAATCACAGAATCACAGAATCACAGAATATTATGAGTTGGAAGGGACCCACAAGGATCATCTAGTCCAACTCACCATCTAACACCCATACAGAGAACGAACGCACATCGCACAGCATAACACCAACCTAGATCCCTCACAGTCTAGCAGGCCACTCCGAGCCAG
>WEKX01002702.1:1504-20144 GCA_013390025.1 Pitta sordida | reverse complement strand
ATATATATACATAAAACATATACCAGAAGAGAGCAGCAAGGACTGAGTTATTCATAGAGATAATATAATACACAATAATGTCAGATGCATGAATAAACAAAGTCAAAGACCTAAACTGCAATGTTATTAAGAAAAGTATGTAATCATTACATCACTTTATAGAAAAGAGACTGAACTTTTTAATTGAACATATTGTATGTTCTTCCAGATGTGAAAATTCTTTTACTAAGTAATTATTATATATGTATACAATATTTCAGTCATTGTTTGAGATGTTTCAAATTCGTATGATCAGCCCTACAGCAACTAAAATACCTAATTTCTCAGGCAGAATGAATCAAACAAGGTCAAGCAGTGCATGTTATTTCCCATAAACATTACTATCTCTAAAAAAAAAGGTATACAAAGGTACACTAGGAAATTCTTACTTCTTTGCATTTCACACTGTTTATACAAATATAATAAATTAATGAAGGATTTATGTAATAATTTTCTAAAAAATTATTGTGAGATATCTCCAGGTTATCATGTAACTCATGACATTCTATACTCTTTATGTTACTAATTTTTATCTTCTTTTGTCACAGTCCACTTCTCAAAGACTGAGTAACATAAATCCCCACACTTCATGTTACGGAAATATGTACCATTACAGATTATAAATTCAGACTCCGAATCTTACGACTTCCTTGATAAATAATGCTTCATTAATTTATAACTTTCCAAATTCCAGGCGAGAAATTATAACATTAATTCTTATTTTCAGTACCTTTGTAATTTGATTTCTAGGTTTTCAGGGGTCCATAATACTTTGCCTTCTTTTTCTATACCATCATGTTTCATTACGACTTCTTTATAACATTAAATATGTTTGCTAAGCATAACTTCTCTTTTAAACTATTCTGCTATATTTGAGTGTGTCCTTCCTAAGTGTTCTCTTTAATCATATGTTCAAGAGCTATTCTCTTTGCAAATATTTATTTCAAGCTCCTTCTTTTTTTTTTTTGACTGTTGTATAAGAAGAGGTCCATATTAACATCATGTGTTATTTGTGTCAGTACTGTTCCAACTGTAGCTCAGTGATCAGCACGATTTCCCTTCCCTTCCCTTCCCTTCCCTCCCCTTCCCTTCCCTTCCTCATTTTTTTATCTATCATTTGATCTTTAAAAGGTGCCCTCATTATATTTACACTTGAAAACTCAAATTACATTAAATAAACCAGTATCACACTATTAATTTTCTAATCCTTAGCAGGTTTCCTTTATAGAGTTTTTTCCTCAATCTTGCAATTTCCGCTCAGTAATTTTGCTCTTTTTGGGGAGGCTTTGTGAAAAGATTTCCTAATCTGTTCTGAATACCAGATGAAAGAATGACAGTGCTCTCCAAGGTGAGGAATTGAAGGTGAAAACACTCCTTCAGCACCTCCCAATACTTCATAGAAATGAAAGCTTAAAAAATAACACCTTTGGTCAGAATTGTTATAGTACATGGGGAAAGATCATGACTGCAAACAGTTTAAGATGGGCTTATCACTAACTCTGGCCAAATAGTGCTGATTTTGAAGTTCACTATACAGTTCACAGACTCTAACAAAAATATCCAAGACAAGGTATACTGCTGAATATCTCATGTCTGAAGACTTTTTTTGACCCTATCACCTTCAGCTGCCCAGGTAATGAATAAAGAGGTAGCACACCGTTCACAGGATAGATTTAATGTTTTATCTGTGGAAAATGTATTTGCAGAGGAAGTAATCTTCTTTCACTCTTGAAAACCAGCATATGGAGCACACAGGTCGCATTACGGTTACAAGAAGGTTGCAAGAGAGAAATATGTCAGAGACCGGAAAACAGAGCTATAGCATCTTAACTAAGGGCAAGTGGCCATACATACTTGGAGAACTTTATTTGGCGTTGACCTCAACAGTTATATCCATATCTTTTCCCAATGTGAAAGTGTAATAAATTGTACACAGACCTCTTCTACGAGAATGAATAGATCCGGGATCCACTTTAGTACAGTGGTGAGTGTCCCCGCCTGCCATGCGGGAGACCGGGGTTCGATTCCCACCGGGTAGGCAGTGGTGTGGTTTAAGAGTTGGACTCGATGATCCTTGTGGGTCCCTTCCAACTCACAACAATAATCTGTGAACCTGTAATCTGTAATCTGTAATCTGGGTTTGCTATTTCTTCTACTCATCTTCTCAGTCTATAAGAACTGTATTAACTTTATTTGTCTAAGGCAACTTTTACCTATCTGGGTAGTTCCTGTTTGCAAAAAAAGTATAGTTCAAACAAAATTATAAATCTCCTTGCCCTTCACTATGAAGGTGCCACAGTCTATGTACCATTACGAAGCATTTCAATCTCCTTGCCCTTCACTATGAAGGTGCCACAGTCTATGTACCATTACGAAGCATTTCACATAAGGTATGCAAGAATCTTTCTAAAGGTTTCCATGTATAGCAGATGAAGGTGAAAATATTAGCAATTCTGGTCCAAAAAAAAAATGCAATGAGGGGAGCAGAAAGAGGGATTTCTGTCTGAGGAACTGCTTAATCATACTTAATAACAAGTCTCAAGGGCAAAAAGTGCCATTCTCAGAAGAGAGAGACATAATGCTTAACCAGAAATTCTACACCAAAACAGAGTGTACAGGGGCTTCCAGAAGCACTGGAATAGGTCTTAGACATTGAACAAACAGGGGAGCATACTGCTCCTTCTACAGCTACAGCAATAGTTGAAATTTTGAAGAATAAAAAACCTGGGGTTTTTTTATACTCTTTTAAACAATCTTTCCGAAATGAAGCAATGAAAATTTTTGGTACTTTTAAAAAATTCTGTGAAAAGCATGCAACATCTTAAGAGGATATAATGGATAGTGTAAAAACACTAGAAAAATTATTATTTTTCAAATTAAATCTGGTATTATTACTATTCTTTTTCTGCTTTCCATAGCATTATTCAGATACAAGTGTCTGAATCTGGAACACAGTCTACATCCCTTTGATGAGCTCAGCATGTGGTTGTGACTGTGTCATTTACCACTTTATTTCATTTGGCAACAAACCAAGTTATCTCCTTGAAAAAAACCCTATGCAACAAGGCTTTTTATCCCAGGTTTTGTCTCAAAATAAATAGCAGTAAAAAAATCTCCACAGAACTTCCAGAAGCTGGAATGGTTCCTGAGAAATTAAAGCGAAGATAAAGATAATCCAGAGTTCACAGGTTCACGGGTTATTCTGAGTTGTAAGGGACCCACAGGATCACCTAGTCCAACTCCCAAGCTAATGTACACCCCGGGATCAGGTCCACAGGTCTGAAACCATGGGCACCACGCTACATCCATCCAAGCCTCTCACCATGTAGACCATGTTGCTGAGCTCCTCCACCACCTCCCTGGGCAGACCATTCGACTGAGAGATCACTCTCTCTGTGAAAATCCTCTTCCTAACATCCAGCCTAAACCTCCCCTGACGTAGTTTAAAGATATGTCTTCTTGTTCTTGTGTCATCAGCCTGAGAAAAGAGATTCACACCCACCTGACTGCAACTTCCCCGCAGGTAGTTGTAAACACCAATCAGGTCACCTCTGATTCTCCTCTCCTCCAGGCTGAACAACCCCAGTTCCCAGAGTCATTCCCCATAGGGCTTGTCTTCCAGTCCTTTCACCATCCTTGTCACTCTTCTCTGGACCCTCTCAAACAGCTCAACATCCTTCTTAAACTGGGGAGACCAGAACTGCACACAGTACTTAAGATGTGGTCTGAGCATTGACGAGTACAGGGGAAGGATAACTTCCCTAGTCTGACTGAGCATACTGTTCCTAATAGAGGCCAGGGTGCCATTTGCCTTCTTAGCCACCTGGGCACACTGTTGGCTCATACTGAGTTTTCCGTCAATCATTACTCCTAAATCCCTCTCCATTTCACCGCTCACCAGCCACTCATCCCCCAGCTGATAGTGATGCATGGGGTTGTGTTCTGGTTTGAATGTTTTTTCCTCTGGCAGCGAGGGGGGCAGACGGCATCTGCCTGAGCGTCCACTGCTGCCAGTAATTCGAGGTCAGAAAATAGATAACAGCACCTCTGTTCATATCACAGTATCACAGTATTAGCAAGGCTGGAAGTGACCTTGGAGACCATCAGGTCCAATATTTAACCCAACACCATGAGAGAAAAGAAAAAAAAAGTTAGTAACAGAAAATAGATTTGCCAGAGCAGAGCATGTATGGGGAGAGGAGAAGCTGAAAACTATAGGGGGCCCACCAGGCCAATCAAAGAAGGGGTAGAGATGTTCTTCTAGGCACCTCGCTGCTGCTCGTAGGATGGACCATAGTGAAAGCAGACTGTCAACCTGCAAACCTATGGAATAAAGAGAGAGAAAAAGCGATGCAAAATCTACCTGAGGCCATGACTGCAGATGGAGATCTACAGAGATCCTTTGGACAAACGTTTTGTGACAGAATTGCATTGTGGTAGGATCTGAACTATGTATTTTGGGATGGGTGCATTATGACGCAGCAAAGTGGTGCTTAAAAACCTGTATCCTGTGCTTTGCCTCTCAGGCAACAGAGAATGGAAGAGCAGTTGTCCCTGGGTCGAGATCTCACTTGGGCAAGGGTCATGAAAGACTTTTCCGCTCGTGAGAGAGAGAGAACTTTATGGAAGGGCAGAGAGATGGTTCCTACCCTAAAACTGTTCAGAAATACCAGCGTGCCTGGATTTACCCCTAGCCCTCTTCCCCCTTTGTCTCCTGGTCGAAAAAGGGAATATGAGATCTGTTGTAAGAGGGTTGGGTGGATAAGGTTGCCTTTAAAATGATGCTTCTCACATTAAGCTCTGATCTTGTTAGTTAATAAATAAATCCTTTATATTTCTCCCATGTAGCTTGTCTTGTTTTCCTGTGATAAGTTTTTATTTCCATTTCTTTCCAGAGAGAGGGTTTGGGTGAATCTCTGGCATCCAGCCAGGGTTAAACCATGGCAGGTTGTTATATCCAAAGTGAAGAACCCAGCACTTCTTAAATCTCATATTATTGGACTCTGTCCATTTCTCTAGTCTGTCAAGGTCCCGCTGAAGGGCCCTCCTACCCTCCAGCAGTTTGACATTTCCCTCCAGCTTGGTACCATCTGCAAACTTGCTGATGATGGACTCAATTCCCTCATCCATATCATCAATAAAGATGTTGAACAATGCCAGGCCTAACACTGATCCCTGTGGGACTCCACTAGTTACTGACTGTCAGCTGGATGTGGCACCATACACCAACACTCTCTGAGCTCGTCCCTCCAACCTGTTCCTAACCCAACGTAAAATGCTTCTATCCAGTCCATGCTCTAAGAGTTTCTCCTGAAGCTTACTGTGGGAAACCATGTCAAAGGTTTTGCTAAGATACAAGTACACAACATCCACAGCCTTTTTTGGTCAACCAGGTGAGTCACCAGATCATAAAAGATGATCAGATTGTTCAGGCAGGACCTACCTCTCCTAATTCCGTGCTGACTAGTTCTAATATCATGGTCATTCTGCAGGTGCTGTGTAATAGCACACAGGACAATGTGTTCCATGACTTTGCCCGGGACTGAGGTCAGGCTGACAGGTCTGTAGTTACTCAGATCATCTTTCCTGCCCTTCTTGTGGATGGGTGTCACATTAGCCAATTTCCTGTCTACAGGTACATCACTGGTAAGCCAGGACTGTTGGTTATTATGGAGAGTGGCTTAGCGAGTTCTTCTGCTAGTTCTTTCATCACCCTTGGATGGATGCCATCTGATCCCATGGACTTATGAGGATCCGAGCCACTCAACAAGTCTCTGACTACTTCCTCCTGGATTACAGGGGGGTTATATTGCACCCCGACTCCTTCCGTCAGCCCACAAGTCCAGTTGTCCTGCAAGCAGTCTTACTCGTACCCCCAAACTTCAATTAGGAAGGTTTTTCCTAAGTACTAATTAAGCTTCCTCACAGAATGAGTTTTAATCTCTCATATTTACCACATCTTTCAAGTTACTAAATAACAGTCAAGAGTCTTGTCCTCATCATGTGCATCAAAATATACACTAGGAAAGTATCATAAATGATCGCTGGTAAGAGCTAAACAATTTAATTTTCTTCTACCAGCCACTTTTCATTTCATAATTTTTTGTGGTTTGGTTTTTTAATGTTTTTGCAACAGATGTTCTTAAAATCTTAGTAACCTTTAGGTTCAGGGAACCCACTCACCTTCCCTACCAAAGAAAGACTTAGACTCCAGGAGTATCTGGAAATTTCACAGACCTTTTACATACTCAATATGAGAGCTCTGAGTCTCAGACATTCAGAATCCCAGGTCTTAACATTCAAAGTTCAATAATCAAGAACAAATAAATATTAAATTAATCAATATGACAAAGAAAGCTCAGGAAAGACTGAAATTAATTTAATTGAATGTTTTTCATTCATATCCAATAGAAGTAGGAAAGTGTTTGCCTCAAAATTTAAAGAAAAAATCATAAGAAACTTAATGATGCAAGATTTTATTGAAGTTCAGGAAAGTAAAAAAAGATTAATTTGCAGTTGAAAAGGAGAGAAATACTAACTTGGTCATTTCTGAATAACAATAATTTCCCTTTTTGAGATGGGTTATTTTAACACCAAGATATTTGTTATTATATAACTTGAGAATTAAATATATAAATATTAATCCACAAAATAATCTGAACTGTAAGATTACTATATGTATGCATGCAGAACATGTTAAAAACCAATTAATAATCACACTAGAATAGATGTAATTTTAAAATATCTTAATCTACCAGTCTTTCATACTCTTGTCTCATCTTCCTGCATTACTTAAAAGTAATATTAGAATCTCATAGCAAATTTATTAAAACTATACTATTTGAACTACAAAACTGATCTTAACTAGACACTTCAACCTACTTTACATGAGCCTGATCCAGTTTTAAGTTCCAGAAGATTGCTCCACCCCCACACCGCAGAATTAAAATAACATCGGTTAGCCTGAGAAATTGTTTAAGGCTTTAAGTCAAATTTAAAGAATGGGTTGATTCCAACACCATTGAGAGCTGAAATTGAAAACTGTGTAAGTCCTCCTCAATAAAATGTTAGATAAAGACAGATTAGCCTGTGAGACCCTGTGGTCTAACAGGGGAGTACAGCACATTTTCTCAACATTAAAAAAACATGTACATACCAACACCTTCAGCTAGGTTAATTTCTCCTCAGTACTTCTAAACTCACTTATTAATAACTAATTATTTATCTTAGGGTGGCCACAATAACATATATTTGACCTGTCTTGGGCCTTATGCACTTTATCCTTTTCTTCCTGCCTATCCTTCCTGAAATTAAACTGGGAGCTTATACATATTTTCCAACCATGTTAGGATGTATACTTTGAATGCAATACTGAAGCTTTTGCGTCAATGTCTCAGGAACTGTAATGAATACACACTGCTTGCTTTATTTTTCCTCCAGAACATATGCTGTGGAAGAGTACATCCTACATTCTGACAAAATCAATCAGCAGACCAGCGTCTTAAGAGGTCTAAATTACTGTAATCTCTGTGTGTCAAAGTTTTGTGACTTTTTAGTCATTGGAAACTAGATGCTAAACTGTAAAATTAATTTAGATTTCAGAGGAGTGGTTTTGGTCGTATTCATCTTTTGTGGGTTCTTTAGGTGGCCAGATGTACTCCAGATGAATTTGTATTGTAAATAAAAATATCCCCAGGATAAAGCTGATCAGGTTAGAAATTCTCTGAAGAAGAAGCATGCAGAAAAAATCCTCATTAAAATTTTCATAAGGAACTTTTTAGAATTCAACAAAAGTTAAAGCGATTCAGAGTTAAAAGAATGTGTATTATACGGTGGTGTCTAGAGAGCAGATCCACATCTGCATTCTAGATTACACAGCATCAGTGTATGCAAGACAAGCTTTTACATTTCAGAGGGGAGCATCACTGCCATAGCTGTCTGGATCACGTCCCCAAATAAATATCAAGCAACAACAACATCTATAGATGGGATTTTTTTCTGCTTTTCATCCCTGTCCATGATTTTATCTGTGCTATGATACATAACATATCTTTCCAGTATACACTGCCAAATATCAAGGTTGAATATGACCCCAAAAGTGTCCAAGTGGAGAAGAGCTTTCCTTTCTCACAGCTATCCATATGTATGAAAATGCATTGTTTGTCTTTCCAAAGTGCATCAGTACATTTAATGAAAACTCAAATCATTCACGTATCACCTTTTCCACAGGAAAATTAGCCCTCAGTGGGTACCACCCATTTTTTGTAAACTGATTTTTTGAGATCTAAAACTATACTGACATCATACTGCTACACAGACATCATAAAAGATATTTTTAAAAGCTACAAAAAGTATGATGTTATGTCTTGCATAACTCTTGTTCTATCTTTGAATTACTGAATAAAAGGAATTCAGAGGCTTTATGACATTGTCATGAGCAGCAATTACAGAAATACACATGTAAGATATTATTAAAAAGTGTAACAGTATAACTTGTACAATAAATAAGAATGATAAAATACTTAAAAATTTGCAATGACTGTATACTCATGACCTTCCATATAAAAAATCCCTCTTTCGCATAAGCCCCTTTAATTTATTGGCCTTAGGCCCCTTTAAGTTATTGGAAGGCCTCGATGAAGTCTTCTCAAACCCAGCTCTCTCAGACTGTATTTGTAGGAGAGGTTCTCCATCCCTCTGGTCATCTTCGTGGCTGACAGGTTGGTGGTTCCCAGGGTGCAATATGTGTATTCCCTTTTCTCCTGTCACTGCAGACTTCACCTGACTTCCATGACTTTAGGAGTCATGGAACGTGATGAAGTGTGGCTTAATGGTTTGGTAACTGCATCTGTCATTCCCTCAGGACACCATTTCATTGTGTCCCATAATCTTGTATATTTTCAGGTTCCTTATGTGGTCTTGAACCTGATTTTGTCTTACAATGTGAAGGACTTTGTTTCCCCAGTCCCTGACTTGAGGTTTAGGGACTTGAGATGTGTGAGAAGAGGGATTTCCAGTAAAAACAGAGAAAAAAGCTGTTGTGTATCTCTGCCTTACTCATATTGGTTGCCTCTAGTTATCCTGTCATATTTGTGACGCATGGGTCTTTCTGCAAATTCTGCCCAGAATGCCAGGGTGGTGAAATTTCATTTCACTTTTTTTCTGTCTTGCTTCTGCCTGTAGAAGCCCTTTTCACTATTCTTGATGTTCCTTGCCAAATTCAGCTCTATCTTTTCCTTGATTTTTTTCATCCCATCCACACACTTCTAGGCAGTATCTTTATATACTTCTCAAGATACATTTTCCTTATTTCACTGCCTATGCATTTCCTTCTTATAATTTAGTTTGATTAGGAAGCCCTTATACAACCTTCTTTGTTTTACATAGGATTTGAAAGCTCCTGCACTTCAAGAACAAACTCCTCAAACAGTTGCCATCTCTGTTGTGCTCCTTTATCCCTGAGGGCAGTTTCCCATAGTTCCATCTATTCCTTCCCTTAAAACCAAAAGTTCTCTCTCATAATAATCAGAAGTTTGAGATTATTTTTCTCCTGGTCCGTATCCCTTGAGGTTGTGAATTCCATGAAAGTATGACCTCTGCAGCTCAGGCTGCCACCACTCTTGACACCTAGTTCATTTGTGCTTGTAAGCAGCAAGTTCAGCAATACTTCTCCTCTGGCTGGACTATTATCTGGATTAAGGAAATATCCTTGACACATTCCAAGAGTCTCCGAGATGTTAGATGGTGAGTTGGACTAGATGATCCTTGTGGGTCCCTTCCAACTCATAGTATTCTGTGATTCTGTGATTAGCTACACCTTGCTGGGATTTTTTTGCAGCAGATATCAGGATGACTGAAGTACCTCAGAAGGATCAGAACCTGAAAGCAAGATGTTTCCTCCGTTTGAAGTAAGAATGCTTCCTCAACATCATTCACTTGGTTAAGCAGCCTGTACTAACAGTAATCATGAAGTTTCCTTTGTTATTTCAGTCTGTAATTTTCACCCTAAACCCTTAACCTGTCCATCACTATTTTCCAAAGTCAGCTCTGTGTAATCAATCTAGTTTGGAGGTTTGGGGATTTTTTTACATAGAAGGCAACTTCCCACCTTTCCTTCCGCCCCTGTCCCTTCTGAAGAGTTTATAAGCATAGATTGCAGCATTCCAGATGTGATTAAACCCAAAAATTTTTAGTAATAGCTTTCTAGATGCACAGTGCCTTCCAACTTCTTCTGTTCGTTACTTATGATACATTCATTGGCATAGAGACATTTCAGTTGGAATATCAACCATATCACCTCTTTAGTGGAATAATTTTTCATCAGTATATCTCCACTGGTTCCTAACAGATCAGCAGATTTTGGTTCTTTCTGGTTACTCAAAATTCTATATCCTTGCCCAGTTCAGCTTGGAACTCTCCTTATAAGTCCAGTCAGCTTGTTGGCAAAGATGCTCTTGACCCTCTTGGTGAGTTGAATTCCATCAGTTCCCGATAGACCCAGATTCTCAAAGGTAAATCCATGATTATAGAAGACAAAATTTTAGATAACTAGATAGAATCACTCCAAATAACATTACTTGAAGATCTGGCTATATCAAGATGTTAAGCAGATATTGAAAAGATACAGTTAAATTAAGTAAAAAGTTCCATACCATTAAAAAAAAGAAAATATATTTATATTCATTATAAAATAAATAGAATAATTTATCAAAAATTGTGGACAAGCAAACAAATACTTTCAAAATGAAAAGAATTAATTGTTTTCTTTCTTTTTCTTCAGTGAACATGTCTTTCCCCACTGAACATAGGTGGTTTATTTCTAAGAGGTAAATTCCCACCTCAATGTTTCCAGCCCTTTGATTTACCTTGTAAATAATATGTTGACATCAGGCAGTTGCTGTGAAAACAAACGAACACACCTCCCCAATAAAAACAACAACAAAACAAACAAACAACCCCCCCCAAAAAAATCAAATCCCAAAACCTTTCTGCAAGTAAACTACAGAAACTCCTGTTTAAAAAAAAAAATCATCTCTAAGTGCACATTAAAGGGATTGTGACTCCATCTTGAAGAGATGAAAAAATCATGTAGTAGATTAAATCTTACAACAAACAGTCTTGACTCAGATTTGTTGCACTCGAGCATAAATATCCCATGCTAGAGTACTGCAAAATAATATCTGTCAAATTAATGTGCTTCAAAACCAGATAACATCCACACCAGAGTCACCAACATATCATTATTCCATGTAATAATATATTTATTAGTTTTCCATTTTTTTGCATATAGATGCATGAAATTCAATATTTCTGTTTTGATACAGAAATATGCACTGCATCAATTAATTTTTAATGTGGCATTTACAGGCGTAATTTCATATGATGGCTTCAGTTGAAACTCTGTTTGCACCTTGTTTAGCATTTATATTTATTGCCACATGCATGTCCTGCTAGTGACCTGAATTCTATGCACTGCTTTGATTGCTTCACTACAATGGTGAGATAAAGTGGAAGTATATACTAATATTAGCACATTCTTTAACATCTTCTTGGAGATGACAGGGGATAATTTTCAAATGTAATGGAAACTAAGGTGGTAGAAATTGCATTTTAAAGTTTTATTTCTAACATTAGAAGCTGGAAGAAACATCTGATCATCTAATTTCTTGCAGAACTCTGGTACACTTAAAATGTTCTTTTTCAGAATCACTCTAATCACAGAAGACAAAGGAGAGGAATGGAGGAGGGGGGAGCTGGAAAGCAAGGATGTCCAGCCGCATTCTAAAGAAATAGGATCAGAGGCTTTTATTATACTTCACCATCTCTTATCAGGATCTTGGGAAGAAAGCTTACATAGATCCATTGACAAATGGTGTTCAGAACCCAGGATAATCAGCTCAGCAATTAGTAGGTACTACCTGGAAATTATGATCATATTCCACAAAGACACATATTAAGGCTGGACAGGGAATGAAAAGCAGAAACTAGCCTTATCTGAACACAAGAGGGACACAATAGTGCGGGCACAGCAATTCTGCATTACAGAGAAGTAAATGCTGCACTTGTGTCTGTGCAGAAGAGGAGACTATCCTTTTTTATGCTTTTTTTCTCCTGCTATTCTTTCTTTTACTGTCACTGTAGTTGCACCAATTCTCATTTACTTTCCATGGGTTATAGCTGGGCACCATGCATGCCAAAGAGGACAAAATGTGGTTCAACAAGTATTACAAATGTAGCAAGCAGATTTCTCTAGAATGTTTGTTAATATATTTTTCACTTTCTTTACGTTACATTGAAGAATAAATCTGCAACTTCAATTCACCAACACATTCAAATACAGGGAAGCTACATAGGATAGAACCACTCATTTACAGAAAGATACAAGAGTGCCAGCAAAGACGCAATCAAAAGAGATGGAATGCAAACCAATAAACTTTGATAGTAAGTGGACACCACAATACCTCTCCGTTAACATCACTGCTGTTACACCAGTTTTCAGTGTGTGGCTATAGATCCTTGCAATTTCACAGGATGCTACTTACAAGCTGACCTTCTTCTCCAAGTCAAATGGAAACAAGTACTCAATATGAAATATGAAGAAATTCTGCAAAGGACTCTGGCTAATTTATTGCCCTAACATATATTCTTTTTTCAGCTACAACCAGCTGAGGTTTTTTCATGCCAGCATACTTTTAGTTTTATTTTGTATTTTTGTTCACTCTGATATATATGAAGGCCACTCAATTTTAATTTGACCTTACACTAAAAATAAAGACCTTATTTAAGGTTCCAAAAATAAAGAGATCAGTTATGGAACACACACGAGACACTTCAATCTCATTTTCTCTCTGTTGGGATCTTTTTATCCCTTTAGTTACACTTGCAAATGAGTCTTTGTGAACTCAAACATTAATAAATTGGGAGCTGCCAGTGAAATTTCTGTTGTAGCAACAGCCATTAGAGGTGATTGCACCCATATTTACCAGGTTTCTCAAGACCGGAAAATAATGTAATATCACCTGATTATGTGTTGTGAGTCTCTTTTCCTGAAGTATGAAAATCTGAGTATTCACGATTTTTAATGACCATCATTTTAGGAAACAATAAATGCTCTATAAAGACAAGTGACTGGGCAGCAGTGTAAAACTCTGATTGCATCTATTTTTATAGATAGAGATGACTGGAAGAACTATAACATCACTATTAGGGAGGAGAAATGTTTTTATAATCTTGGATTTTGTTTGCCTGTTCCCACCTCCAAAGCCAAAATTTTTGCTTATTTATTAGCCCTAACTACCAGTTACACTGTTAGAATAGTAAGAGACCACAGTCAGATTAATATCCAAACACAATTGTTTGGATATTGAATGATCAGATAATACAATATAACAAAAGTGTACCACTCCAAGACAGAAGCTTAAACAAATAAGTAAAAAAAAAGATTTTTTTTCTGAGGAAGAAAAACCCAAATTAAAAAAACAAAACAAAAACAAAACAAACAAAAAAACCCCAAAAAACCCAAACCAAACATTAAAACTTTATTAACACCTAAGAACAGTTTGAAAGACTTACTGACATGCAGATGGAGGCAATGGTATTCTGCCTGAAATGTATATTAAATGGATTGACTACAAGGGAGGACTGATTTGATTGTGAACAATGTCTTTCCAATTTCCATGAACAGCTTTTAGATCTCAATTTTCTTCTGCCCAGCCAGCATAAAGAACAGACATGGGCATTCTCCTTTAAATAAACTTAAATTAACTGAAAGTTAATGGCATTTTTTGCTTACACTGCATTAGCAAGATAGCTACTTGACTTTTCTCTTACCACTTTCAAAAAATTGCATTTTTAAAAACAGGTCAAGTACCAAAATATTTTGCATCAATGTTTAGTTTTGCCCATAGAAATAGAAATGAAAACATACTTTGTTGAAATAATTTTCCAATAATAAGAAACAAATATTCTCCAAAGAATTTTCTGCAATGAGTATTTAGGGAGTTGGTCATAACAATTCTGTGAGGAGAAAAAGAGCTTACCAATGGGAAAAGAAGACAAGGATTAAAGAGATATTCATACAACTAACTATTTTTCTTAACAAATACTTCCACTAATGCTAGGACTAGGGATTATATTAGCCAGTAGCAAGTCAGTACAGGTAGACTTTTACTCCAGCACTATCCAACCCGGCTCTAGGGCCAGACTTCCTCAGAATACTAACATTGAGGAATATAAACAGCCTTAAACTCACTAGACATCACAGTCAATATGGATAGGAGGAAAGGGCAAAACGGATATATGTGTTGGGCTGAATACTGTGGCTATAAATTATTTCAACAGATAGCAGACAGAAAGGCTTCAGAAGTGATGTGCTTCAGTGGCACTTAATCCACTACCACAATATTGCACATAGAGCTTTCTGGTGACAGCTGCTTCTTAGCAACAACCCTATTATCTCCCCTGCTCCCAAAAGGAGAATAGAGCCATGTTAGGAATACAACTCAGAAAACAATATTCTTTGTCTTGTTTAGAACAAGTAAATCTCAGAAGACTGCACAAGGTTTAATTTACTTGACTGTGTGATTGAGCTAAAGAGAGCACATTCATGTGCGTTAATTTTCACACATATGCCTACCTCCAACATAGCAGGAGTACAGCCATTTGGAAACTCAGTTAGTCCTGCTTCAGGTAATATACTGAGCTGAAAAGAAACCACTGTAAAAAATCCTTGTCTTGTAGTCTCCTTGCCCTCCCTCTTTGTCTGTCTCAAAGACTTTCTGGTGTTTGGTTTTAACTAGCCACCTTCACTACAGTAATCTTTTAAGTGACAGCAACTGCATATCAACCTTGGTGAACTCTGGCAACACGTCATTTGCTCCCATAGGTATATGTCCAACTTGCTGGGGTATTTTATTCTGTTCTCCTGCTGCTCAGGGGAGTTTCTTTCCTACAGACTCTGTCACAAGACTCTGTGAACCAGTCAGACTGAGGGGACAAATTTCCAGTAATAACAAAGGAAAAGAAATTAATCAGCATCTAGACTTTTCCATTTTTTTTGTCCCTAAAGCCATTACCTCATGAGCAGAGAGTACAATTTTTTCCTATTTTTTTGCCAGTGCACAGGACAATACAAAAACTAAGGTACCTAATTCTGATGCTAAGTTAGGAAATGTATTAACCTCTACTGGTCTGTCAAGTACCAAATTGTCCCTTGCTAACTCTTGGACTTTTAGCAAAATAGAAGCAAAATAAAAAACTTCATAGCGTGATAGTTTAATTTTTTTATCAAAGTCAACAAGTGACAAAGCTAGAACTGTGGTATTTCTTTTGTTCACACATTCAGTCCAAATGAGGATAAGGAAACTGGTATATAAAAGGAAAGTGTACTTGCATATCACGTTTCGAGATTTCAACTGCTTTTGCAAGGACCACCCTATGAGCTTCCCCTACAGAACAGGTTTGGGGTACTGAACTTTGGGGATCGGGGGACGATATGGAGGAAGTCACCCCACCTGGTACACCTATAAGAACAACCTCTCCTACTAAGAGAATCAGAACCTCCAGTCTCAAAGGGAAGAGGAGGGTGGTGGTTGTCGGGGACTCCCTTCTGAGGAGAACAGAGGGGCCCATCTGTTGGCCGGACCCATCCCACAGGGAGGTCTGCTGCCTTCCTGGGGCCCGGGTATGGGATATTGCTGAGAGGCTGCCAAACCTAATTCGGCCCTCAGACTATTACCCCCTGCTGGTCATGCAGGCCGGCTGTGAAGAGATCAATGAGAGGGGTACCAGGGAGATCAAGGAGGGGTTCAAGGAGTTGGGTAATTTGATCAGTGGGGCAGGGGCGCAGGTAGTCTTCTGCTCTGTCCCTGTAATGACNTCGGAGTGTGCTACAGACCACCTGACCAGGAGGATGAGGTGGACCTATTGCTCTTTAAGCAACTAGAGGAAGCCTCAAGATCGGCTGCCCTAGTTCTTGCAGGAGACTTTAATCTCCCTGATATCTGCTGGGAGCTTCACACAGCTGTTCCATGACTTTGCCTGGGACTGAGGTCAGGCTGACCGGTCTGTAGTTACTGAGATCATCTTTCCTGCCCTTTTTGTGCATGGGTGTCACATTAGCCAGTCTCACAACTCACTGAAAATCCAACTATGATTAATTGAATACGAGGATATGCGAGCCGCGAATATAGGGGGGATCACTCTATTAAACAGGACCCGGCCCAACACGGATCCTTGGGGGACACCACTAGTAACTGCCCGCCAGCTGGATGCAACACCATTTACCACCACTCTCTGGGCTCGACCATCCAAACAGTTCTTGACCCATTAGAGAATATATTTTTCAAAGTTCTGGGCTGCCAGTTTTTCCAGCAGTATGCCATGAGAGACCGTCTCAAAGGCCTTACTGAAATCCGCTATATCTACAGCCTTCCCCTCATTTACCTGGCAAGTTACTTGATCATAAAAGGAGATCAATTGGTCAGGCAAGACCTGTCCCTTTTAAATCCATGCTGACTGGACCTGATCTCCTGGTCAGCCAGCTGATGTTGCATGATTGAATCCAGGATTATCTGCTCCATAACTTTACATGGAACCGAGGTCAGGCTAACAGGTCTGTAATTACCTGGGTCATCCTTCCAGCACTTACTGTGAGTGGGGGTCAGATTAGCCAGCTTCCAGTTGTCACTTGTATGCCAAGACTGATGATAAATCATGGAAAGTGGCTTAGCGACAATTAGCCATGTCTTGGACACTTCTAGGCATGGGGAGTCCAGAACTTCTCTAGATGACTTGTTCCAGTGCCTCACCACCCTCACAGCAAAGAATTTCTTCTTAATATATAATCTTAATATCTACTCTCTTTCAGCTTAACCCCATTCCTCCTTGTCTCTTGTGAAAAGTCCATCTCCAGACTTCTTGTAAACCCTTTCCAATGAAAAATCAGGTTGGAGCTGTCCAGTATTTTTACTTGAGTCTATCTTATTCAGCGTATTTCTTCCTCTTGCTGGCACTGGTGACAGGTCAGTCCTACATCCACTCCATCTGTGCTCAAGAGCACTAAGGCTTCTGAAATGCTCTGAAACAACCTAATGGAGCTTCAAGTGTGCTTGGTTGCAAGAATTGCTTTTGGTCAACAAAAGACATCTCTGTGTGTTTCTGTGGGGAATTTTGTCATCAGTAGTGAGACAATCACAGCTGTTAAATACTGTTGAGGTCTCACTGAGAATGAAAATTTCTATAGAAGATGGAATAAACAGAAAAATGTAAAAAAGTAGTTGGAAGATGTGTGCTGAGTGAGTGGCAAATAGAAGATGCTAAGCTATCTGGGAGGGTGGGTACATGTCATTGAGAGCACTTGAATTAGTAGCAGTGAAACATGAAATTTGGCTTATGACTCATCCATGTGCATCCGAAAATACAACAGTAAGGCCATTAGGAAGTAAATATTCCTTTAGTTTTCTCTCAGGAGAGTAAATTCTGGAAAGTACTCAATTCCCTGTCAAAAAGCAATTCATCTCACAGCTCAGTTCTTACTAAATAATGNAACCTATCACCTATTACCTAATCTAGCCAAACCTGTTACCTCACCTGTTGCCATCCTACTACCAACACACCATCCTACCTATAACACACTACCCTAATATCTAGGTATCAACTGCAAAAGAGTACAGAAAAAATACTAATATATATGGCTCCTTTACAAGAATCTTGTACCCTAAAATACTTATTCTTGGAGAATATTTTATTGAAGTCCAGGTGAAAAACACTTGCAGCCTTTCTCTCATTGACTTTGTGGTTCATCTACAGTGATGGTGTCAGGTTAATGGTCAGACTAGATGGTCTTGAAGATCTCTTCCGAACTTAATGACACTGTGATTGAAGAAGTTTAGTCAAACAGCAGCTGCTTGATATGAAGACCTGTTGACTGAATCTGATCACCTGGGTCTCCTATACCCTCTGCCACGGGGTTGTCAGGTTGCTTAAAGTCCCAGCCAAACTGACCCTGGGCACTTCCGAAGCTGCAGCATTCCCAACATCTCTGGATAATTTCTTCCAATGTCCAACTACCCTTAGAGTAAAACAATTCTTCATTATATTTCAATCTAAATAGGCTCTCTTTCTGTTTAAAACAGTTCTGCCTTGTCCTATTGCTATAGGTCGTGGTAAAAAGTCCCTCTCCATCTTTCTTATAAACCTTCTTTAAGTATTGAACGACTGCAATAAAGCCTCCCTGGAGCCTTCACTTCTCCAGGATGAACAACCAAACTCTCTCAGCCTTTCTTTCTAAGAAGGTATTCCATCCCTCTGATTATTTCTGTGGCTCTCGTCTAGACGCACTCCAACAGGACCATCTCTTTCTTGTACTGAGGACACCGGAGCTGGTCCCAGCACTCTAGATGGGGTCTCATGAGGGCAGAGTAAAGGGAGAGGATCACCTCACTTGACCTTCTGGCCACACTTTTTTTTTAGTGCAGCCCAGGACACATTTGGCTTTCCCAGCCTGAGAAAAGAGATTCACACCCACCTGGCTGCAACCTCCCCTTAGGTAGTTGCAAACAACAATGAGGTCACCTCTGAGCCTCCTCTTCTCCAGGCTGAA
>WEKX01002701.1:25846-37175 GCA_013390025.1 Pitta sordida | reverse complement strand
ACCCTTTCTCTGGCTGGCCTAGTCATGCCCTCATAGCTTTCATCTTCTCCACATAGGCCCTGCTCTGGCATCTTGTTACTACTTTGTTCTCTTCTCTCAAATATGCTTATTCACAGAGGCATCTCTGTCTCTCTAACCTTGATTTGAATGGCAGCAACGGGAGGCCCAGGCAAGAGCTGAGCTGTTAACCCCCTCGCTGCCAGAGGAAAAAAACCTAAACCAGGACATAAGGGTTTGGAAACAAACCAGATAATTAGCTATCACTTTCCTTTCATACTAATTTTGGAGTATTACTACTCTGTATCTGAGTCCACATTTGAATTTGGGACACTTAAACTAAAGAAAATACAAACAGTCTTGTAAAAAAAAATGATTAATTTTCATGTGACATACAAGAAAATGAAGAAACAAAGCTCTCAGTGTTTTATCCACTTGGAAAATAAAATATAATTTGGGAGCTGTCTCAATAATCCTCATGATATTGTCAAATCTTGCATTATGAAAAATGGAAAAACAAGATCGGTAGACAGCATACCATTTTTTTTCCAGTAGGTTGAACTAAATTGAAAAAAAAAAACAACAAATTTACTCAGATTTCAGTTGAAGCTTTTCATGGTCTATCCAAAGTCATCAGGCTCTTCCATTTTAAACTTGCAGGTCCAGATAAGCACCCTTTATTTAGTCAAGTGCCTTTAAAGCTGAGAGAACATAAATCTGAACTTGAATTCTAACCTTGTGAAGGCGTCTTCTGATTTGATGAGTTTTAATCAATGGAATATTTTATGTGCTTTCTGCTTATTTTTCTCTGATCTGGAACTCAAAATATTAAAATATTATAGTAATGTACAAAGTACTATATTTTCTCCAACAACTCTCACTCTTTTTTGCTTCAATTTTTCTTGAAGAATTACCATATACATATGCATACAGAGCACATCACTAAAAGAAAGTTTGGGACCTTGCTTTCCATTTTTACAGTTGTTGTTTTAAAATGGTTCCTTAAGGATGCACAACAGAATTCCCAGACTTAAAAAAATATCCCAGAATCATAGAATGGCTTGCGTTAGAAAGGACCTTATAGGTCATCTATTTCCAATTGCACTGCCATGAGCAAGAGACACCTTCTAGACTAGGCTGCTCAGTGCCCCATCCAACCTGGCCTTAAACACTTCCAGCAATGAGGAATTCACAGCTTCTCTGGACAACCTGTTCCAGTGTCTCACCACCGTCACACTGAAGAATTTCTTCTAATATCTAATCTAAACCCTCTCTCCTCCTATCAGTTTGAAGCCATTCCCCCTTGTCCTGTAACACCATGTGTTTTTAAACAGTCCTTTTCCATCTTGCAGGCTCCCTTCAGGTAGTAGAAAGCCACACTTATGTCACCCTGAAGCCTTGTGTTCTCCAGGCTGAACAATTCCAACTGTCTCAACCTTTCCTCATAGGAGAGGTGCTCCATCCCTATAATAATCTTGGAGATCTGGAGACTAATTTTTATTTAGACACGCAAGATTCCTTCAGAAAGCTCATTTCAGCAGTTACTGGATACAATAAATGTAGCTTCATGAAAGAAAAGTCAAAATAAGGCTAGAAAGCTCCAGGGACTTTTCCGAGAAAAGGAATTGTTCTTACAGGGGAGGTATTAGAATAGAAGATTTCACTGACCTACACTGAAGACACAAGTTGGCATTTTGTTTTCATGTAATGGTAGACAAACTGAGACACTTTTAAATGCATTTAAACTGGATTAAAAACTAAAAAAAGGTATGATTAACACGTAATTTAAATAGTTTTCACTGCAGTCTTCTGAGACTAATAAGTTACAAATGCACTTTTACATATCATTCAAGTTATTCTCAAAATGGTCTTAAATATACTGCCCTGGTTTGGAAACACGTGCATGTGCTATTCAAACAAGAGGAGCCAGGTCTGAAACACATTAAACGAGGTTTAAAGTTAATGTGTTTAATAGATCACTGGATCAGGGCCAAAAGAAAGGGCTTATTTCTAAGGCAGTTTTTTTCCAAAATTTGATTTAGATACATTTCAATTCTGTGTCACTTGTAGCTGTTTTATCATCGAGATGTGTCATACTGATAAGTATAAAATAAAACAGTAGGATTGTTTTTTAAATGTTTTTAATCTTTTTTTTTCCCTCCAGAAACAAGTGAGGAACCAATTTGTGCCACTGGCCATTAGAGCTGGGCAAAGCCTATGAGAGCTTAAAAGGAAGTTATAGTGTTGTAAGCTGATCAGAGGGGGAAGTATCCAGCATTAGACGAAAGTTTTCTTCAGTCTAGATTTTCCTCAATTTAAAACATACTTTATATCAATTCTCAGACTTTAATTTCCATGACAGAGCCAGCAGTGACATGGAATGATGGATAAATAAAATTAATGTTTTCATGTACACCACGTTGACCTATCAGACACATAAAACCGTAGAGCTGTTTCTCTCCACCTTTCAGGAAACTGAGTCTCCAACTGCTGCATTTTATGAAATTTTCCCACGTAATCCCACATAATTCCAATCTGTTTCCAAATATTTTCTCTCTTTTTACCCTTACTCATCTCTTAATATTTTTTCAAGAGGTTCTTCACTGATTTATTATTCAAGTGTGCATTACCATATCTGGATAGACAATACTCTTGAATTATTTCTACACTACATATCAATCATAACAAAGTGGAGCAAGGATGGCCTCAAAAATCTAGCAAGGTTGATCTGAGATCAACGTCACAACAGCATAAAAAAGTAACTAATTGGTCTCCGATGGCAGTCAGTGGCAGAAAGTACTTGGAACCAGGGAACTAAAATCTCCTTGAGAAATATTAATGCATGTTTGTGAGGCAAATGGAGACTTATTAACTACAATTTAACTTCTTTTCACAAGTTAGAGGAATAGGATATTTTCCTTTTTTTTCATTCTGACTATTTTTCATTCTGACAGAACATTTCCGCTTTCAGTATTTGATTTTTTTCTAAACCAACTTACAAAACCATTTATCTAATACTTTCAGTGGATTCTGTCAAAATTCCTATGCACTTAAAAAGAAATGCAGTGCTTGTAACACCTAAGTATTACGCTGTTTCACTTTTAAATATGGAAGTCATTTAGGACCTTTCCTAGTTAACTGCACTTTAAGACTAATTTAATAGTTTTCTGGGCATTACCTTGACAATACATTATTTTGAGGATTATTTCCCTTAGGGTATTTGTTTGCACATATACCACGTGTATAGTGTAATCAATGGTGATGCAAGGCTGATTCTTTTTTTTTTAACATTCTAAAAAGTAAGGATAAAAAGCCAAAGTATTACATCTTGATATAGTTTGCAAGACTGCACAGTCGGTTCCCTATGATTTAAAAAAAATAAAAAAAATTTGAAGTTACACATCAAACACATAAATGTGATGAAACAAATAATTGAAGGTGCCCTTCTCTCCCATCATTTAGTCTCAAAACTTCCTCCTTATCCTGATTGAGGTCAGTCTTCTGTTGAGCAACTCATTTTCCTTTTCGGGAGCACAGTTTATCCTTGATCCAGGCAGTGACTTCCAGCAGGACTGTGAATTGTTCCCCATGGGAATCCTTTTCCTCCCACTAAAATTACCAGAACATATAAATCACTTGGAAAAACTCCTTACAACTTACAAAATGCACCACATGACACAAGATACTAATAGATAGAGTTCTAAGAGACCAAACGTGTGAGTACAGGAATCAAGCTTCCAAACTGCACTGACATAGTCAGAGCATCATTTCATAACCCCCATAAGGAGTCACGTCTTGAAAACTCTGCTCCAGTACTTTGTTTCTGCTGTGGAGGTTCATGTCATCTAAAGGATTCTGGTACTTTTAACTTTAATGTTTTTTCATATATTTTTTTACATATTTCTACAATTCATGTGGGCAGCAAGTATTAAACTCAGTGGTCTAAGAAACCCCAGAGTAAGATTTTAATATTTTCTTTAAATCTTCTTCATCCTTCTAACACACATTATATCCTACCATTCCACAGTGTGTTGCAAGATCTGCAAGGAATTTTTATCTCCTTTGATACAAAATCTCATCATCCAGGGGTATGCATAATAGTGAGAGACCTTCCCGGTAAAGAACATAATTTCTGGATGTTTTCTGTCTAAGTTTGCACAGACTTCTGGTGAGAGAGGTACTGGAGTTGGAGCTACTTGGACAGCAAGAGAATAGATGGCATCTGTGCTCACAATCATCCTATGTCAGAGCAGCATTTATTTGTGGGTGAGAGTCTGCTGATGAAAAGTCCATAGAGGGGGCAAATTTATCCTGCTGCGACTCTGAAAGATACTTAAAGAAATAATACAAAGTTCTGCAGCTGTAAACCTTTCCCCTGTTGATCAAATAGTAGTTAAGATGACTGTTCTGACTACACATACATTCATAGAGAGATTTATGAGCATATGGATGAAAAAAAAAAAGTCCAAATTTAAAAAACAAAAATCACAGACACCAAAATTACTACATTAAAAAAAAAGGAGGCAGTTGTACCAATAGTACAGTTCTAGACTGATTTGTTGTGTAATAGTGACAAACACTGTTATGACCTTCTAAATTTCAGTACATGTAAATATAAAATTAGCCCATCTAAATAGGCAAGGACATATTAAATGTCCAAGTTTTTTTAAGATAAAGCCCAGTTGAAAGTCATACCAGTTGTATCACAACACAAGCATGACAAAGATCAGGGCATGGTAACATCTACAAAAAGCACTGGGAGTGTGTCCCCTACTCTGGTAAACCAGGCACAAGGATGAGAGTTTCAATGGACTGTCCATAGAAAGTATTGACCTTAACAGTACAATAATTAAAGGATAGCTTTAATTTGTTCCCAAAACATAGACCTTCTATAGTATTCCCAATTGTTCTCAAATACAGTGATAAACAGTGAATATTTATGCATTCAAATGTCTCTTTCTTTCTAAAGATAGAGTTTCAAAAGACTTATAATATTTTTATATGTTCTAAATCAGTCATATGCTTTTGAAAAACCCCCCCCCAAACCATGAAACAAAACAGAATTAAAGAAGAATATGAACTAAAAAAACCCCACACTAAGAAACCCATTCCACTAGTATAGACAGTTCAGAGTTCTACTTTAAATTGTAGTAGAGAAATCTGTACCTGTAATCAAACTGATGTCATTAAAAACATTCAAATACACCAGAAATCACCTTTACAGATAGTTTTGTATCTGCAACATCTGTGTATACCTGTATGAACATGCTTCTATGCTTTACACATATGGCTGGAGGAATTTCTCCTCTCATTTTATTAGGTCTTTCAAGACCTTCATCTTATTGAAGAGCATTTTAACTGCCTTTGCTCTTTGATCATATAGACAATTGAGCCTCTTGGTTGAACAATTGTATTCTCAGTGACGCAAATCAGTATATTCCAAATGGACAATTGAAAATATTCACTCTGTTATGCCATATTTTTTCTATTGTTTATTGCTTCTCCCCTCATCCACCCTGCCTCCAATAAAAGAATAAAAAAGAAAAAAAAAACCAAACCCAGTGTGGAAGTACAGAACTTTGCATTTATTTATGTATTCATGATATCAGAAACCTGTAATTCTAACTGCCAAAAAAATAACCTTCAGCATTCAGAAGCCAACTCTAGGGTAATCTACAGGAAAACTCAGGCATGATTTCATATCGGGCACATGCCAAATCACACATATTGCCTGCACACTAATTGATCGTTACAGAAAACCCCTAACTACCGGTAGAAAGAACCAATGTGACAAACCCAGACACCCTTGCAGCTCCAAAGAATTCTCTGGAGAAATGACAGCTTTATCAGATGCCTAGCTGTCCACATATTTTACAAGTCAGCAAAAGAAAAAATGTTTTTTCTCATCAATTTTCAGGAGCGAAAAACCCAACCCACTAAATAAAGCCAAAAATAAAAATTCCTACTCAATGGAAACAGTCTCATTTAGAGTCAAAAGTTCTTTCTACTAGGACAATGATTTCACCAAAATTACCATTAATGATTGTCTTAGGAATTTAATTTCTATCTGTGTTAAAAATACTTTAACTCAAAACCTTGGGCCAAATATTTCTGTTCTCGCTTATTTAACTCACAGAATCACAGAACATTATAAGTTGGAAGGGACCCACAAGGATCATCCAGTCCAACTCACCATCTAACACCCGTGCAGAGACCGAAAGCACATCCCAGAGCGGTAACACAACCTAGTTCCCTCACAGTCTAGCCGGCCACTCCGAGCCGGAAGGGACCCAGGACCATCCAGCCCCACACCACCCAGCAAGACCATGTCACTAAGCTCCTTGTCCAGTCTTCTCTTAAACACCTCCANGGCACTTAGTCTTGTTAAACCTCATAGTGTTGGAGCCTGCCCATCTCTCCAGCCTGTCAAGGTCCCTCTGGAGGGCCTTCCTACCCTCTGGCAGATCAACATTTGCCCCTCAAAAGTTAATTTACTTTAATAGACCCCTCTCATCTTCTGTGGAATACATGCTAAATGATTCATTTACATTATACAATTCAATGGTACTGTTGAAACAAAGAAATAGGTATTTCTAGAAAGTACTGCAGACAGGTAGAATAGCCAACAATCTTATCTGTTAATGACGTATTGAGGGATTCTGCAGTCTAGCATAAATGTGACAACTCTACAAATAGAAATGTAGAACTTTTTGCAAGATGATTTCTTGATACTTTCACATTGCAGCACTACTTGTATAATAGTCCAACTTTTTATCAAGATCTCCAGAAAAAAGAATCAGCTCTTTCAAGGCATGTATTATTTGACCACTGTTGCTGGACTTTAAAGATACTTAACCTTCAACCCTACCAAGGGTACTTACCTTGCATGAGACATCTGTGTAACAGCTGATGTGTTAAATCACAGCTGTATCTGGAAAGTCACAGTCATAAACCATTTGAAAAAAGAGCTTCTCTATAAATTGTATATTTGAAATGTGACAAGGTTACTGTCCTGATGCCAACAAGGAATCTCAAAGTCTTTGTAGGTGAAAATAAGTATTTAAAACTTTAGAGAAAGCGAGAGAGTTGGTGCTTTTTCTTCCAATGTATAGCTTCAAAGTAAATCTTTGCAGTATAATAGTTCAAGGGTGTTATTTAAGCAATTTCTCTCATTTGAACAAAAAGAAGTGCTCTAACTTAGCCCCTGTTTTTTCTGCAAGAATATGATGTTTCATTTTAACTTAATAAAAGAAATGGTTCTTGTGGGGTAAATAATTTATAGACATGCTGCCTAAGGTATTATTTAAAGACAGAACTTAGTGGGATATGTTGCAGGGAGTTATTAGTAAGTCTAATAACAATATAAAGCATAGTACCGTAACTACCATAGTGATATTACTGATTTATTTAACAAGAGCATCAGCAATTTTTTTTTTTGCTTGTGTATCACTGGGTTATAGCCTTCTTTCTGTTAATCATTTATCTCATTTCCCACATAAAAATTATTGCTAGTCATTTTTGATCTTCTTCCTAGTTTCAGCATCCTGTCTTGATCACTGCCTGGACCATTGACAGTAGCAGTATTTTATACGAAGTGCTTTTGCCTGCTTTTTCCTAGTGTGTTTCTTTTTCTACTCACTGATTTCAATTAATTTGGAAGAAAAAATGCTCATATATTATTGGAAAACTGAAATTTTCCTGTTCATTTCAAGCTGACTTATGAGATCTGCCTCTCAGGACCTTTGTTTTGTCAATTCTTTAGTTGTCACTGAACATGTGATTTTTTTTTTTTTTCTTGGTAGCATACACAGAATGAAAGGAGGGAAAACCACCAGCTTAAATACATCAGCAAAAGAAAGTGATTAGAGTCATGTCATTCTGAACACCAGAACACCAATTTTATTGATACATGTGATGGAAAGAGAACTGCATTATAAAATTGATAATATTTTTAAGAAATTTTTGTGGCAAGGGAAGAATGAAACCGATATGTTTTTAATACGTTTTATCAAATGTTTGAAATTTGCAGAATGCCCTGAATGTACACCCAGTTTTTCCAGTGTTACTGTCTTACCTGTAGAACTGTAGGTTACTCTTGCGTAGACTACTTGCTTAGATCACATTTACCCCATTAACTTCTGCAATTCTGCTGGTATTGGCTGAATGCTGCTGCTATTAGAAAGACAGAGAGCAAGAAATTCTGACAGTAACAACTCAGTGAGAAAGTCTCATCTGTCTCCATAGACACGCAGCTCTTGCTGCGCAACATCAATTCTGGGAAGCGTGCTCTCCCAGTTCCTCAAGTTTTCTGTGGCTCTAACACTGCTAACTGCTTCTGTAGATGTTCACACAATAGCAGTTGAGAACCGTGTTTCTCTTACAAAATCTAATCTTTCAATATCTTGCTAATTTCTTCCATTTCATCCTCTTTAAAACTGTGTTCTGCTGTCTTTGCTTTGCAATGAGAAGTCAAAAGACAGAAGACATCATCTCTTTCCAATTTGAAGAGCAGCTCTGTCCAGTGTCTCAGACCCAAAGGTTTATTTCCAGGGACACTCTACTGGAATGCTGTGCATGGCATTTCCTTGTGATTTCTTTCTATATCCTTTCGGCTTCTGTATGAGAGATTCAGCAATAACCAGAGAAATACATAAACAAACAAGTGAGATAAACATAGCCCCTGCAGATTTTCTTCTCCTAAGGCTGGAGGTGTAAGTGTACTCAATGTGAATATTGAGGGTAATAGGAAACTGGTTTGGCAGAAAAATAATCATTTACTCGCCATTGTTTAAGGAGAAAAGTCTTGAAAATCATTGCCAAAATTCTTATAAGGTAGCAGATGGAGGGGCTGGCTAAGTCCACAAAGCTTATTCCTAAAAAGGATCTCATACTTTGCATGCTGTTGAAGTATGTAGTAATGTCATAACACATTTCAGTGGAGCATACAGCTTTCCCCAGACATAGTGCTCCTTGGAGCTGCTAGCTTTCCCCAGTGATTTCTGTGTTCCCTGTGCCTTTAATACTTTACCAAGACCATAGCTTTAATTAATCCTCAGAAAAGTGAGAAAACTCATTCTATATTTCTTTAATTTTTACTCATTTTCTTCTGCTTCTCTATTCATACAACCCTGTGCAGAATGCTTGAGAAGAAAAGCTAAACTCAGCCTCCCTACTACCTTTATTTTCACTCGGCAAGAGAGCACAGTGCCCTCACTTCCCCTGGTTGGGGCTGGCAGAGCTGACACAAGATTTTGGGTGCCCAGCCCGCAGGTGTATTCCTGTCTGCTTTGCTAGAGCCGCCCCTGCTGAGACTCATTATGCAAATGCCAGCCCCAGTTCAGTCCCTACAACCATCCAGCTGTCCTTTTTAATGTGTCTTCTTTCCTGTGTGACATCAGGCACCATCCTTCAGTTTGACTTTATTCTCTTATGTTTTTTCTATTGATTCAGGAGACTAACCCACACTATTATACTACCACATTAGAGACTGGTTTTCCTCCAATTGAAGTTGATAGCAAAATTCTTGTAATAAAGAGAGAAACTAACTGCAGATGAACATTAACCACATCTTTTCAACATTTTTCTCTGTCTAATGGAGTATATTAAAGCTTCTCTGCGTAACTTCTGAATAATACTGTATGAAATTTCATTATTAAAGTTTCACTTAATTTAATACTGCTTTGAGGTTTCTGGTTAAAAATAAAATATGATTAATGCTTACAAAAGAGAATGAAAAATCTAAGGGTTAAGAATTCTGATAGTGGCTACAGTTTCTGGGTAAATTGCCTTGGTAATTTTAATTATAAAACACATTAGTATTACTCTTGCTTATTGCAGTTCCCCACCCTAACAGTCACTGCTCTTCCCTGTGATTCTTTTTAAAATTAATTAATGTGGCATTTGGCTGTTTACTATAACACACTGAAAAAGCAGTTGTTTCCCCTGAAGGTCATTAGTGGCTCTATACAACTGAAAGAATATGAACACCCAGTTGTAGGCATTTATCTTGCCTGCATGACAAATGAATTTCAGACCTAGAGGAAGAAGACTAACCAGATCTCCCTCTAGCTGCCTGCTAAAACTGAGTTTTCAAGAGAAGAAAGCTCATACAGGCTAGGAGAATGAGATAATTGCAATGTGTTTCAGGACCAGTCTGAACAGGGCATCAGGAAGCTGATATTTTTAATGACACTCTTAGCATATCAATTCCCCAAAGTGGTTCTAAAAATGTAATAGTACTTTGGATTAAAAAAACACATAAAATTGGATAAAAATTAATGCTTTCACACAAAAAATCCACACTGCTTTGGTCTAGATGCTTGGATAGGATCAGAACAAAACATAGGACTCTGTTTAAAAAACCTGACTTTTATGAATTCTTGGTCTTGACCCATGCAGGCTCATATCCTGGCTTCCCAGTCAATGAGTGAAAGAAAAAAGAATCAAATGGAGTTAAGAAAGCCAGAAGCTGAAGCTTAACTATGCCCATCATATGTTATTTTACCATTTAGCTGGAACTCTTTTCACATAAGATGCCCATGATTGGAAGTTGATTTATTAATATATAGTAAAATAATAATATAGCAATTAAGCACAGTAGACATATTATTATAAAAATGAAAAAAAACCCACTGTTAATCCAGTGGAAGTGCCTTGGGTACATACCAAGCTACTGATTGCACATTTTTATTAATTATTATTAAATATTATTGTTATAATAGGAGTTTCATAGTACCTTACCCAGGGAGTGGTAATATCTACATAAAACTTGAATATGATGAGGTGATTTAGAATTCACAAGGAAGGGCCACCCTCCAATTTGGGATGCAGATAATCATTTTTTCCAATGGGTTTTGTTAATTCAGATTTGGCCAAGACATTTAACGTAATTACAGCATTTAGCTTTTGTGGGTTTAAAAAAGGATCTTTGTAGATAAATAAAAGTGCATGATAATAGGTGTTTTTAAAAAACTGAAATATAGAGCACAGGTGATCTGCATAAAAGTGACTGAATTCCATCACTAAGGAAATTCCAATCTGCCCACTAACCTAAAATTCACAAATAAATTTTACCAAAACCTTATTAACTGAGAGACCTGAATAAATGTGGTCATTTTCCTAAGAATTATGTGATACTAGCCCCTGACCCAGAAAATATTCACCTTTGAGAATAATAAGTAGTTCTACTGAAATCAATAGAAATTCCCATAAAAATAAAATATTAACTTAAGAATATGTTCAGACTGTGTGGGTAACTTGGACTGTATTTTTTATTTGAAATATATCTTCAAAATTAAAAAACTGTAATGATCTAGAAAATGAGATAAAATTA
>WEKX01002701.1:0-16403 GCA_013390025.1 Pitta sordida | reverse complement strand
GCACATTGGGACTGCCTGCTCCTGTGCCTTCATGAGCTCGTTCTTAAAGTATTCTCAGCCCTCCTGGACCCCTCTGCCATCAAGGGCTTTTTCCCATGGTACCCTCTCAATCAAGTCCAAAGTCAGCCCTCCGGAAGTCGAGCATGGAGGTTTGATTTATGCCAATTGAGAACTCTATGATCTCATAATCACTGCATCCCAGATTTCCTCCAACCACAATATCACTGACTAGCCCTTCCTTATTTGTAAATCACAGGTCATGTACGCCCCCCCCTCCCCCGGTAGGTTCACTTGTTGAATCAAGAATCAGTCTTCAGCTACCTCTAAGAACCTTCTGGACTGTCTCCTCTCTGCTGTGTGAAGTTCCCAGCAGATATCAGGCAAATTAAAGTCTCCTGTTCACATCACATCTTCTTTTCCATTCAGTCTGTGTGACCCAGGATGCACCGTTCAGGTGCCCATGAAAAGTAAGTAATGCAGAAATATATATTATTCAGATACAATCAAGTAGATTTCTTTAAAAGCCATCTACTGTTCCTTATAATGTGGCTTGTACCCAAGGTGGAAAGCAGATCTTGTTTACAGACTTGCTTTTCCAGCAATCCTGTTGATCTGGTCTCCAAAGTGTGGGCAGAAAATCCCTATGATTTCATAGCAGTAAAGATCTGAAAGTGAAGCCAAACGGTATATTGTGCAGCAGTCCGCTAATATTGAGAAACCTGTTTAAAACTTACATGTTTGAAATCTTACATGTTTCTTGATATGCAAGAATGTCTTACATATTTGAAAAATAATATGGTAAAGCATAAGACAATTGCATAGACTTTATTTCCTCTGAAGAAAAATATGTTTCTGAAACTATCTTACTTGTTATATTTGAAATGAGAGATTTTTCCTGTTTTTATTAAGCGATATTATGTGTGCAGAGTTTATTGAATGAATAATATTCAGTGTTATTGATCAGTTGAGAGGCTACTGGATATTAAGCTATGCTGCTGCTTTAGTGTCTTATCTTTTTTTTCTTTCATCTGATTAAAAAGATATAATTTTTTTCTTTTATCAGGAGATTGGTGATCCTGAGCTTTGTAAATTTGTACAAGTTTTTCAAAATCTAGAGAAAAAATAAACCATAGCACTTCTTTTTGCATGACTTCTTTTTGCTGATAACCTCAGTATATCTTATGATTTTTGTAATTATTTGGAGTAGTCCTCCATTATAATTTTGAAGCACAAAGTCGTTTGTATAATACCACTAAGAATTATGAAATAAATCCCTCTGTCTTCCCTTCTACCAAAAAAAAAAAAAAAAAAAAAAAAANAAAAAAAAAAAAAAAAAAAGCCAGAAAGCCAGAGTGACCATGGACTGCTGTGAGAAATGCACTTATTGTATCATTTTTTTAGACTTTTTTTTTTATAATTATTAGTATTATTTTTTGGCTACATATAGTATAATACTCTTGTTTAAAAAATACTTGAATACACTGTAGAGCATGCAGATTGCTCCTTGTATTCATAGACAAGTAGTTTGGAGGTACTACAGTAGTTTGTTATTTATCTTGATCTTTTCTTTCAAGTTTTTGAAGAGAAAAGACTGCATATCAGGATGACTCTGATAGTACAGTACTTCCCACTATTTACTTCACAAAAAAAACCCTTAAAAGTCTTCACATATTAATTATCTATTAGATAAAGTACCATACGACAAATCTTCCAAAGGAATGTAAAGTAAGTTTTATTTCTTTGAATGGTTAGTTTGCCTGAAGAAGTGAAACTGATAACCAAAGGACTGGAAAAGATCTTCTGGATTAATGAATCCCAATAAATAATCTGTAGGGGATCAAGAATGATAACCCATTATCCAGATGGTACGATCTAGGGAGGGAAAAAATTAATTCTAATCCAAGCATACAAAATCAATTTAAAAGATTCTCATTTTATATTCCAGGTTTGATTGTATCTCTGGATGTAGACCATCTGCAGACTGTACAGAACAGGTACCACCTCCAGAGTTTACTTACCACATATACTCAATGATCTATTCAAAGGTTATATAGGAATGTACTAGAGGATCCACCCATGGATCAATTGGCATTAGCCTTAGAAGACATGGAGTTCACACTAATCAATTATGATAAAGTCTTTTCTCAAATAAGGAGTTTCCCCATGCCCTTTTATATAGACTTTTACATTCATCAAGTATTCACATCATCTCTAGAATAATTTGCATAACTATCTAATATTTAAGGTGGTGTATGATGGCCTCTAGTGGTGCATAGCAGCATGAAAATTATGAACTGCTGCTTTATTTCTTCAGAGTTTTAAAGATAACATATAAGAAAAACAAACATACAAACATACATTGGATCTTCTGAGTTAGAGGAACAGCAGCATACAGTACACAGAATGTTTCATCACTTTTTGTCCACTAGGAAGGAAAAAATTCCTGAAGCCAACATGATTATACTAGAATAAGCTAAAAAATATCTGAATCTTTACTATTTCACTTGTTTTTCTCTCTCCCAGGCATTTGATCACTCTACATAGCTAAGATTTAACCTGCTGGTACTGTCAGTCACTAGTTCATTTGGGATACTGTAGATAATGAAGGAGAAAATACATCTGATTTTCCACAGAGAAGGTGTTTACAATACAGATATTATTTAGCCTGAATTAGTTCTGCAATTTAAAAATGTTTTGATAATTGCATTTGTGAAATATTTTTTAAAAGAAAGTACTTGATAAATCAATTTCTAACAAGAAAAACTCCAAAATAAAATTTTGCCATACTAATTCAACCTTTTTCTTACAAATCTCATTATGCAGAGAACTCTAAGAAGTTTCTTAGATGAGATTTACTATCATGCTACAAAGTACAGACATATAGAAAATTAAACACGGACACATTCTTTAGCAGGTTAAATATTAAACAGATACCTCTCTATGCCTGTTCTCTTGAATGTATTTGTTTTGGTATTTTTATTCCTACATGGCTTTTTGGTTTCGTCTTCCTAAAAGTTTGGTTAAAATATCAACACTTGTAGGTTGAAGTTTTGGGCTGTGATACCATACTGAAGTTTCATGTATTTTTTGAATTAATATTATGAAAATTCAGTAATTTCTTTTTGAGCAGCAATTCACAGTTATGTGAAAAGTTTCTATGGCACGTTTTTACAAGTGTGCTAAGTAGAAACACACTCATAAACATTTCTATTTGGCAATGTTTGAAAGGCAAAGCTACTAATCTCAGTCAGTGGCCTCCTCAGCTTTGCTTCAAGCAAATGTTCAGAAACTAAATCCTAGGACAGATAATGTCTGTAGCTCACTCTTCAGGAAAATGCAGAGGTCAAAGGATACAGTGAGGCCATTCGAGGGACCTTCTGAATACATCTTTCCTAGTATCAACATTTTACAACAGCATCCTTCTCCTTGCAAGGCTATCCAAAGACTTAGCCCACATGGGCTGCGGATAGAAAGTCAGGTCAGAGAAGATATTACAATGATTCTTTTTTTTTTTTTTTTCCTAATTCTTAAAGTTATTTCACAACTATTGTCACTGAAATGGAAGCCTGTAATGTCGCAGACGCTTTTCCCGTAATTTCTGTATTTTTGCAAGGGAGATTGTTCAGGTGCAATCAGGGCTCTTTTTACTGGAAAACAGAGTTTCAAAATCGGAGCAATATAAATTTTGTAAAATGCCTGTGAAATACTTAAAATGACAGCAAGTAAAACCTTTTCACAACAGGACAAAAAACTGTAGCCAAGGAAGTGCCTAGTCAAATCGTAGGTAACTGATTACGCCTTTACTGTCCATTAGTCCCTGCTAAATGCAAAGGGTAAAAGATGATATTCTCAAACACTTCTGATAAGTATATATGAGTTTTCTGCTCTGCCTTTTTCTGGCAGCCTCTCACATTTCTTAGGGTCTCATGAATTTTCAGTATCTTACTGCTTCTGTAGATACACACAGTTACTTCTGCTACACAGTTCTCCCCTATGCACTACATCCCAAGTCTCAGCATTAGCAAAGCACTTTTTCCCTGAGACAGAGTCTATTAGATGAAAACCAAGAAATGATCCTTTCACAGGGGGATTTTCTCTCTCACACTCCTTCCTCCTCTGCCTCACAGCCCTCTTCACCCAGCATCCCATCTCTACTCTCCTGCTGTCTCGCCCTAGGATCTGGATGCCCAACACACTGTGAAATATTAACTGGATAATGATTTTTGTTTCCCATGCTGGAGATCAGAGGAGCTACTGAGGAAACCATCGCTATAAAGCAGAATGCAGAGAGAGCTGTCATCTCAGGAGCAGTCTTCAGCCACTGTCTGTGCAGCAATGATGATAACATACAATGCTGTATCTTAATAGCCAGCTCAATTGGCTATTACAATGCAGCATTGCATATTAAAATCACTACCCCACTGCTGCAGGAACACTTAGCAAAGATACTCTACAAATTATCTTTTGGCTCAATGGAATGCTGCCATGCCAAATGAATTGTCTAAGCTCCTCTAACTTTCTGCTAAAGAAATGGAACTCTTAATTCTTAACTTTAAATATATATATATAATTATGCTGAATGGCACATTCGGCTAAGACAACGCACAGATAGCACAGGTGAACTGCACACAGAATTCAATAGAGGAAGTACTCTGAACCGCCCAAAGAAAACTATGCTAATCTCTAGAGTAGTTATTATTCTCAATTTCTTTAAAGAATTACTTTTAAAATAATCTGCTTTCAGGTACTGGAGAGGGGAGAGCAGGAAAATGTAGCTGGTAGGAGTTTGTTTCTGAAAACTTATAGGTTATAAGCAAGTGAATTCTGCAATGGTGGGATAACAGAAATTATGAAGGCTACATGATAAATGGGGGTGGGTAAAAGATATGAAAGGACTACAAAAAGTGTAAGTGATGAGACTGGTAGGCAGTATAATACATGGGGAGAACGAAGATTAAAAAAAAAGAACAGAATCCTTTCATCCAGACAGATGGTTTGTGGGACAACTTTGTCAACTTCTGAGTGCATAAATTCAGGTGAGAATAAGAAAAACCGCAGAGGCAGAGGTAAAAGACAGAATGATGTAATGAGCTCAAGTTGCCCTCCCTGAGTCACAGTAGGAGCTGATAAAAGGACAAGACAAAAAATCTCTTGAATATAGGAAAAGATACATTTCAACTGCATAAGCTTCAAAATGTAGACAGAATCTCTGTGCTTCAAATATATGCCATGCTGAATTGATGTGATTTCAAAGGCAAAAGTATACCTGTTTGACAGGCTTGAGCACCTTATCTCCTCTTTAGCTATACACAGCTACTACACATCTTGCGCTGCGCTGTCTGTGTCTAATCTGGTTTGGAAGGTAGAACGAGTCAGGGATATTCATAGGAAGCCAAGATTCTTCACATTAATGCTGATCCATAAACACTGTAGTTTAAGTATACTGAGGATCACCATCTTTGTTTAATCTTTTACCTGGATTCCCGACGTACCCGCCCAAGAGTCAGAGATAACTGTACCTTCTGGTTTAGGCCAGAGTAATTTACTAGTCTGCCTCAGAGCCAGGGAATCCTGAAGCTGCAGAGCAATAGCCCCAGGGATGCTAGGAGGGCTGTCCTGCACCTTGAGTCCTTGAGGGAAACAGGCAGCTAGACCAATGGAGTTGACAATGTTGGCAGTTTCATTAGTGGTATCATCTGGGATGCTGACAAGAACATCAGTTTCAACTAAAAATCTAAAGGGACAGAAAGTTCTTATTTGTCAGAGAATTCAGATGTGTGATTTCTCAAATTTAGTCTGAAACCAGTACTCCTTTGTCCTCAAAATACACTCATCTGCAAAGTCGAACCTACTATTTTGACAGCTTTACTGCAAAATCAATCCTTGTTTTCCTTTTTCAGTCTAATTATAAGAACATAAAACTGATGAAACTGTAAAAAAAGAAAAAATAAACAAAACCGCCACCATCCAAACAAAAAACAGTTCTGAGCTATGAACAGATAGGTGGTCTACATAATCTAGTACTAAAATTTGCAAATATCTGCCATTATAGTTAAGTAAAATTTGGAAAATGTTGTATAATTAGATTTTGAAATAAAAAAACAAAAACATTGCTCTGCAGCAGAGATCACTCTCTTGTTTTTAGTCTGACATCCTACATCAGTCTCCAGAAACACTAACACATCACACTACAGTGACACTTGAGACTACACAAGTATGTGAGAGCAAGCTAAAAGCAAGCATCTCATTGTGCTCAAATGGAAGAAAAAGATTTACTCACCAAAAACCCAAAAAACCCTCCAAAACTCAAAACCCTTCAATCCTTTGGGATTTTGAACTTCACAGAATGGTAGAGCTTAGATGGTGGGGTTTTGTTTATTGCCCTATAACTTGGTTATCCCTATAGATCTCAGTTTAGCAAGTCAAATGTTTTTGAATTGAAGTTGGGGAAATAAAACAAAGCATTGTTCTAAACAGTTTAATAAAAGCTAGGCTGGATTCCACATTCCACATTCCCCAGCAACAAAGCCCACATGACTTTCGGGAATGGGTGACAGTTGCTATGTTTAACAGTGCCCAGCTGTCAAATGAGAGATCAGATAAGCACCTACCTTCAAAATAAAAGAAATCTTACTTAAAAACCATAGTCTCTGCAAAAAAAACACTGTGCTGTTTCATGTCTCCCTCTCCACCTTTTTCTTCCCGTCCTCCAGTTGCATTGTAAATAATCTGAGCCACTGCTATATGCAACACCAATAGTGAGCACCAGGAAGACACTGCACTGGTGACCTTGGATTTTCCAGACCATTACTCCTGGCTGGTCTCTGTAAGACTGCTACATTGCCACCTGCCACATAACACCTCCTCCAATGTCATGAGGAAGTCAAACCCAGTTCACGCTTCCCCCTGGTCCTGCCCGCACTGTGTCACGGAGCTTTTTCTGTCGATCTGCAAACACAGAGTAATCTGTGGATGTCAATGTGCTAAGGATCCTTCCTCCCTCCCATGCCTGCGTTTGTCACTTATCTGATAGGAGGTGCAGAAGAAGAGAAAGGAATACAAGCAGAAAAATTTCCATTTTCAGCCTGGGTAAAGGAGTATTTCAAGGCAATGGATTGTTGCAAGCTTTATAAAGTAATAAAAAGGCCACTATCGATTGCAATTTAAATTTATTTTTTTAAAAATATAGATACTTCTAAGGCATAAAGCTGCATACACAATCTGATTATGTCCAGTAAAAGGTCAAAACAATGTTTTTGCCACTTGTAGCAACTTCTACATGAAGGCCATATTTGAAGTAATTAGCATAGTTGTTTGCCTTTTTATTTCTACAAAAACAGAAGACAGACTACCCAGAGACCCTAAATAAAATTGCCTCAGGGGAAGACAAAAGCTGTCAACATCAAGCTACAAAGCTCTTTCTGAAAAAGAAAACAAATTCCTGGAAAAGAATTGATATGCCTGCTGATGAGCTGTTCAAATATGAAACACAAACACTCAGAGGGAGCCTGCTGCAAACACATCCATAGAAGAAACAGAACATTTGGCAAAAAATCTGGCACAGGAAAAAATGAAAACTGAAAGCAAGCATAAGGATGTGATGGAACTAAGAAATGCTGGCATGTCATACAGAGAAGAGCTTCAGGAAAAGCAAATATTCCTAGCAAGCTAACTACAAAAGCCTAGGCTTTCCTGTAACACCAGTTAAGCCCTGGCTACTACCTGCAAGTAGTGATACTACTTGATTCAAGTATTAAGGGAGCAATTTATGTCACACAGAAAATTGTGGTAGATGTGTTGATATTACTGTATTTTATTGAACTAATACAACAGCAACAAGAAGAAAGGTTTAACAACCTACCCTAGAGAGTTAACAAAGAATTTTCTCTTTCAAAAGCTTTTTCAATTCCTACTATAAATTTGCCACAAAAACATTTCCCATAGGCATTTTTAACTTTTTATATTAATGCCTCCATTATCAGTTAGATGGTGGAACACAAATCACTTGGACCAATTCAGATTTTTTTCTCTTTTTGGTTGAGCTTCTTGTCTGAAGGTGACATTTCTTGAGAACTGCATTATTTGAGATATTTAAAAGTAACACTGCCAACTAGGTATGCTCTTAAAATCATAATTTGAACCTGTTACCACCTAGTGGTATCTTTCATAGAGTCTCTGAGTATTCCTATTTATTTAGAGACACTTTGTCATCATATTTATTCCTATGGCCTAATGAAGACAAATAATCCTAGTATCTTTCAGAGAAGTGTCCCTAAGGAGCACGTCACTTGAGAAATGAGAAAGTTAAAATTTATGTCTTGGAATCTTAAGTTTTCTCTACAGTCACATGGCCCGTTAAAAGATGAAGAATCGGCAGAGTCCTCAAATAGAAACTTCTATTTGAATGTAGCCATCCAGCAGGTACTTAACAAAAATAAAAATGCCCCTCACCTACTTCAACAAATGTCAGGGAAGCCACATAAAAAAAAAATCCCCAAACAAAAAATCCCCAACGTTAACAAGTATAAGCAATTAATTAAAACAACAAGGTGCAAAAATATTTAATCTATGTAATTTAATCCTTTTTATCTGCTTTATAAAATAATTCAGGCAGAGCTAAGATAATAATTCCACTACAGACAATAAAGCAATCATAAAACAGGGCAGGTAAAGCTATGACAATAATGAAATTATCTAAGTAAAGCCTATTATCTTCATTAATTTTCACTCACTTTCCACCACAGTGGGAAGATATTAACTTGCTAATATCTTCTATCCTATTCAAAAAGAAGTACATCCCTTGAGCAAATAAGATAAATTATTTAATTCTTTTTATTAGGATTTAACAATAATAATTACGAATTAAATGTGTGCATAAAGTTTCTGGTTGAAGCTTTTGGACACAAAATGTGACTGATAGCTGTTTAAGAGAGTATCCCTATCTGTCCCTTCAGAAACTCCTTAAAGTAAGCACCTTGAAAAAGCCAGATGTTTTTATAAAATGCATCAATAAAAAAGCTTGACTCATTTTGTTAAACTTGTCTATTAGTATGATTTTTTTAGAAAACCTCAAACCTTTTAATTTTTGTAGTAAATCGTGCCATACATGTAAAATTGTTTCTATGAGTTTATTCTGTTAAACAAACTGAATAATGACTCTGTTGTATCTAAAGGTACAAGAAATGACTCACAATTTTGCTAAGAGATTTTGTCAAACAGTTGTGACTGAGGCTCTAATACCAGTTTCTAAAATTAAATAATCAGTACTCATGTTCCTTCTGTGGAAGCTCCAGTACCCTCATCTGAGAATACAATATGAGGAACTTTATTGAAGCTATTCACTCCAGGTTTCAAAACCTGAATTAATGAATAAATTAATAAATAAATGGAAAATTTTAGGAGGTAATCGGCACAAATCACAGATTTGTACCAATGTCCTTTAATACACAGTTAGACTAAAAGTGTTGTGCACATGGGATTTTAGTGTTCACAAAGGAAAATCATTTCCTCCTGTATGATTTTTTTTTGCCTTGTAAAGCTCTTGTTACCGTTATGCTTGAGAAAATCTACAGCTTCCTAAATACATGCAAAGCTACAGACAAGTGTTTAGTTGTGCAAGGTTTTTCCACATGCTCTGAAATAGTTATTTTAAATGAAAAACTGAAAAGATGCAGTGATCTTCAGAAATAGTTCTCAAGTATTTGTAAAAGCTTTAGACCCCCAATTTATTTCATCTTTGTTTCATTATTGTCCACAACTCTTATTCATTATACTTTTAGCGACTTTCAAACAATTGTGTACGCACTCAAGTGAAATATGCAAAAAAGCTAGCCAAATGTTACTCAGGTGTTTACTCAGCAACATCCCTTTAAATTGTAATATCGCTATAAAAGCTGCTGACCTACCTGAGGAGAACACAAAAATCTTATTATTTATATGAGCACAAGAGAAAAGAAACACACAAAAAAACATTAAGAACTCACTCTCCCATTACTTTTTAAGCAAACTGCTCAATGTACTCCTCAAAAGTCACTGTTGAATAACTTACCAACACCAAAAGCAGACACCAAAACCTATATACATAGGAACCAAGAGTAGTCACGGATCGTATGCACCAAGTATTGTAAATAAATGCAAAACAGTGATACAATCACAGTCAGAAATTGAAATTAAAAGTCAGAAATTAAAGTGCCTGTATTAACAAGAAATATAACTATAAAAAGGCAAAGTCTCGCATAAGGTATGTATGCAGTAAATGGTAACAAAATTTATCAGACTCTATGTCTGATATATTAGAAAAAATACCAGCAGAGAGTTCTCCCAGACGTAAAATTTTATTTCTGTTGCAGATTCCACAAAAACATGAAAGACTAGAATCAAGATAAATTTCAACTTCAATAATTACAAAAAGACTTTAATCTGTCACTTGGAAGCCATACAAAATCACTAACAGAATCACAGAAGGCATAAGAACTATGACTTTGAGGCACAGTACACATTCAATGGACTCCAACTGATTAAAGTAGATTTAACTGAACAACAATATAAATCCATACTGGAAAATTAGACATGTCCTAATACATTTTAGATTCACATTAACCATGGTTTTATTATTGATTAATTAAAAAATATCTGAATTTCAGCATCATTAAAAACAGAAATAAACAACTGAAAGAATATTTTGCAACTGTCTGTAATGTACTAAAACTTCACCTAACAATATAAGGCATCAAGACTTAATTTTGTCTAAAATCTTCCTCTACAACTTGTCAGGGGAAAGACATCCGGCAATGGAAATATATAACTACTGTGGTGTATCAGAATTTGATTTAAATTGCACCCTAAATTGCGTATATTGCAATTCAATACCCCACACACCAATGCCTACATTTTACAAAAGCTAGAGCACGTTAGAATGATGACTTTGTTATTTGCATTGAAACAAAGAACAATAACTTTTCCAAAGAGGTTCTTGATAACAAGAAAATCAAATGCATCAAGTCTTACTAGAACTTCCAAAGCCACAAATTCAGCATGAGAAAATGAAAGAATTAACCATTGGGAAAAAATACATTCTGCATTCTATAGATACATTCTGCAGTCTGTACAGAATGAAAACCTGCATAAAATTCTCTTGGNAGCCCAGAACTGCACACAGTACTCAAGATGAGGTCTGACCAGTGCCGTGTACAGGGGAAGGACAACCTCCCTGGACCGACTGACCACACTGTTCCTGATGCAGGCCAGGATGTCATTGGCCTTCTTAGCCACCTGGGCACGCTGCTGCCTCATACTGAGTTTCCTGTCAATCAGTACACCTAAGTCCCTCTCCACTTCACTAATCTCGAGCCACTGCTCCCCCAGCCCATAGCGGTGCATGGGGTTGTTATGTCCAAAGTGAAGAACCCGGCACTTGGTCTTGTTAAACCTCATACTGTTGGAGCTTGCCCATCCCTCCAGCCTTTCAAGGTCCCTCTGGAGGGCCTTCCTACCCTCTGGCAGTTCAACATTTGCCCCCAGCTTGGTATCATCTGCAAACTTGCTGATGATGGATTCAATTCCCTCATCCATATCATCAATAAAGATGTTGAATTTTGAACTAATGTATTTTGTTACCCTTAAATTATCATAGTGGACAAACTAGCTGAGCTGTCTTTCTTTTGATCCTGGAGTTCCCAAGGGGAAAATGCTGCTTGTTAAAGCTAAAATCTCTAAATATTTCCTTGAATGAGATGTAGAGAATATTTTTAAAACATTAACAATATTTTAATAACCATTTACTCTCTTGTGAGCTTATGAATTGTTCAGACTCTACTGTTTACTTGACACTTCTTGATACCTGGAAAGCAAAACGTTGGAAAGGATTATTTGCAAAGTGGGATTCAAGAGGAACTGTAGGCCTTGGTGTACACTGTGCCTCACTGCGTGAGTGGAAAACTACTAGTGAAGAATGCAGTTTTGGAAGGAGGCAAGAGAGAACACACACACACACAGGTTCCAAACCTGGAATTTGGCTTTTTAGGTACTGTCTAGATCTGCACTGATTCAATTAACATATTTGTAAAATAAACATTATATTCAGCTTCCTGGATGCCCATCAATAAGAAGTTGTTAACACTCTGTGGGAGGAAAGACTTAAAAAAAAAAAAAAAAGTAACTAAAATAGAGCTAGAACGGAATGTGTGTGTTTAGTATAGCAAGGACGCTTCGACAAGAATATAAGCAGTTTGCAAAAAGTATTTAACTTGATTAGCAGAAATCTCTTAGAAGCAAATTAGTGATGCGAACTATTTAAAGGAAAATTAGAAATACGATTTAAGCATATTGCATACCCGTTAAGGATTGAATTATGTAAAGCCCATCATACAGTATGATGCAGCAGCCCTCAAATATACTAATTTTATTTGAATCATTTATTTCCATCACAATTTAATCAAAGAAGTTAAGGAGCAGGTCTGATGTGCGTGTGTAAATCATATTATGAATTAATGGCCAAACAACAATAGTCAGTGTTCATCAATCTCTACAAAGTGAAGTTTATGTGTCTTCTGAAGTTTGACTCGTGATTTTGCCCTATATTAGAATACCTGCAGTGGCCTGAGAACTTTCTACCTTGATAATTTTTTATTCTTTGACTTGTGACGTATTTACCGTAAACTCCCAGTTATTCACAGTTTTGCTCTTTGCAGGTCCAATCCTTTGTGGTTCATTTTTCAGGGAAGAGCAGGGTCTGGGCATGTACAGAAAACATGCAAAGATAGACAGCTCATGAACATGTAAATGAGTGCATGAATAAGCCCCATGTGTTGCCCCATCCTCCACAACTCCTGAGCACTGGGAGGGCATTCCCAGGGCGGCACTGACACCACAGAGGTAGCAGGGTCCCAGGGCACTAGAACATTTGGTCTTGAACACTCCCAGGGATGGAGCACATTAAAATAAATTGTTGTATGGGTGCAACAGTGGGGGCAGGATGGGACACAATGGACTTGCCATTTGTGCTCCAGGGAATGTAAACACAGTGCCCTGGCTCTCCTGCCAGCTCCTGGCTCCACATCAGGCCTGGAGCATTCCTGCCACCATGCTGCAGCCAACCCCACTGTCGCCTCCACACTCGGCTGAAACCACTCCACTGCAACTGCTCTGCTCCCGTCCAAGTGCTCCGAGCTCCAGGGCTGGTTGGGGCTGCCTAGAGAACTGCCTGTTGCCCATTGCTGGGGCAATGCTAACGAGCAGTTGGTGGGAAGCCCACTGCTGCTGCCATGGCAGAAGAAGCCTGGGACTCCCCATGGGGGCCACATAACTGCAGGGAGCCCCCTCTCCTCATTCCCCAGGACTCCCAGGCTGGGAAGTGGCAAAAGGCATTCCCTTCACTCTCCTGAGCCAGAACAGGGCGCGGGGCAGTCCCAGGAATTCCCTTCAGGATCTCGCAGGGGAAGGGCATAACAGGCAGGGCTTAATTGCATATTCATGAATTTACTATCTTTACAGTTTGCAGAAGGCACCCATCCTAAACACCCAGGAAACTCAGGGGATCATTATATTAAAAGCAAATAGCCAAAACCCAAAAATAACTCCTAACACACCTAAACTTATTCCATACAATTCAGAGATATTTCACTGAGTAAGAAAACACAGAAAGATTAAATCTGAATTTATAAAAAGATGTATATTTAATCTGACACTTTTTTCCTGATGGATTCAGGAAAAAAAAAAGATTCAAAGATATTTCTGAAAGTTGTTCTTTATAGATGTTGCTACTGTAGCATCAAAGAAATTCACCCACCCAAAAGTCGGAAGACAGGAGGAAAAGAAGGCAAGCCACTAGACTCATAACATTTGTTGATTGAGCTTCTGGTAAAAGATGATAAAACACTCGCTCTCAAAAATACAGATGGAAGACATCTCCAGAGAAGGATTCAGGTTAAGTAAGGACCAAAACATTTGCAGGAATGACCATGAGGCAATTTGTCTCATACCTACAGAACCCGTAAATCTCAAGCAGTCTCTCCTTTGCTGTCCCATCAGATTACTATTGATGAATACCAGAACTGAAACATGTTGACTAAGAAACATGTTGTTTTCTTGCTTCACTGACCCTAAATGTTTGGAATGTCAAATTAAAACAATGTTATTCTGTATTTAATATTTTAAATTTATAACTATGCTTCACCTGCTTATCCAAATAAGAAATTCTTTATGACAAACCATAACACACTAGAAATCATAACCACTTTTACTTCTTCAAACTGTTGGGAAAAAAAACCAAACAAACAAAAACTATGTATTTTTTAAAGAACAATATGTACATATTCATTTTAATTTCTCCCAAGTAAAGAGGGCAACATATGCAATTCCTGACCGGTTATGTCATGCACGCATCTATAAACACATATTTATTATGTTTAATTAGAAAACTGGGCACATATATTTCATACATACGCTTTTCTGAGGAAAAAAATATTTTTGACTCCTGTATGAAGCATGGGTAAAGATTAATCTACATAAGTGAAATTACGTAGGAATCTGATAAAATGAGGTATCTATGGTGTTTAATCTTGCACAGTTCCTAAACGCCTTTCTAATTCATGTGTTAAAATTTTCCATGCAAATATTTTTCAAGTACAATGGCCATTTGAACTAATTGCAGAGGAATTCTCGATATAGAAATACAGTCAACCCTCTTCCAATTCGCGCCCTCTAGATAGCAGCTTCACATCTTAGCAGCATGATTTTTCAGCAATTAAGGAGGCCCATTTCACAACTGCTCATGCAGGACCTGGCACGCGTGAAAGACTAACCTGATCTCCTTTTACGATCCAGTGACTCGACTGGTCGATGACAAAAAGGCTGTGGATGTTGTGTACTTGGACCTTAGCAAAGCCTTTGACACGGTTTCCCACAATAAGCTTCAGGAGAAACTTGTAAAGCACGGGCTGGAAAGGAACATTTTATGCTGGGTCACAAACTGGTTGGAAGGGCGAGCTCAGAGGGTGGTGGTGAATGGTGCAACATCGGACTGGCGGCCAGTCACCAGTGGAGTCCCACAGGGGTCAGTGTTGGGCCCAGTACTGTNGGGAGGTTGCAGCCAGATGGGTGTAGACCTCTTCTTCCAGGCTGACGACACCAGAACGAGAGGGCACAGCCTCAAGCTACGCCAGGGGAGGTTTAATCTTAACGTTAGGAAGCGGTTTTTCACGGAGAGAGTAATTGCATATTGGAATGGGCTGCCCAGGGAGGTGGTGGAGTCGCCATCCCTGGAAGTGTTTAAGAGAAGACTGGACGAGGAGCTTAGTGACATGGTCTAGCTGGTCTAGCTGGGGGGTGAGGGCTGGATGACCCTGGGCCCCCTCCGGCTCGGAGTGGCCTGCTAGGTTGTGAGGCATCTAGGTTGTTATTATGCTCTGGGATGTGCCCTCGGTCGCTGTATGGGTATTAGATGGTGAGTTGGACTAGATGATCCTTGTGGGTCCCTTCCAACTCATAATTTTCTGTGATTCTGTGATTCTGTGAATAGTCAAAGTAGGGGGTCACGAATATGCAAATTTTCCCCCCATCTTCCAAGCCACTGCACAGAACACTGGCAGACCAGTCTGCCTGCCTATGCTGGCCCGTACTCACTGCCCACAGCGCTTGAGGCGCAACCCAGGCCATGTCTGCCCGGACCAGCCCAGATTCACTGCTCAGAGCTCCCAGGAGCAGCCACATGCCCCCCCAGGGCAGCCTGGACTCACTGCTCACAGCGATTGGGGCATGGCTGCGCCCACCTGTGCTAGCAGCACTGCAGGAGAGGCCACGGGGCTGGATTGGCCTCTGACTGTGCCAGTGCCATTCCCATGGTGATGGGCTGGCCAGGCTTAGCCAGCTGCTGACTCTCCTTTGCCTAAGCAGGGGGGGCCTGGCCAGCATGGAGACTGAGTGTGGCACAAGCTGTGTTTAAACATGAGCTCATGAGGTCCTGGAAGCACACGGTCCGGGGGCTGTACACCTGGCTCCTGTACATCTCCCATGCCCAGCAGTAGGGCACTGTTGTAAAAAAACCAACTTCAAATTCCTGCTTGCTAAAAAAAATAGTAAAAAAACATCCTTCAAGAAGTAACAATGCTTTGTAGAAAAGCTGAGGTGACAAAAGAGGCGATTGAGCCGGAATGTGCATTTCTTTTGCAGATGCAAATTGGCTAGGGGGTGCGGAAAACTTGTACATAATAAATGGAGGAGCACCATCTCTTGGCCCCCCCATATTCAGATACAGTAGCCAAGACTGATTGTGAAAAAACAAAAATTAAAAAGGAAGTCTTTGCCATATTCTTTCCCACTCTTTTGCCGCCACGGCCCCACCACCGCATCATGCTGAAAGGAGCGGTGAGGCACTGGCACCCACCCTACTGTCCCTGGTTTGTGTC
>WEKX01002698.1:0-11952 GCA_013390025.1 Pitta sordida | reverse complement strand
CCAGCGCTCCGATGCTGTTTCAGAACTGCCCTACTTTATGTCGGTAATCATGTTGGTGCTTCCCGGTGCCTCCGACCACTCCATGCTAGGAGAAACACCTTTTCCACTCGGCCGGGGACACTGGTGTGGGGAGCCGCCTGCGCCGTGGCCCCAGTGTCTCTCCAGGTCTCTCGATACTTGGGGTAGATGTAGTGTATGGTCTTGGACACCAAGTCTACACCAAGAAAGTCTTGGACACCATGTCTAACCTGAGAGTGTGTAAATCTTTCATAACTGCATGCAGCCTCCTCGCTCAGAGCTGAGTCGCTGCGAGAGCGGCATGTGCCGGGCTCAGCTCTGCCGCACCGTTGTGGCGCAGGCAGCTGCCCCAAGTTGAGCCGAGCCAAGCCGCGGTGTGGGCCAGCCTCCCCGAGCCAAGCTGAGCTGAGCTGAGCCAAGCTGCAGTGCAGCATGGGCAGTCACGGGGAGGAAATTTGCATATTCATGGCTGCCTACTTTGAATATTCATATGTGTCAGGTCGTGCATGTGCAGTTGTGAAACGAGCCTCCCTGAAAAATCATGCCGCTAAGATGTGAAGCTGCAATATGAGGGGCGCGAAGTGGAAGACGACTGACTATATATCCCCATCTAAATTCTTCCTTCTAAAATCTCACATTACTTGAAAGGTACAAAGCCAGAGTGAAGAAACAGAAAAGAAATGCAATTTCAAATTGCTCTATTAGTCTTTACTTTTTGAAAAGAGCATTTCTGCCTAGTGATTATCTGTTCATTGCTTTGCTGTATTGATCAGATGCTGAATTGAACTCCTTTATAGAATATTGAAGATGGCATAATTGTAAGCAAAAGATTCACAAAGAGAAAAATGTGTCAGAAACTTCTTTCAATACTTGCAACAGAGACAAGAACAAGTGAGAAAATATACAGTCTGCAATTAATTTAAAATCAAAATCTTGAAAGACAATAGTGGCTAAAGCTACATACTTTTAGTAAACAGGCTAACTAAAATCCTATAATTCTAGCTGACTTATACCAAGATCTCTCTGAACCATAAACCACTGGTTTTTTGTGAATGTTAACAATCTGACTGAGAATTTCCAAAAGACGTCTAAAACACAGGCTACAATACCTGACTTTGAACTAAGAAGTTATAGATGAGTTGTAGTTACATTAAGTAAACTTTAAAGAAAACAGCTTCTCTGGCAAGCAACTAGGAAATCAGAATTGAGAATTCAAGACAATGCAAATACTTTTGAAAGATGGGAGTTGTGAAATTCTTGATTTAATTTTTGCATGATCACATATCTGGTCAATGAAATAGTTTTTGTATAGTTTATGTTACAAAAAGAATTAATTTATCTAAGACTTTGTGTTTTGCGATGTTTTGGGGCTTCTCAAACAGACACTAACTGAAACTCAAGGATCTCATGGTGTTTAGGTTAAAATCTGACACATCTACTATATTTTGAGCTTAATTGGCAAGGAGCGACTACAGGAACTGGGACTGTTCAGTCTGGAGAAGAGGAGGCTCAGAGGGGACCTCATTGCTGTTTACAACTACCTGCGGGGAGGTTGCAGCCAGATGGGTGTAGACCTCTTTTTCCAGGTTGACGACACCAGAACGAGAGGGCACGGCCTCAAGCTACACCAGGGGAGGTTTAATCTTAACGTTAGGAAGCAGTTTTTCACAGAGAGAGTAATTGCATATTGGAATGGGCTGCCCAGGGAGGTGGTGGAGTTGCCATCCCTGGAGGTGTTTAAGAGAAGACTGGATGAGGAGCTTAGTGACATGGTCTAGCTGGGGGGTGTAGGGCTGGATGTCCCTGGGCCCCTTCCGGCTTGAAGTGGCCTGCTAGGCTGTGAGGCATCTAGGTTGGTTTTATGCTCTGGGATGTGCTCTCGGTCTCTGTACGGGTGTTAGGTGGTGAGTTGGACTAGATGATCCTTGTGGGTCCCTTCCAACTCATAATATTCTGTGTGTAATTCTGTGTGTGTAGGCTCAAAGGCCTGGGCTAAAGCTCCTTGGTCTGATGCTTCTAATTAGTTTATTAGAATGAAGATGAAACAGACCTGCATTTACTCCTGTATAACCTTTTCTAGGATGCTACTTGAGAGCATGAATTTTGTGTGCTATGGTACAGTACAGAGAAAATAAAAACTTATTTATTAATTTGCTACCTAAGTGTGTGTTGCTGTGGCTGGTGACCCTCTGCTGCCAAGCTGGATAAGCTCTTGACAACTAGAGAGAAATGATTTGACGGACTGTATGTCACAAAAATATTTTTTAAACTTTGCCTTTACAGAAAAGGAAATTTGAAAGTTTCTTTTCACAAATTCCACTAAGCAATACAGTGGACCCCCGTTACTCGTGGGCTGTTGAGTCTGGTCTGCCTCCCACGAGTTATGAAATCCGCAAAGATAGCAAACCCACTACGTTGTTGAGTACGCCATGCCCATAGCTATGCCCTCTCCCCATATAAGTTCTGGAGGATGGTCCTGAGAGTAGGGCTTGTCTCAGTTGTCTGGCTGTGTTATGCCGAGGTGGTTGAGGGGCGAGGCAGGCGAGGAGCGAGATGTAAGCCCAGAGCCACGGGGCTGACCTGGCCGGGACCTGAGAGCGGGGCTGGACCTGAGCCAGGACCTGAGAGTGGCGCCAGCCCCGAGTCAGGACCTGAGAGCGGCGCTGGCCCTGAGCCGGGACCTGAGAGTGGGGCGAGGCCAGTGGCGAGAGCCAGCCGAGTGGCGAGCAGCCCCTGGCACACAATGGCACACACACAATCGCAGCCCCCTCACCCCGTCTTGTAGACCGGTGGAGGACAATTCCAGCCGTGCAAAACCACACATTTACACTAAACGCATCTTGGGCGCGCTGTGCCGGCTCCTGGCTGGGACCAATTTACATATTTGTGAGCAGACAGGGCCTGCTGTGCTCGTCCTGTGAGTGGCGCGGGGGTGTTGGGGGAGAAGGGGCCAGCTGTGCTTGCAGCGCGAGTGGTGAGACCGACTGGGGTCCCGGTACGTTCTGGGTATGCGCTGACGTCGTGCAGCTCTTGGAAAAATCACCCGCAAATACTGAAGCTAGCAAATAGCGGACCGGGAATACAGGGGGGCTCACTGTAATTCTAAACTGATATTTTGTCTGAATTTGGTGGCATTTGTCCCTCAGTCAGATCACTGCAAGGGCTTATTAGATCTACAGCTCTAGGGCACTACTACCTGCAGATTGATCTGATATCTGAGGACTACAGCAATGACTAACTCTTGTTGGTCCCCTAAAACACCTTACAACAGTTTTCTAGGTTCCGTTTCATGAACCAGAGACAAGTGCAACAGGAGTTGTTGACAAGAGGGCAGAACGTTAAGGTCAACCATAGCAAAAGTCACGTATATCACAAAACCTCTGCTTCATAATACTTAAGGATCCAAAATGACAGCAATATAACACAATGCAGTCATCGATAACAGTCTGGCATTTGTTAGCTATGCCTGAGGGTTGTCCCAGAAGACTACACCCAGGATGTTTTCTGTGAAAACAGTTGCAAGATGGTCAACAATTTCATCAAAACCAATGCTTTTTCACACCTTCGTCACTAAAAATCAACAATTTTAATGAAATTTTTTGTGTAAGTAGTCCAGAGAGACTTTACTGATGACTAAACTCCCTGATGATTTTTCTCATGGGTACAGGAGTATTCAAAATAAAAAAACCACAGCTAGTCGACAGGAGTTTAGCTCACCTAGACAGGACTTCTTATGGACATTGGGGTACTTCTTCTCTTCCCTGTTTATTCCTTAAGGTACATGATTTACAGGAGTCCTGAGTTTATCTAAGCCCTTGTATCTACCAGGGGTTAAAATACCTAGACATACCTCCCCATCTCTTTCTCCAACAATGAGAAATTATGTCAGACAATGCGGAACGTACCAAGCAGAAAGTAAATCAACTACAATAAGATGTTAAATGGGAAAGACAAAAGAGTGGAGAGACTGAGAGAGCACTGTAGAAGTATCAGCCAGTTCAGCTTCCAACANCAGTTCAACATTTGCCCCCAGCTTGGTATCATCTGCAAACTTGCTGATGATGGATTCAATTCCCTCATTCATATCGTCAATAAAGATGTTGATGTTCATGTCTCATTTTTCAATTGATCCCCATTTTGTCAGTTTAACAGAGAAATTCCCTTACAGAAGCATACGAGATGTTTCACTTATGTTGGATTTTATCTATCCATATCTATCTGTATCTGTATCTACATAAGTGACAAGTGGTGTCCCTCAGCGGTCCATACTACACCCAGTGCTATTTAATACCTTTATTAATGACACAGATGAAGGGATGAAATGCACCCTTAACAAGTTTGCAGATGACACTGAGTGTGGTACAGTTGACACACCTGAAGGACAGGGTGCCACCCAGAGAGACTTGGACGAGCTTAAGAAAGAATTTCATGAGTGAGACCAAGCCAATTGTATCCTGGGCTGCATGGAAAGCAGTGAGTGCAGCAGATCATGGAGGGTGATTCTGCCTCTCTGCTCTGCTCTGGTGAGACCCCACCTACAGTGTTGCATCCAGCTCTGGGGTCCTCAGCACAGGAAGGACATGGACTTGCTAGAGCTGTTTCAGAGGAGGCTACCCGGATGATTGGAGGGATGANTCTATCTGTATCTGTATCTACATAAGTGACAAGTGGTGTCCCTCAGCGGTCCATACTACACCCAGTGCTATTTAATACCTTTATTAATGACACAGATGAAGGGATGAAATGCACCCTTAACAAGTTTGCAGATGACACTGAGTGTGGTACAGTTGACACACCTGAAGGACAGGGTGCCACCCAGAGAGACTTGGACGAGCTTAAGAAAGAATTTCATGAGTGAGACCAAGCCAATTGTATCCTGGGCTGCATGGAAAGCAGTGAGTGCAGCAGATCATGGAGGGTGATTCTGCCTCTCTGCTCTGCTCTGGTGAGACCCCACCTACAGTGTTGCATCCAGCTCTGGGGTCCTCAGCACAGGAAGGACATGGACTTGCTAGAGCTGTTTCAGAGGAGGCTACCCGGATGATTGGAGGGATGAAGCACCTCTCCTGTGAAGAAAGGCTGAGAGAACAGAGATTGTTCAGCCTGAAGAAGACTGACAAGAAGAGTGACCTTCTTGTGGCTTTCCAGTACTCCCTTCCAATGAAGAGAACGCACAAGAAAGAGGGAGACTTTTTACATGAGCATGTAATGACAGGACAAGAGGGAATTGATTCAAGCTGAACAAGAGTAGATTTAGGTTAGAAATTAGGAGGAATTTCTTTGCTGTGAGGGTGGGGAGACACAAGCACAGGTTGCCTAGAGAAGCTGTGGATGTCCTATCCCTGGAAGTGTTCAAAGCCATGTTGGATAGGGCCCTGAGAAACCTGGTCTAAAGAAAGATGTCCCCTCCCCCGCCAGGAGGATTGGATCTAGGTGATCTTTAAGGTCCCATCCAACCCAACCATTCTATTATTCTATGATTATATTATAACATAACAAAAAAGTAGCATAATAATATAACAAAATTACATAGAATAAAATATACACCAAACAAAAGCACTGGAAGGTATAATTCTCATTCTTAAACATTTTAAGTTGGGGAGTTTTGAAAAAATTACAAGTGGTGGTAAAACCATCTTTGCTTGTTCTTCTTTTCCTTAGTCTCAAAAAATGGAAAATTAATTTATTTCTACTGCCACTTAATGTCAACTGAAAAAGAGTGCTATTTAAAGTTAGTTGCCAGGCATAAAACCGATCTTAGTTGAAATAGAGGTGGCTAATCTGGCTTTTGGATAGTTTAAGCATTTTAGCATATCTTCTTACCACCTGGAATATACTTCAGTCAGGCTTTAGAGAGATGCTATGAATTCTTCTCACAAATTCAGTAACATGGCCTAACATTCCCAAAATGTTGGTGGAAAACTAAATATATTGTGCTGTTGGGTTTTGTGGGGATCTTTGGAGATAACAGTTGTGTCAATTATAGACAAGCTTAAAAACTGGGACTTGTGTTTTGGTTCTCAAAATGCCAGTGGATTCAGCTAATTACCACATGCTGTCACAGCAAGAGCAGCTAGGTCATGTTATCAAGACCTTCATCGTCCAATGGCAGTGAAAATAGTGGGAAGAAAATACTCAGTACCCGAAAGGCAGTGGGCATCTGATGCAAAGGTCAGATTCTTTCCTGGGATCAGGCACAGGAGTTTATTCACATGCTGGAATGAAACCCCAGGCAATTTGGAGACTCCTTCTCTCTTTTGGATTAATTTTTAAGCAGTTTTTAAAGTGACTTCTTACTGGAATGAAGGATTTTGCAACTTGTTCTCATGAGACATTTTTAATCTTATTAATTCTACTCTGCTCAAACTAAGGAATTTGAAGGAGAAATCTCATTCTTACAAGAATGGACCCTCTGGCAATGACAGAGATGTCTCCTCATTAGAGGCAGTCTGCCAGTTTCTATCCCCATTAGCCTGACCATCTTCTCACCTATGATCAGGTAAGCTGGGTGAAAGAAGTGGAGCTACTGGATCTATCCAAATGCAATCACAGAATCGCAGAATATTCTGAGTTGGAAGGGACCAAGAATCAACCATGTTGAACTCCTGGCCCTGCACAGCACAGCCACAAGAAACACACGAACTTCCTGAGAGTATTGTCCAAACACTTGAAATCTGGAAGGTTTGGTGCCCTGACCACTTCCCTAGGGAGCAGTTCCAAGAGCTTGTTCACAGTAGAACCAAGTTCTAGTGAACTCACCAAAGTCATGGATGTGGGTGGGAAACAAATGAGAATTGTATTTGACCTAGAAGATAAAAACAAAAACCAAACCCAAAAACAGAGACTATCAGCACTGGGAGGGCAACAATGAAACTTGAACACATTTTTCTTTAACCTGATCTTTTTTTTCTTCATCCTGATCTTTTTTTTCTTCTGAATGCTCAAAATTCATTGCTGAGCTTCTTGGTTTCCTAAGAGGAAAATAAAATTTGTCATCAGTACAATTCTTTTACTTGAAATTCCACACCCAGTAATGACAGACATGCTCTGCTTTCATTTTGACATACCAGCCATGGCATACACAAATCACAAGTTTTAAATCTCCACAATCATCTGCTCCATTATCAGCCACACAGATACGACAGCAAGCTCGACATAAACCTGCGTTGTTCCAGCCATGAGCTCTATAATATTCCTCATAAATCAGGATTGGTATTATGATTTCTTGCACACATCCTACAGATTTGCTCTGCAAAAGGCTTTGACCATACATACTACTTTCTTGCCTCTTTGCATCTGAAGAGCAATGCTGCTCTGGCACGTGAAGGAGGGGAAAGAGAAGGAAAAATGTATGGGTTATGAATATTGATGGAGAAGATATTATTTGTTTATGGAAGCCTTGTTTACATAAAAGCTCTTCACAGGCTACACCCTAAGTCTAGAAGTCCTAAACCAGTGTCAGTGAGCTGTCTGGGTATTTTTTCCCATGTATTGCCCCACTATTCTGCTGACAATAGGGACCCATTAACATTTGACCCTTCCAGTTGCTGTGGCCCAAGCCTCTGTGGTAGAACGTCTGTCCAATATGTAAAATAATGGAATGAATGGATTAGATAGAAACAATGATAACAAGATCTGGCTGAGCTAACTGTGACAGCATGTGGTAATTTTCCAGCCCACTGACCCTGTAAAGAGAGCAGGAGCACAAAGCTTAGACTGTGGGCCAGGTTGGTCTGAATGGCTGCAAACAAGTGCAGAGAATCTGATGATGTCATACCTACAATCTGACAGATGGGGCAGGGTTTTTGTTTGCTTTGGTTTGGTTTTCTTTGTTTTAAACTTGAACTTAACTGTTTATTTTCCAACACACACGTAATAGTTGTAATTCAAAAAGAAATAGTTGATTTAAAAGCATGTATTGGAAATGTTTTTGAGCATTAAGTTTAAGAAACAACCTTATTTTCTGGTGAAAATTGTGTTGGATTTCGCAGTGGATTCTCTGGGAGTGACAGAATGAATTTGTTATAGAAGTATGCTTTATCTCTATATTCAGCCCGGGGGACTGCATTTTGAATCCTGATGCACCCCTTGAATAACATAAATAAGTATTTTTGTTGCCTAAATCTAGTCATCACATCAGAGAAACAGGCCATCAGAGATGTCTAAATGTGCTGTTATTTTAGGTTTGGTTTCTGGGAGTAAAGTTCGTTAAAACAAGTTCATTTGACTGTTAGGGAGTTTGTGTGTTTCTGCAAGACTGTGTGACTATAAATGTTGTAAATGCACTTAAATGCAAATATGTTAATACAGTTGTGTACCTCCTGGATTATGTTTGAAAGTTTACTGAAATGTGGACTGGAAAGAGATGATACAGTATAATAATTATGTGTCACCCTTGATACAAGTCCTTTCCACTTAATAGCTTAAAAAAACATTAAAGGAAAATTCCAATTCTGTGTTTGTGGCTGAGGTGATATTGCAAGTAAGGAACACATGTCTGGAATTTTTACCACCTCTAAAAGTATATTAGACTTTTTGTATGCCCCAAGGGAAAGATGCAGAGAAATTCTGAATGTATTCCAATTCCATTTTCCTCTCTCCCTTCCAGTGTTATTTATCTTTTTGGTTGTGAGCTCTCTGGAGCAGGGCTCAAAGCACTGTGAAATAATGACAACAGGAAGAAAGAAAAGGCATATAAGCAGAAAAGAAACACACACTGATTATGATAGAATTTTATCTAAGCTTGACACAGTTATCCGAAGTTAAGATAGACACAAGCAGTATTTTAAAATGACTAAGCACTGCTTGAGTAAAACAGAAGGTCAGATTCTGAGGACCGCTACCTGATTTCATTACCAGTTTTTCAAGCAAAGAAACTGTTAGGAGGCATAATTTTTGTCACAGCTTGAAATTATCATATCAACAAGATGCATTATATCCCAGCTGAGGAATCAGTTCCTATTATATTAAACACTGAACAAATACATAACTGCAGGCAGCTTCTGACCCAATGAGTTTTCAGTGTGCTGTGAAAATTCAATACAAAGACAAGCAAGAAGATCTCTCTATGCACTCATGAAACCCTTCATATTCACAGGAATGAATAGTGATGTTTTCGAATGGGGAAAAATTGTTTGACCATCTCCTATGTAACTTGAATCTCAGGTTTATTTTATTGCTAAGAAATTCAGACTCTATTTTAATGTATTCTACTAGAAATGAAAGGAGTATGTTTGTCACTTTCAGCGACCAGAGAGGGGACCAAAGTGAAATACAGAAGTTGCCTTTACTACCTGATTTGAGGATGTAAAATGTATTTCCAGATCTCTGCAAACTTTGTCATTTTAGTACTCCTTGTTTTATAGAAAGAGAGTTTTCCAAGTTCTGGGAGGTTTACTATCTTTTGTTCAATACCTAAAAATAAAGCATTTTCATCCAGGAGGGATCTCTGCTGATCAGAGAACCAACAATATTCTGATACAGGGAATCTTCAGATGTTTTTAATTTCCTTTCTGTGCGTAGTGAGTACCTCGGAGGAGGGCAGACTGTGACAAAGATTCAGAAGCCTCAACAGTTCTGATATGGGTGTTAGTATCTCTGAATTCAAGTATCCTGGTGTAACGGGTTTTACCCTGGCTGGATGCCAGGGGCCCGAATGGTCGCTCAGTCCCAATAATAAGAAGATATACAAAGGGTGGTTTGGAATAAGGCAGTTTAATATAGCACAAATGAAGCAAAGCAAAAGCCCGTGCAGAAGCAAAGCAAAAGAACTAATCTCTACTTCCCCATCCGCAGAAGTATCCACATCCAGGGAAGTAGGGCCCCTACACGTCTCGGGAAGAACAACGGATGCCCCTCCGTCCTTGCTCCCTTCCTCCGCTTTTATATCTGAACTGACGTCATATGGTATGGAATATCCCTTTGGTCAGTCTGGGTCAGCTGGCCTGCTTGTGTGCCCTCCCAGAATCTCATCCTCAGTTAGGGGGAAGGGGCAGTGTTCCCAGCTGTAGTCAAAACACTTGTGTGTTATCAACACCCTTCCAAGGCACAGCATTGTGAGGACTGCTGTGGGCTCAGACAAACCCAGTACACCTGGAAACTCACAGGAAGTCCTGAAAAAAAATAAGAGAACATGACTCACTGACATGTATTAATCTTTTTCAGGTGAAGAACTCTTCCAGCTATTTGTAATGGAAAAGAGCCAAAAAACCAGAACCATGGGAATTAATGATTTAGATTTCTAAGTGCTTTTACTGCTCTGGGAGTAAGGAAGTGACTTTAATCTGGACATGTTCTGGTGAGGAGAAAATAGTGCATCTTGACTTCCCAAATGTGAAATATTTGATCATGGAAACATCCACAGTAGGGCAGAAAATGATTCACCAAATCACAATTAATAATTTTTCATTAAAAGAAAAGTGTACATTGTTTAGCAAGTAAATACATCAAATGCTAATTTTGTAATTGGATTAATGAACTCTTTGTTTCATTATTATGATTTACAATGCATTAAGTAATTTTAATATTAATATTAAATAAAAATACGCCATTACATAATAAAATACTTTAAATTTTGTCTAGTTTATTATGGCAGAGAATTATTGGCTTGAAATGAACTAGAAAGAATAAATACAAACTTCAGTGTGTTTATAAGTTATAGAGGCATCTTGGCCTTAAGGGAGACAGGCTGAAACTTTAGTGCCTGCTTGTTTATATTGATTTAACAAGTCAATCATTTTTCTCTAGATGATAAGTATTAGTTCCAGCAGACTCTCTATCTCTTCTACATGTGTATTTGTACTTTGCTATAGAGTAAGTCCACAACATTGTTCCATTTTTTTTTTAAATACACTTGTATTCCTTCTATTTCATATCTACATACAGGAGCACTTACCTCTGTGTGTACAGGTTTACATCTCAGAAATAACCCTTCCTTAATTTCTGTGTTATGCAGCAGCAATGTGGTCCTCTTCAGTCCATCACATTGATATTAGCACCCTCACCCCTCAATTTTTAGCAACTTTTAGCACAAATTTTAGGAGTTTTGTAAGTTCCCCCTCTCCACCTGAAAGTCCCCCACACCACTGATTTAAGGACCACAGGTAGAGCACCTTAGAGCATACCTTGTTCCCTTGCCCAAACTCTAACCAACAGAAAGTCAGTGAAAGGTGAGATGAAGAGATGGAGATACTGAAAGAGTTTAAGATAAACACTGCCTGTTTTCCTTTAGAAATGCTTGAAGACTCCTTGACGTTCTGAGATGCCAAAAACATTGATGGAAGCTAGAGCAAAATGTCCATGTAACCAGCAAAGCTCCCAGCCACAGAGAAGAATGGTTTCCCAACCCTGTTCATACCTACAGACACAAAATCTGTCACATTGCAAAGTAAAATACCAGTGCCAGTAAAATATCTATTCAGCTCATACTCCTGGCAGTTTGGAAACTTGACGACACAGGTATGAGTATTAAAATATGTGGACAATAAAGGATCTAGAGGGACAATATAGTGGTACCTACTCAGGCAAAGGTCTGACATTATACACGCATTTCAGGCCAATATCATTGCAGAATTTTAATGACAAATAATATACCATCGCTTTACGCTCTTGCCTCTGTATCAACCTGAAATTTAAATAACATTATTAATTTCTGTATGTCCTAAGAGGGGTTTTTCTGTTCTTTCCTCTCTGATAAATAGAAGGAAACACACATGGCAGTAAGTTAATGTTGATGTCCATTTGACAGAGGGAATTTTTCAGGAAGGAGTATGAAGTGACATGGAAGTAGGACAGAAGCAGCCTCAAGAATGTTCTCTTCTTCCTGCGCTGGAGAAACCCCTTATGCCCACAGGCAGGCTCTGTACTGACATATTCCTGAGGATTATTATGGAGCTTGCATTATACTATTTACACAGGGGTAAAAGGGTTTTGGCC
>WEKX01002697.1:19380-34465 GCA_013390025.1 Pitta sordida | reverse complement strand
AGAATAACCTGTGAACCTGTGAGATACCTGGGAATGTCTGGAAACAGAGACAGGTAAGGTTGGGCAGGGCACTGTACTTTATGAGGAAAAAAGCCTTCAGAGGGGATTAGTATCTTCATTTCAATGATTTATTTTGAATTATTAACTGCCGTGTTTTCAAAATGCTACTTTTCTCATGTACTCTAGCAAAGAAACCCCCAACCCGAAACAAACACCAAAAACCTACTTATCACATCTACTTTTATATATGTCGGTATATCATGGAACCTTTTCCAAATAACTTACTCGTTTTCCTGAACTGCTGTGAAGCATTCATTAGCAGCGTCAAGTTTGGCTTCTGCAGCTTCTGTAAATAAAGTTTAAGAAATGTTTAAGAATTTTTTTTAACAGTAACAACAACAAATCCTTTTTCACATCAAATCTTGAATAGTAAATTTAATCAGACTGTCCGTATGATAGTGCTGGCTTCATCCCACATTTCTATCTTCAAAACCACATTTCATATACACAATTCAGGGAGTATTTCACACTGTGCAAACTGGCACCCTTCTGCAAACTTTCCAACACTATGTTAGTATGCATAACAGTGCTAAAAATCTGTTTCTAATATTTACAATGCTTAAATAAAATTCATCTGTATAGCAGTTCCAGGATGCTTACTTACACATGTGCACAACTCAAGTACTATTGATGCATAAACTATTCCCTGCAAATACGCTTACCAAAATATCCCTACATTTCAAAATCATGCCAGAAAAAATGACTAACTTCTATTTAAATCAGAGCAAGAAAATTAAATCAGGCTAAAACTAAACATGTTTGCATCTCCAGCATTACAGAGCGGGTTGAACTACCATACAGGCTCCTCATCACTGCAGAATCCCAGTGCAACAGAACAGATCGATTTCAGGATTTAAAAATTCAATCCTTCTCACACACCCAGCAGCCCTTTTCCAGTTCATGTCTGTCTTTTTCCCCTTCTTTTCAGTCCGATAACGCCTGTACAAGCGGGATCACTGGAAACAAGGCTTTGCTCTTAGAAAAGCACATTTACTTTTCTAGGCAGTATGTCTACAAAGCCCTCTGTGCAAAACCCCCCTCTCCTCTTTTGCATCACTCCTCATATTCTATGTCCCCAGGGATGGCATACTTAATCATAAAGGGCAACATCTGAACACACACGTAATTAGGAAATGCTAGAAACAATATCCTTAAATTGAAATAGACTTAGAAATTTGGAGATTTTAATGAAATAGCTGGAAGATTTGGATTTGGAAGAATTAGTAGGTGTTAAAGGCATTTACCAGATCTAAAGCTTAAAAACTTTATAATAAAGGCAAATTTGCTTGGTTTTAGACAAACCATATAGCAAAGGAATGTGAAACATCACAGCTAGTTGGTTGAAATCTTAAAGTAAAGTGGAAGTTTATGACATAATGCAGAAGGAATATATATTCATTAGGTGATTTGCATATGTATTAGGCAGGTGTATAAATACAGGTGACAAAACTGGGGCAGGGCTTTTTGCCTTTATTTTTTGGCCTTCTGGCAGTTGGATGAGCTAGGGGATGCTTTGCTGGCCAAAGTGGTTTTTTCCTGTTCCTGAGGCCAAAAATAAACTTTTCTGTAGCTTGTAAACAATCCTTGAGTCCTCAAACTGATTTCTTTAAATCAAGATGCTCCAGACACTGCTCAGAACCTGACAGTTCTCCAGATGATTTGTAAGAACAGTAGCTGTGAGAGCTTGTAACCGACAAAAAGAATATCACCAGCATTATGAAACAGAGGTTAAACATGCAGTGTGAAATCATATGCAAGCACAGAATGTCATCTTATAGAAGTAAAAATATGACCCATTTGAGTAACAGATCCATTCACTGAGCACCCTTGAGGAACGTGCTCAGGAGAAAAGGAGAACTAAGTGATGAAGTATTTACGTGGATCATAATAAATGTATGTAATTTTCCTTTATCAGTTAGAAATCTATCACCAAATTTACAGGTAACAATAACAATACTTGGAGAAGAACAGAATAGATTATAAAAGTAACCTAAAAACTTCTAGAGTCTGCAAATATGACTTAAATGAACAAGAACAAATAGAATAATGCAGCTGTTTATCTTGTCACCTACCACTCTTGCTCCAAACTACAAATACACTGCATACTCTGTCCCAGCTACAGGGCTTTTAAGAAAAAGTCACAGCAGATGAAAGGCTGGGAGGCCAGAGATTGCTTCTAAAGAGACAAACATATTGGCTAAAACAGCAGCTTCTTTCAATCCCAAAGAAAACTTGCCTTCAAGTCCCTTATTTTTTGAGGACACTTTTCCTGTAAATGCACCATACCTTGGGAGTAAAATCGAGTTCTTCTTCCTCAGACGTATGCCAACTGTCATCACTCCTCTCTTTCTCAGAGCTTTTTGAAAAGCAAAACAATATGAGTACTGTGTCTCCCAAATCACAGAATCACAGAACCACAGAATATTACGAGTTGGAAGGGACCCACAAGGATCATCTAGTCCAACTCACCATCTAACCCCCGGTTCCTTAGGTAAGTGTTAGGTACTTTAAAAGTCTCACCTTATTGAGTCTCCTTGGGAAAAGTCATCTATTGCTGTTCAAATATTAAATTGACATGTTGAAATTAGATTGGGCATAACAAAAACTAACCAGTACATATAAATATTTTACATGGACAATTCTGTGGTTCATAATACAATGATGCTTTGGGCAGTCAATTCAATACAAGGTGGCATAAATGAATACACAGCTCCTTTGAACTCTTATACCCAGAAGTTTAAGAAACATGTCTAAACTTAAATAATAAGAAGCAGCAGCATAGCAGGCAGGAATATGCTAGGTTAGTAAAACATGTAACAAAATGGTGGTGGTTTACCAAGACATTAAGTAAAAGAACCTCCAAAGTACTCACATTACACCTATGAGTACACATCATATGCAGAGATTTTACTACTTTCTGTAGCATTATGTATAACATTATGCTGTATACTACTACATATATCTGTTGCTTTACCCAGTTACAGATTATTCTGAAAACGTAAAGAGAATTAAAAACGGTAATAAAGATCTAAAGCTTATTCTCAAATAGAAGAAACAACAGCAGTTCTCTACAATGCACCAAAAAGGGCGTTCAGCAGACAAAAGGGGCAAACCCAGGGCATTCTGTACCACACGCCAAGCATTCAGAAGTGTTACAAAGGCAACTTGCACATAGGATCATAGGACAAATCAGGTCAGGAAGGATCTCAGGAAGTTTCTTATCCAACTACCTTCTCAGAGCAAGCTCAGCAATGAGGTCAGGTAAGGTTGCTTAGGGTTTTATCCAGTCTGGTCTTGAACACCTCCAAAAAGGGAGACTGTACTAAGGTCTCTGTTTCACTGTCTTTACTGTTGCCACATCCAATTAGAAACTCTGTCATTTCTACTTATGTCTCTTGTATCTCTGCCTCCTCTAATGTATCTAAATGTACCTGGCTTCTTAGTCCTTCTCACACCTACTAGAAGCTACTGCTAGGCCCCCTTTAAAGTCACCTCTTCCCTAAGCTGAAAAAGTCTGGTTGCCTCAGCCTGTCCTTGAAGGACAAGTTTTCCTGCCCCTGATGAATCTGATGGCCTTCCACACAACTTGCTCACTGTTGAAAGACCAATCTCTCTTGCACTAGAGGCTCAAATTACACCCAGTGTGCTGGACACAATCCAGCAAGTGCCAAGCAGGAGTGGATAATCACCTTCCTCAATCTCTTGGCTATGCTGCTTTTAATACAATCCATGACACTGTTGCCAGGGCACTCTACTGACTCATTTTCAGCGTGCTCTCTGTCAAGACCCTCTGGACTTTCTCAACAAAGCAGCTCTCCAGCCAGGCAGTCCCAGCATGATTTGAAGAAAGTGGTTTTCCCTTCCATGTGGATTCCCCTCCTTTGCATTTGCCCTTGCTGAATTCTGTAAAAAAGGTGTGACAGTTAATTCACAGAGCTTGTCAAGGTGAATGCCTCTGAAGGGCAGCACTGCCTTAAAGCATATCTATTGATCTTGCCCGTTTAGGACTAGGTATTTGCAAACTTGATGAGAGTGCACTCTAGCACATCACTGATGTACTAAAGAAACCTGAACTGTAGGAAATCAACTTGAAGAGGTAAAACCTCTCAAACATCAACAGCTATGAAGAAATAAAAGGGCTCTTCAATTCCCAAAACAGAAGGGAAAAACAAACACAACCTGCACAGAGTAGCTATTTCAGCTATTTCCTCAAGTTCTTGATAACTAATTCTTGTGAACTAGTGTAACAAAATTAAGTTCCCTATAAACAAGAGACTGGTGACCTTCCAAAGAGTTGCTCAATGACAACTAAATTAAGGTCTTGTACAGAATCATTCAAGGGAAAAGAAAACAAAGGCATTATTACCCCTGAAGTCATCTCCTCTACTAGCAGTAAAGCTCAAATAAGTATACAAATTTTATCTGTCCTAAAGACAGGGTTTAACTGGGAATTTTGATAACTACATCTCCTGACCTGCACCGAGCTTTTGGACAATGAAATACAGTGTGCAAATCGTGTAGATAAAACCTAGAAGCTGAAACCACCAGTGCAGGAACAAGCTAACAGTTAAAATACCAATATAGTCTCTAATTTTTAATGTTACCTATTGCAGTATTTTAAAAATATTAATTAACTGTACATACTACAATTTTCTGTTAACTCAATCAGTACCAGCAGTCTAATCTACCTGCCCGCATCCCAAGTCGAATAAAAATCTGTCTCTTAGAACTGGGTGGATAGCGTGACACAGTCAGTTATCTCTCTTGACAGGTGACTTCAGTTATATGTATTTGCAATTAATATGGTTATAGTTCATCGAAACAGCTAAGTTTTCTGAACTTTTGCTTTCAATAAATAGTAACTTTAAGCAATCAAAGACCAAGATCAAGACCAGGTCACACTGTAATTGAGAAGGCAAGAGAGAAAGTACATGAGCTAGCTTTCGGACAAACTCTCATTACTGTAGAAATGTGATCTAGAAAAGCAGTCTCTGGGAATTGCTTGTTTCTACTTTAATTGAAGTCCGTTTCCACTTCAGAGTAACAGAAGTACATATTTCAAAATAATAAAATTATTTATTACCACTAATCACACAAAGCAAATACTAAGTTCAATAATAAAGAGACAATGCAAAACATGCAAACAAAAATCACTCAAAGCCTGCTCTCAAATGTAATTTATAAAACAAATACCATCAAAATAGGGACTTGCAGGATAATAAACATCATAAATGTGTTGGTATTTGTATATCACACAACATGTTTCATATTTGAAATGCTACTGTACAAAATACCTTTCCTTGATTTTCCTGTTCTTGATGCCTGGTTAGCAGATTGTTGCATTCCTATATCCACTTAGGAAAAGGCATGGAAAGGATAGATGAAACAATGACATCAGAATAAACTGGAATTCCCAGAAACTTGCAAAATATAAGCACTACATCAATGGGAGAATATACTGCGACTACCAGTTATAAGTGCGGGAAACAAAATGAATCACGATATACAGAACTCTACTCTCAAGTCTGCAGCATATCAAAGGGACTCTCCCAATGCAGGACCAGCGCTTTGAGTGTGTAAGCCGGAGACTTCAGAACTAATGACAATAAATGCTCCCTACATGCTACTAATCTCTTGGAGACAATAACAGTGTGCATTATTTGGGCAAAAGCAACAGATTCACAGAATATTCTGAGTTGGAAGGGACCCACAAGGATCATCGAGTCCAACTCTTAAACAGCACTGCCTCCCTGGCGGGAATCAAAACCCCAGTCACATGGGAGATGGGGACACTCACAACTGTGCTAAAGAGGATTACGAAGACCTTTAAAAAAAATTCCTGCAATCTATCAAGAAACTTTACAAAACTCCAACTAGATCAAAGTAACTGGTGCTAAGTCAAAGGAACAATGTTTAACTAAATCAAAAACCTGTATCTATGAAAGGTCAGTGAGGAAAAATATCCTATATTTTGCTCATATTTCTTGACATATTTAAAAAAGAAGTAACAAGCTGTATTTAAAGGAGTAATGAACTGTGTTTGAACACTTTTTCCCATTTGTCCCAGTTCCAAAATAAGAGCCTTAAAAACTCAGACCGAATAAAACCTCCCAGTAGTAGGACAAACTATTTCATTTATACTAAGACATTAATTTTCTAAGATTCCTCTACAACCCTGTGAGCTAATAAGCATAGACTGGATTTTTAAAACTCACTAAAGCAGTGAACAACTTTTTGATCACAAGGCAATTTAATTTTTTTTTTATGGATCACAAGATAACACATTAAAAAGCTTACTTCCCAACTACAGAAAGAGGAACAACTATTTGGGACCAATCTACTGCTTTTGTAACAGGATTTTCACACTCTGAATGGCCATCTATTGGTAAACAGTACACACCTGAAAAACAAGACCACTTTTGCCTGTTTCCTTTCCTGTTATCTTTCTCCCTTCTCAAGGAAAACCTATATAGAGAGGTAATCTTACAGACAGAAAGCAACAACCCTAAAAAGTGGAGACATAGTACACAAATCACATGCTTTCACAGCCAGAAAAAGCACCTCCAATTAGAAACAAATAGGCACATTCACAAAACATGTGCTACTCCACCTGAAAGCAACTAAAAGCAAGGGTGATTGCAATTACCATTAACAATACCAATCTCCTACAGAAAAGGCCATAGTGATTGATTAAGGATCCTACCTCCTCTGTCCACAGCAGGTGCCCCCAATGTAATGCCAGCAGCTCCTGCCCGGTGTGGAGTGCCAGGTACTGTAATGCCTTGTGCCCCTCCTGCAGTAACTTCTCCTGTGTTTTCCCACTCTGTGTATTCTGCCAGTTGTTTACTAAGACTGTATGGAGCAAGAGAGGAAATGTATTTGTTAAAAAATAACCAAATACTTGCATATACCATATGCATATGTAACAGAATAGCTAGCAGCCACTTATTATCCATCCTACTCATATTCACACAGAATCCTGTGAGTTGGAAGGGACCCACACGGATCATCTAGTCCAACTCACCAGCTAACGCCCGTACAAAGACTGAACCCACACTCCAGGGCTGTGAACATAAACCTATTTCCTCACAGGCTCACAGGCCCCTCCGAGCCAGAAGGGACCCACAGGACCATCTAGCCCAACACCCCCACAGCTAGACCATGTCACTAAGCTCCTCATCAAGTCTTCTCTTAAACACCTCCAGGGACGGCGACTCCACCACCTCCCTGGGCAGTCCATTCCAATGAGCAATCACTCTCTCTGTGAAAAACCTCTTCCTAACGTTCAGTCGAAACCGCCCCTGGCGTAGATTAAGGCCATGTCCTCTTGTTCTGTTGTTGTCAGCCTAAAAGAAGAGATCCACACCCACCTGGCTGCAACCTCCCTGCAGGTAGTTGTAAACANCCCTGTGGGACTCCACTAGTGACTGGCTGCCAGCTGGATGTGGCACCATTCACCAGCACTCTCTGAGCTCGTCCATCCAACCAGTTCGTAACCCAGCATAAAGTGTTTCCATCCAGTCTATGCTCTACGAGTTTCTTCTGAAGGTTATTATGGGAAACCGTGTCAAAGGCTTTGCTAAGGTCTAAATACGCAACATCCACAGCCTTTTTGTCATCAACCAGTCGAGTCACCAGATCATAAAAGGAGATCAGGTTGGTCAGGCAAGACCTGCCTCTCCGAAATCCATGCTAACTAGTTCTAATGTCATGGTCGTTTAGCAGTTGCTGCATAATAGCACACAAGACTATCCTTTCCATGACTTTCCACGGGACTGAGGTCAGGCTGACGGGTCTGTAATTGCTTGGATCATCTTTTGTGCCCTTCTTGTGGATGGGTGTCACATTGGCCAATTTCCAGTCTTGTGGCACAACACCAGTAAGCCAGGACTGTTGGTAAATTACGGTGAGTGGCTTGGCGAGGTCATCTGCTAGTTCTTTCATCACCCTCGGATGGATCCCGTGTGGTCCCATGGACTTATGAGGGTCCAAGTCACCCAGCAAGTCTCTGACTACCTCCTCTTGGATTACAGGGGTGTTATACTGCACCCCAGCTCCTTCAATCAGCCTGCTATTCCAGTTGTCCTGCAGGCAGTCTGTCTTACTGTTAAAAACAGAGGCAAAGAAGGTATTAAGTATTTCTGCCTTTTCCTTTGGTTACTATATTACCCTCTGCATCCAATAAGGAGTGAAGGTTATTGCAGCCTCTCTTTTTACTGTTGATGTACTTATAGAAACATTTCTTATTGTCCTTGACAGAAACAGCTAGGTTGAGTTCTATCTGGGCCTTACAGCCATATAGATTCATATACTGGTATGCACTTGCTGCATTAGTATAACGCACTTCACTACAGTCATGTTCACTGTATAGATGTATATTCAAACCTACAAAGTTATTAACTCCTGCTTGATGCATTTCTTTCAGCCTAGCTCTTAAGCACACTTAACCTAGCTCTTAAGAACCGACTTAAGAAGGAACATCCACAGGCACAAAGCTACGCATAAGAGGAGAAAAACTGCTCAAGATTTTAACAAAAGAGGTATCACTTAGATCTCTAAAACAAAAGGGTGGTAGTTCTTGGTCGTTGTAGTGGAAGTCAGTAAGGGCAACAGTGCTGGTCTGGGGAAAGGGTTTACATGTTTTACATGTGTCTGCCAAGTTCCACCTCTGGATAACTGTAGGATACAACTTCCCAAGTATAAACTCTAAAAGGTCTGTGAGCTTACCCACAAGACTTGAAATCTAACAGAGAACTCCAAGTAGCAATTTTCCTCTACTTCCAAATTAACGCTAAGACATCAGAATGATACACATGAGAAGACAAAGAGGAAATGGCCTCAAGTCAGGCCAGGGGAGGTTTAGATTGGATGTAAGGAAAAATTACTTCAATTAAAGGGTTGTCAAGCATTAGAACAGACTGCCCAGGGAAACTGTAAAGTCACCAGCCCTGGAGATGTTTAAAATATGTTGTAGATGTGGTGCTTAGGGACATGGTTTAATGGTGGACTTGGCAGCGTTAGGTTGATGGTTTCATTTGATAATCATTGTAGAGGTCTTTTCCAAACTAAAAGATCCTGTGAAGATGCCACTGAGCACATATCAACATAGATCTCAACACACACTTACACCTTGGTGCTGTTATCAAAAATGATCAAAAGCCACAATGAAACTGAAAACTTACCCTAACAATAAAGTTTAAATTTTACCTAGAATATCCATGAATAACAGCATAATCCTCAGCTGTCCATCCATTAGCGTCTTTATGGGAAACGTCAGCACCATACCGAAGAAGAACTTTTATCAAATTAAGCTCTCCACCAGATGCAGCAGTCATAAGTGGGGTTCTGAAACATTCAAAATATGATAAGGATTAGATGATTTTACACAGAAACTGTAATTATTTTTATTCCTGTTTTCCCTCAAAAGAGTACTTTCCCTGTTACTTTAAAATGAACAAGAAAAAAAGCATTTTTCATTAAGTATTATGAGAAACGATAAAATGGGAGAGGGAGTCAAAACAAATATTCAATCTTCAAACACAGCTTCCACATAGACAACAATTACATACAAACTTTGCTGCCATGCAGGAGATGGCTTTTCAAACGGAGGCAATACTGCTTAGCTAACAGCAGGTTTTCTGCCACACAGGCTTCACAGACAATGGTGTCTTGTGGAAAGCATCCACCAAGGTATGACAGCAAGACACTGAGGAATTGTCTTGGTTTAATGACAATATGTTTTTAGGGTGTAGGACCCCCTTGAATGAGGTAAAACCCCTATTTCTCTAAATATTGACTTATTTTAAGTAACTATGCAGAATCTGAATGGAGGAGAAAATGCTGTAACAATTTTACTAAAACAAAGCAACAAAAAACAAAACAAAACAAAACAAATCAAAACAGAACAAAACTCCAGGAATTAGTAACAGCAGAAACCAACATCACCAAAAAACCCCAAACCACTCGCCTTGCAGGGAAACAGAAAACAGCCTTTTCTTTGGTGCTTTTACAGCCCCAGAAAGAAGGGGGTGTCTGCACTCACGGACAGAAAGAAATGGCAACTGAAAATGTGATGCCGGGTCCTGTGGGGGATCACGTGACAGCAATGGTGGCCATGGAAGGCTGCCACAGGAAGAGACTCGCTCAAGCCAGCTCAGAGCTCATGGCTGGTGAGAGCTAGAGACCAGGACTGCTTCTGTGGCAGCAAAGCAGGTCACCAGGTGGGCAGCAAACTCCTCCAAAGCACAGTCCCAGGCCATAAAAGAGCAAGTTCCCCTCACACCACCAGCTTTTATCACCTTAAGTTCTCACAGTATCTTTCCTGGTAGGACCCTTCTTGCCCTGTGCTCCAAAACCACATGATGGTATTAAGAAATTCAACAAGCAAATCTTTTTCATTTAGCTAAACTGTAACAGGAATGACCCAGTTGCACAAGTCACACAGAAATAAGAGCCTCTGTGTGGCTCCCTGTTTTTTTCAGAGCACGTTCCTATGTCTCTCATTCAAACCTAAACACTAAAGGGACCCATGTAGAGTTTTGACAACCCACTCACCTTTCACACTGATCTCGAGCATGCACATCAGCTCCTTTTTTAAGGAGAAACTCCACTATCTCTTCATGATGTTCAGAGACAGCAAGAATAAGTGGAGTATATCCTTCCTAAAAGAACAGAAAAAATTAAAAATCAAAGCAAAAAAATCTTCAAGAAAAACACGAATGAGACTTTTTGAAAGAATTTCCTCAAGAAATATAAAAAAATTACCTTATTTTGGGCATCAATATTGGCATTATGCTCCAGGAGCAGCCCTGCTATAGTGATATTAGCAGATAGGACAGCCAGGTGAAGAGCAGTGTTGCCGTCAGCATCTGCCAAACTTGGGTCAGCACCATGCTCTAGCAGAATAATCACACATTTTTCTTGCTGGCACTGTACTGCCTGGGAACAAAGCACAAAACCCCCAAAACTTCCAACATTAACAATTCACTCTGTTACAATTCCCCCAGCATCCCAACAGTGGGAAATAAGAGCAGCTTCAAAGATCAGCTAACAACATACGCCTATATTCCACACCAATCAAAATATGCATGGTTCTACACAGGTCTAAGTAAAGAATTCTGCAAAGGACATAATTCAGGGCATAATCAAAAAGTCTCACTTACAAGAGCATAACATAGTCCACATACCTTCATCAGTGGTGATCTGTTATCATTGTCAAAAAGATTTAGCTTACACTGGTTTTCTACGAGATATGTAACCACATCCACGTGGCCACTTGCACAAGCGAGATGCAGAGGTGTCCTAGAAATTAAATAAATTAAATTAGCACAGACAAGCATAATTTCAGGCTTTGATAAATGGATATGACCACAAGTTTCACTTTGCAAAATGCAAGCTTAAGAACTCAAGAACACACTCTATTACCAGGAACAGAAGCCGCGAACCAAATGCCTGTGACTCGACAGCATAAACCCTTCACAGCATCTGGTTAGTAAGGTGACATTTCCTTCATTGTAGAACTGAATCAGCACAGATTCCTGTGCCCAGGCTCTGGGTATTGTCTCCTGCAGGACTACACACATGGCACAGCAACAAAGACCAAAACTAGGGAACCTGAGAACTATAATAAGTAAACTCTTAAGTTCTCTGATCATTCTTGGGCCAGAAGTGTGTCAGAGATGTAGGAGCTGGGTTTCAAGAATATCAGTGTTTCCCTGTACTTCGAGAATTTCTCCTTTTTTTAAGCTTGTTTACTACTGAAGCAACTAGACTACTGAAGGAACTAGACTTTCTTGTCATGTTTAACTGTCATAGTCACAAAAAGCCTTACTGCAGAGGAAGTCCTCTCCTAGGAGACAATACGGTATTTCCACAATATATGACCAGCATAAGAAAATGGAACTTTTTTCTTCTATTTAAAGCCTTATCAGAAAGAAAGGGCTCCTTCAAATCACAGAACATCTTAGGGCTGATGTCATTTAACCAGCCTTCTTGTACACAAAGACATTATCACCGAGCAAGCCTTTGCATGCGTTTCCTCCCTTGAAGGTGATACATAAAAATTCTGCAGTTCCTCAAGAACTGAGCGGAACAGCCCTAGTTTTGAACCACACCACTGTAGGTGGGTCCTCTGCATTTAGGGAAACTAACCTTTCAGGTGTTTTAGTACCTTGCTGAGAGACCCAGGCGCAACAGCTCCTTGGTTGGGTGCGAACAGGGAAAGGAGGTACATGGATGAAGTCCTGACACAGGAACTCAGCAATTTGCAAGGCAGATACTCCTTGGTGGAGGGCAGTTGATGGGCCTCCTCCACAGAAAGGTGCATAAGCACAAGAAAAATACACAAGACTTGAAATAACTTGTGATGTTTTTTTGCAGAGGGGGAAGAGACTGAAGCATCAAGGAAGAGCTCTTCAAGAGCAACTATTACCTACTTTTGAGAAATTTCTACGCAAGTATGCAAGATCCTTCATGTCTTAAGAAATGACTGAGATTATCTGAAAGCTAAACAGGACTTCTAATGAAACTGTCCGTGATCATCCAAAAGCTCCTGTGATCAAGAAATAGGAAACATGACAAACCTGAAGTCACTAACAGAAAACAGAAAAGTCTTCAGAAAACCTGCGAGCTCATTGCTGCCCTCCTCAACAAAGCCTCTCTGTCTGTTAAGCAGAAAGGAGACGGTTCTGCTTGGAACAAAGTCTGCTGAGCTCCAGAGGATCTGCTTCAGGGAACAGGCTGACAGAGAACATCAGAGAGTTTACAGTTGCCTGTCTCCACTAGAGATCTCCAGCAACACCAGAGCTGATCTGACACTTACCCTGGAGCCCCTGCTCAGACTCAGCTTCTCCTGATAGTGCAGTCATATATTGACCACCCAGGGGATAGAAGAAACGTGACTAAGACTGAGCAGCCACAAAATAACCCAACCAGGAGGCCTCAGAGGAACAGCAGATTGAAAGTACACACTTTCAAAGACACTTGAGCCAACAACCCAGCAGCTACAAGGTACATATAATGCTAATCTCTAGAGTTCACTTTGACAAACTGCTGACAGGATAAATCTCTCTTAGTGAGTAGCTCTGACCCAGGAGTCATGACTAGCCAGCACCATGCCTACTGTGCTTCCCACTCTGCAGCGAGTTCTATCTTCTCCAGCAGGGCTGAAGGCTTTGCTAGTCCACCTCTGAAAAGTCTGTCTGCTCCTAACTGATGCTGTTTCAAATGCATTTTTTTGAAAATCCTATGGGCTACAAGACCCACTTTATGGAAGGAGCCTGTAGGTGTGAGACTTGCCACGTCTCTTGTGCAGGATTTTGCTTTTGGAAATCCTAATGAGTGGAACTGAGATATTCATACGAACAATGTGCATTTCAGCATTTCAGCCATGGCTTCACAGGTTTCCTATTCTTCACTTCTATTTCCAATCATATTTTTCATTCTCTGGACAATGTGGTTAAGCTCTGAAACCCAACTGCATGTGATGGTCACTCACACCACACAGCTTTTCATCACTGAGCATAGTCATGCCAAAACCATTGCACCGCCTTGCCTCTTCTGAAAATTTGTTTTGGGTTTTGTTTTTTGCTGTGTGCTATTCCATTTACCTAGTTACAACACTCATAGTAGCCTGACACATGGAAGGGAACCATTCTGGAGGAAATAAAGCTGTCTGGACAATGAACTTAAATACAAAAACTAGCTAAATTTCACACCATGGCCTGCTAAGATCTGATGATTATTTCCATAAACACCATTGAGTACCTTGACTCAAGTAATTGGAGTCACAAAATGCACTCAATTTGTCTCAAACTGCATCCCACATCTCCAGCTCCAAAACCAAATATTATTTCTAAAGTGGATGCTCATCATGCTCTTCCTTGTTTCTTCTTTAAATCTAAGTGTTTTCAGGGCAATAAACGAGTTGGCTGTCAAACGTCCAGCCTCCAGGACAGCCAACCTAAGAAGCTGAGCTACTCTGCTAAAACCAGCATCTCTTCAGAATATCACAAACATTTTGACTCTGAGCCTTTTCAGAAAAGGTATTAAAGGATTGACACATACAAGATGCCAGCTGATTCCCTTATGCTGGATCACTAGGAACTATGCTGCAGCCCAGGGCTTCTCCTTAAGATAGAATCGGCAAGTACTTTCTGTGCTTGGCTTAAAACCCCAGAGAACAGCACCTGTCAGAAGTGGCAGCTTTTCCAGCAAGTCACTGACCACATCTTCCAATCAAAGGTACTGATTAGCTGATCCAAAGCCTCAGTGCAAACAACTAGGTAACTGCCACCTAAAATCAGACTGTGGCTTTAGCTGCCACATCAGTCACAAAAGGCAACTATTCATGCAGCATCAATAAACACCATGTTTCTTCTGCATTATAAGTCCTTCATAACTGCAGTGCTTAACTTAACTTACTCCCAGTTGAGGCACTGCATCCATCTCAGCTCAACTACTGAACCTGCACGCTGAGCCTTCAGAGGAGCCCAGAGATAGATGCGATTGCACACTGATTCCAAAGTTGAATTCAGAGCGATTGCACACTAATTTCAAAGTGGTGAATGGGCGTGAGGCTCCTCCAGCAACCCCCTTCGCCAGGCTGACAGCTCACTTCCACTCCGCGCCCCTAGGCAAGGGCATACAGCTCCAGGAACGAAGGCACAGAGGAGGCTGGGTCAAAAAAGGGTACCGCGACAGTTGGATGCTCGTCCGAATTCAAAAGGTTTCTGGCAGCACAAGCCTGGTTCTCACAGCCAGCCAACGGCTGCGTTCGCTGCGGCGCCCGCGCTCCCGCTCCTCGCAGCGACGCCGCAGGTCCGTCCCCGTGCCGGGGAGCACCCGGGGCTGCTGGAGCTGCACCCGGGGCTCCCGATATCCCCTGCGGCTCCCCCGCTTACCGCTCCGCCTTGTCCCGCCCGTCGATGCCGCACTTCTTCAGTCCCTGCCGCACCTGGGCCAGGTCGCCGCTGGCAGCAGCGCGGTGCAGCTTGCCCAGGTCTTTCTGCCGGAGCTCGTAGGCTCC
>WEKX01002697.1:0-13553 GCA_013390025.1 Pitta sordida | reverse complement strand
GATAAGGTCTCCCCTCAGCCTCCTCTTCTCCAGACTGAACAATCCCAGCTCTCTCAGTCGCTCCTCATAGGGCTTGTGTTTCAGCCCCTTCACCATCCTTGTCGCCCTTCTCTGGACACGCTCAAGGATCTCAACATCCCTCTTAAACTGAGGAGCCCAGAACTGGACACAATATTCAGTATTCCGGAAGGACCGGCCCATGCCGCGGAGCAGGACAGCTACGCCCTGCAAGGCGGGGTGGCTCACTTGGGGGCCGCCCAGAGTCTGTCCTTTACCTGTGTTGTAAAGTTTATGTGGTGTCAGGGCTCTGTGTTGTCTGATTGCTGTGGGTCCTGGGTCCTCAAGTTGTGCCGCGACCACGGCTCATACTGGTTCCACAATCTCCGCCCGCTGCCGCCCTGACCTCCTGTGGCAGGGCTGAGACTGTCACAGCGCAGGACGGTCCCGGTAGTGGAGATAAGCTTCTNGGGTGATGCCATGATACAGTATGACCTGAGGTACAGTCATACCTCGAATATTTGCACTTCTGGTTTCATGTTTTCACACCCTTCTGAGTTTTTTGTCAGCANGGTGTCAGGGCTCTGTGTTGTCTGATTGCTGTGGGTCCTGGGTCCTCAAGTTGTGCCGCGACCACGGCTCATACTGGTTCCACAATCTCCGCCCGCCGCCGCCCTGACCCCCTGTGGCAGGGCTGAGACTGTCACGGCGCAGGACGGTCCCGGTAGTGGAGACGCCTTCCTGGAGCCAGCCCGGGAAGCCCACAGTGGCTGGCTCCCGCCGTGGAGCAAGATCCCACAGCCCTCCTGCCGCCGGGCCCCTGCAAGTGCTTTGTGCTGGCACTGCCGGGACCTTCGTCCTGTGCCACACATNGTGGCTCACTTGGGGGCCGCCCAGAGTCTGTCCTTTACCTGTGTTGTAAAGTTTATGTGGTGTCAGGGCTCTGTGTTGTCTGATTGCTGTGGGTCCTGGGTCCTCAAGTTGTGCCGCGACCACGGCTCATACTGGTTCCACAATCTCCGCCCGCCGCCGCCCTGACCCCCTGTGGCAGGGCTGAGACTGTCACGGCGCAGGACGGTCCCGGTAGTGGAGACGCCTTCCTGGAGCCAGCCCGGGAAGCCCACAGTGGCTGGCTCCCGCCGTGGAGCAAGATCCCACAGCCCTCCTGCCGCCGGGCCCCTGCAAGTGCTTTGTGCTGGCACTGCTGGGACCTTCGTCCTGTGCCACACATGTCCCATCTCTAGCCGCTGCCCAGTCCGCCNTCGTGTGGGAGACCTGGGTTCGATTCCTGCCAGGGAGACAGTGTTAAGAGTTGGACTCGATGATCCATGTGGGTCCCTTCCAACTCAAGAATATTCTGTGATTCTGTGATGCCTTCCTGGAGCCAGCCCGGGAAGCCCACAGCAGCTGGCTGCCACAGTGGAGCGAGATCCCACAGCCCTCCTGCCGCCGGGCCCCTGCAAGTGCTTTGTGCTGGCACTGCCGGGACCTTCGTCCTGTGCCACACATGTCCCATCTCTAGCCGCTGCCCAGTCCGCCTGGGGACACGGCAAAGCACGGTGCGTGGCAGAGAAGGTGTCCTGCCAATCGCCAGGGCTGAGGAGGGGACTCTGTGGGCATAGGGCTGGGGCCGTCCCTAACCATAAACACACCCTATGGTGAGAGGCAGGGGCAGCTTCCTGCCGGCGAGCGGCAAATCTGTATCTCAAAAGTTTCTCTCACGGATGTACTGAAAAGTTTTTAGACCAAGTGGTTGCCAGTGTCCACCTCACAGCCTCTGTTGAAGGTGGAACACAGCTGCACTCACAGCCCCATCCGCCCACTATGGAAAGAAATGTGCGCCTTGTCAGGGACTGGCTCTGTGTGTGTCTGTCTGTGTGTCAGGAGGGGGTGTGGGCTGTGCCTATGTTCATTCATTATTAGCCAAAAAAAGATGCAAAATAAATAGCTAGAATCTATCACTAAACCTGTTGTCAGCCATTTGTATTGATCTTTGTTTATACTATGTATTTCTTTGATCTGATTGGTTGGCTTATGATGCTGTTGAAGATATCCAAGTGTTTGTTTTTAGTTTAAATCCATTCCAGTTTTTCACTTTATTTTTACAGTTCCTTTTTGATTTTTGGTTGTCTGTTTTTAAATATTGGTATTTCCTATTCTATTGCTTTGTCCATTCAGTGTTCTCTATGCAGCTTATCTGTAGCTTTCACAGTATCATGTAGTGTTTCTTTTCCTGTCTGCAAGAAATGTTTCCTTCGTGTGCATACACAAGACCTGTGTACTACAGGAAGAGTTTCAAATAGGGCTTAAGTGTGGCTTACGTGTTATATAAGCTTTGGTATTTAGGTTAGTCTGCTGAAGGTACACCCTTCCTTCAATGTCATTCACTGTAGCTGGATAATTTAGCTCACAATCTTTGTACAGCTGAGATAGAAAATGGCAGTCTAAAATTCCCCTTTTCCAATATGTGTTTTCTCCCTATCAGATCACCAGGTATATTTTGTTTACTGGGAAGAAAATGTGGCAGGAAAGACTTGTTGGGCTGATAACCAGATGCTGTTAATTACCTGGTTTAGTGAACCTGCTTTGTAACTGCTGTGTGTTTATAGAAGGGGTGGAAGAACTCAGGAAAGCTGTCTGGGAAGATTGATCTGCGGGACATGAGGAAATGCCGTCACAGCCTCCCTCGAGCTGCAGCCAGGCCTGAGGTGGGCCCCCTCATCTGCCTGGTATGGAAAAAGCTGCACCTTGTCAGGGACTGGCTCTGTGTGTGTGTCTGTGTCTGTGTGTCGGGGTGGGATGGCTATGGATGTGGCTTATTTGCATATTCATGATGCACCTGTCTTCATGGATTGGGCAATTTGCAGCAGAGGAGGAGTCCCGAACCACCGAGACTTCTGAGGTATGACTGTATTTGGCTAATAACCAGAACAATTTTTGCTTTCATATGAATATGAGTTTCTGAAAAACAGGATAAAAAGACCTAATTCAGACAGAGGAATATATTTCACTATGATTAGCAATGAAAATATTTATTGCAATGGGACAGGAATATAGTGCCACTTCTTAGGGAGGCCGTTCGGCCCTTTGAAATACTTTCTTCTCTGTCATCGCTAATAATGGTACAGGTATTGAAACTTTTCATTTTCCTTTCCAGAATGAATTTTCACAGCTTTATCAAAACTGTTTGTTTCTGACAGTGTTCTGTAATACCAGTGACTGATCATTAGTCACTTTCATTAGTTCATTCTCAGTGTCTGGGAAGATTGCATTTCTTGGCAGTGCCAACTCTGAGCCTTTGAGTAAGGCCGGGTAGTTACATCCTGCAGACTGTGACTTCAACAGCTTTTGCTCTATATGGAGAGCTGCAGCTGCAGGGATGTTTCTGTTGTGCCACCTTTTGCAGTCAGTGGGTAGGTATGCTGAGTGAAGTGGTGGCTGTATTACTTGTTCCTAGTCCAGTCTGACACCATATCCTGTGCACACATGCACATGGTAGGATTAACAGCTAGCTTTCCATTCAGAATATGGAATGGATTTCTTTTGGCTTCCTCTAAGTGATGAAGTAGAAATGTTATTTTCTTTTCAATACAATAAAAAGAGTTACTGTGTAACAGAAGAGGCTTACTAGTGTATTCAGAACTGCATAGATTCACTGGCTCACACTTTTTGGGCAACCAACATACAGCTAAACTAAAATGAACTCAGTGTCTTACTGTGGAGCCAGGGAAGCCATAACTGAACATGTTAGGTTTTGTTACATTTTAATTGACAAAAATGCAACATTTTTGTCTTCCTTTTTAGTTAAACCACTTGGAAATTATAAACGATAAGAAAGTGAGAAATGTGTGCTAAAAGCAGGACTGTAAATGGATTGAGAATTGATTTAAATTCCCAAATGCCCTGGTGTAACCCCAGACACCAACTAAGATACCATCCCCTGCGCTTCCCCTGCTCCGAATGGGATGAGGAGAATTTTTAAAAAGTAACAAAAAACTAACTCATAGGTTCAGATAAGAGCTGTTTAATAATTGAACACCCCCCCCCAAAATAATTGGAATTTTAATTGTAGTTTTAAAATTACACATTGTCACAAAGCTCATTGCTGCTTCTTATGTTATTTGCATTTACTGGGAATTTACCATACTGTTGCTCCATTATTTTAATTAATGTTTTTCCCAAATGTACTTTGGTGTACGTGTGGAGAGCAGTTTGTCAAAGTTCTAATGCCTGTCTATATGCTTTAGAGGAGATGGGGACTGGTTAGATTGAATTCCACTGCTGGCTGCTTCCCAGCAGGACCTGGAAATGGTGGATCTTCTCTACTTTCAGGTCTCAAAAAGGTCTGAAAGCCCTAAAATAACATTCCAAACACATTGAATGCAATGATGTAACGCAACAAAGACAATGCTAATGCATCTCCCATAGTAAATACTTTGGAAAGATTTGTCAAGCTCAAGACTCAACATCAGTCAATCTGCTAGTAAGTAAAAATGGATGTGGTTCTTCGTGTGAGTGCATACCCTTCTGGGTATGCTCAGTTAATTGTGGGGAAGGTCGTTGGGGGTTGCACTGATGAAGAAAGAGTCCATCATCATCATGAACTGTTGAATCCCACTGCAAAGTTGGCCTAGTTTGGTCATTAACACCGTTATTTTCCTTGTTGGCTTAATTGGCTTGGTCCATGGCACTGTTATCTCTTCCAACTCATCTACTTCGGCTGTAAATTGAGGGCCCTGTCATCCCCAAGGTTGGCCCACCTGACCACTTCAGTTGTAAATCGATGAGGCCTGCCTGGATGAATCCTCCAGAATTCTCTCGTTCCAGGAATTATCTTTGTTACCTCTGCAGATCTCCTTATGTAAAAAAAACATTATACAGTTTAGCAACAATTACCGTGTTAAAATGCAAGAAAACCAATACAATTAGTAAAAAGCTATCCACTATAAATTANCCAGAATTCTCTCGTTCCAGCAGTTATCTTTGTTACCTCTGCAGATCTCCTTATGTAAAAAAAAGATTATACAGTTTAGCAACAATTACCGTGTTAAAATGCAAGAAAACCAATACAATTAGTAAAAAGCTATCCAATATAAATTAGTAAAATCACTACAGTAAAATTAGTGGTAAATTAAACAAGGATTCATTCTAACTTATGCTACCAATACATTTGAATACCTTTTAATGTGTTACTGATTTCATAAAATGGTTTCTCAGCTTGCTTGATTACATTCTGTGAGGGCCAAAACTCCTTTCATTCCTCACAAGCAGAACCACTTTCAAATCCAGCAGTGGCTGGGGAGAAAAGAGACGAGATTCCTGGTGTTACTTATACATTGGACAGAACAGCCAACAGAACAGCCACACATTCTTCTTGCTGGCACTCTACTGCCTGGGAACAACACATAAAAAGGCAAGGATTTCCACCATTTACATCTTGCTCTGTCACAACTCACTCAGCTCCAGAATGCTGGGATAGAACATCTTCTATCCATAGGAACACAGGTATCTTAGAGTATTGAATTCTGTGAAAGTCTTAAAGATCATTGAGACAGTATTTATCATCTGCTGGCTCAGTACTAAGAACTAAATTAACCAGGCTTCTCTTTTCCAACAGGAACAACTTTCACATCATTTGTGAATGGATTCCTCCAGTTCTCATCCTTTCTCAGTTCTTCATGCAAAAGTGCTTCTGGGTTAAAAATGAGTCACTGCAAAGGCAGTACAGTTATGCTTCCTCATTTGCGAGAAATGGGTCATGTCATAGGTCTTGTGAAACATCAAATTCACAAACACCCGCAGGTCATTAATATGCATACAGGCCACGCCCATTGCTCCACCCCCAGCCAGTCAGGAGTGCTGGGGAGCCTTTTTGTCTCCTTCCCACAGGCTCTCGCAGCACAGGGGTGGAAAGGGAAGCACTTCTGTGCCCTCTCTGCCTCGGGAGACCCTCCCAAGAATCCCTGGACTTCTCTTTGGCTACGCTGCCGCTTCCGCATGTGCAGCTGGGGCCGGGCTGCTGCGACCGTGCGTGCTCACAGTGCCCCGTTGGCAGTGCAAACCTTGCGCTGCCCCTTCCCCACTCCCTGTCCTCAGTGGCCATCCCCACGCCATCCCGGCCCCACGTTGTCCCGGCCCCACGTCATCCCGGCCCTCTGGGACTGTCAGCGCAGCGCAGCGGCAGGATAGGCATATCCTGCTGTTGCACTGTCCCAGCCACTTCTGCAGCCGCCACCTGGCTCCTGCCACCACGCATGTTCACACTGCCTCCATGGTGGGGAAGGGGTGTCCCTGGGTTCTAGTCGGCATTCTTGGAGCTTGGGAAACCTTAACTTTGCAACGCTATGACACACGGTGCCCCTTATGGTGAGGGGGCATCGGTATTGGAGTTTCTTTCCCTTTAACATTCACTGGTCCCAGGAGAGTCAGCGCTGCCTGTACAGTCCCAGCAGAACACCGCTTCCCTCTGCTGCAGCAGGGAGAGCCCATGGGGGAACAGAAGCAGTGACAGCGCTGGCACAGTGACAGCGGTGTGTGAATGTCCCGCCACTGCCCTGTCCCAGCACACAGCGCTTGCCCCACCTTGCTTGCCTCACTTTTGTGGGGCAGTTTCCTTGGGGTTATGTCATCACCAGGTGTGCTGGGCAGCAGTCCCCAGGCACAGACCGCATTGCCTTCCCTGCCTGTAGCCAGGGAAACAGTTAACAGAGATGCTCGCTCACAAGCACTGCCTGCTAGCAGTTCGCAGGCACTTCGCACGCATAGGCGGAAGACACTCAGGAGTCTGCCTTAATTAAGTGTAGGCAGGTGGAGGACTCATCCCCACCTGGTGCCCCATTCCACACAGGGCCCAGCTGAGTCCTCACTGAGATGGGCTACTGTATGTTGAGAAGTCCTCAGCTTTGCTATTACTAAAAAATGGTTTGGATTTCTACTTTTAAACTAGTTTTTCTTTTCAGTAAAGAAAGAAGATGAGAAAGTGTTTGTCATCTTGGGGCCAAGCCTTTACATTTAGCAGTAATAATGCTCAGCATTTATTGAATGTGACTGCAGAAGCTAGTTCTGACATGAGAAGGCCCAGGTCTCAGTGGTCCAGGCAGACCCCTGTGTGTCAGCACTCAGGTGTCTGATAGCTCTTGGAGATTCCTCATTCTCCCCAGTGTATGAACTGTGGATGATCGTTAGTTGATTCTGACATTTAGTTAGAGTGAATCTAGGTCTGAGTTTATGTGGTTTTCAATACATTATCTTTGCTAGTTTTCTATCTTTTTATTTAAGATTCTGATTCCAACTTACGGTACTTAAAACCTGGATTATTTAACATGTGTGCTTATCTACAAGGCAAAACTGGTAACCACTACGTGCAGAGAGCATGTGGGTGGCACTGTGAATTAGAGACACATGAAGACACCATTCCCTTTGCATTTGGGAGTTGGTGGTTTTAGGCACATGCAGCAACAAGCTTCATGGGCTATTGCTGGCTTCTCTGTGGGTGGTCCCAAGGAAGATGGACACATTCTCTTTTGCTCTTAACTCTTGTTTCTAAGAGGAAGAGGTTGCAGGCTGCAATGTGTCCAGGTAGTCAGTGTATTTTGCTTTCTCTCTGGAACTAGCCATGAGTTAGGAAATAAACAAACTGCAAGGTGAATAGAAGAGGATTCACAAACTTACAGTAGCACACAGTACAATCGAAAAGAAATCTCTTTAGAAAGAAACTCTAAAATACAAAGAATGAGGACTTTCTCAGTCTTGTTTTGCCATTTGAGTAATTTTAACTGCCTCCCTCTCCTTGTTTCCAAATGCCAGTATTTTGCATTGTCCTATAATCTCCTGAACATAGTCTCAGAAACTTATAAACTCTTTACATGTAAATTTGAAGCTGAATCCATATCACAAATACAGATTTTCTCCTCTGGGATTGTGGTGACTGTAGTTTTCTTGCATTTAGTAATTGCTTGTTGTTCTGCAGTTTTGCTGTGGTTATCTGGAGTCTGTAGCTGGCTAAATGTGTAGAAGTAAAGTTGAGTTGGATATATCTTATTCCTCTTAGAAACAAATTTCTTGGTTTCCCTCTCATTTAACTTTAGTACTAATACCTTGTAGCCCTTCCTTAAATGTATAGTCTCATTTAAAGGCAGAACATAACATAAAATATAGCAATCCATTACAGCCTTAACTCTTTGCTACATATTTATCTAAACTGTTTAGTTCTTATTGTAACTCCACTCAGGATCTTCACATGTCCTGTTTCTCCTCCCTTCTCTCACTTATTTTTCTGAGAACATAAAGTGGAAAGTAATAATTCACTCTCCTGCTGTCTACCTGCATCCAAGCTGTACCAGTAATTCTAACCTCCATGTCTCAAAGCAATTCAGTAGTCAGTTGTGTTTATTAATTTATACATAGCAATCGTATTTTTTTGCTGCAAAATATTGGATATTCAATTCATTGCAAGAGTTACAGAAGTATATGCACAAGGGAGGTTGTGAATCAGGCTGTGCCTTAGTGCCTGCCCTGTCCGGGGCAGAGCAGTGCTGGATGTAGTTTAGCTGAGATGGCTGTTGGAAAAGCTCCTCAGAAGGTCCATAATCGGATGATGGAGTTGAGGTGATGGGTTGCCCAGCCTCTCCCTACCCCTGCTCCTGACTGCAGGGCACTTTGCTCTGTCCCTGGTATTTTAGGGAAGAGTGTGGGAGAGAGTGTGCCCTCCCAGTACCCTCCTCTGTTTTCCTCCTGCCTGCTGTCTGCAAAAGAAAGGACTTTTCATATTTGTTTGGCAGCCTAATGCTGCCCCATATACAACATCCTTTGCCACCCATCTGTCCCTTGCTTGCAAAAACCCTTCTTCACGTGAACCCAACTCCATTGGCTTCCCAGTCCTCTCCTTGGCAACCCCAGTTTAGACCACAAGAGAGCAGCAGTCCACAGTCAGCCAATTCCCTTACTGGTGTTCTTTTAAATTGTATGTAACTGAAAGGTCTGATTTTCAGGCAGTGCTAGAGTCAGAGCTCCTGCCTTAAAACTCAGGAAAAATCAGATCTGTAAAGCTGCAGGATGTTCTTTAGTCCTCGGGCTGGAGGTAGTTTTTATGAGCTGAAGGCAAACTGTTGCATACAATCAGAGGTGAAGGCATATTTATTTTAATGGAAAATGAAAAATATATGTTTCCTTCCATTGATTATAACTTATTGTGTATTGCAAACCTTTCCATGGCAGATATCCACTATTATTTTCATTACAGTTCAGGCATTCTAGGAGAATTAAAGTGAAATCAGGAAGTGTCTGCAAATTAAGCTGTTCTATAAACAGCTGCTTCTGACATTCAGTCGAGCAACTGAATGATGCATTGTGGAGCAAGGCTTAATCTCCATTTCATATAAAAGAAGCTTCTGGGATGAAGAGTTCTGAAACTGGGAGGACAGTACTTTCAGCTCCATTTGCAGATGACAGGAAGGTTAACTGATGTAGCCATAAATTACCAAAAAATTTAACCGTCTGTCATGGGTTGGAATTAGTTACTCTTTTTCTTCCTCCTGTTGGTGAAATTTTTAAAGTAATCCCTGGGAAGACGACAGCCGATCCCCATGGAACTGTGGGGGGATGGGGAGAAGCGGTGGGCTGCATTTCATGAGTGTACAGTGTCTGGTTCCCTGATGGGAGAGCTGAGCTGTACAGTGCCAATGTCGCTGAAAAGTCCCGGGTGCTGTGGGTGTAGATGTATGATTGCTGCTCTCCTGGTGCTGAATGGCAATGCCACGGTGCAACAGATGGATGCCATCTTCTCAATGGTGGGTCCTGAGGTTGTGTCGAATCAGCTGCAGTGCTGGCATGTTCTCTGGCTGTGGTTTCTGCCACTGCTGGAGTTGGTGGCGTTGTGGATCCCAGCCACACCATGGGCACAGCCATGGCAAACCCAGTCTGGTGGCATGCTCAGGGGGCTGCTGCCGTGTAGGAGGGGTAGCGGCAGCTGCAGTGTGAGGTGGTGGCAGCAGAGCAGGAAGTGGGATGGTGGGGCAGGCAGCCATGGCCCCGGTGCTGCAGGCAACTGAGTTGAGAGGTGGGTTTTGGCTGACGGGACTTCAGTGTCCATGTGGTGATACTGTGTTTTCAGCCACCATAAACTCCGTTCTCTTCTGCCGGTGAGCGGAAGACGGGGAGACTAACGACTCGGAGCTGATTCCCTTTGGACATGGGAAGGAATGAAAGTGGGAGGGGAGAGAGGGGTTTAAGATTGGGCCGTAGGTGGGATCCTGTCTTTTATCCTTAGGGACCTCTCTACAAAAGGTGCTGTCTACCTGTCCCGGCTGCTGCAAGACCACGTGAGTGTTTTTGGGGTTAGTCAGCATGATGTCTGGTCTCCTTCAGATATCTGTCCCTCCTCTGCTGCTGTCTTTGACAAGGCCACAGCTGCAGCCACTGCCTTTCACTCATAGGCCCCTGGACTGGCTGCCATTCCCCTGCCACTGCTTTGCTGCTGACCATCACTGTAGTTCTGCTGCCTCATCGCCCTTGTGTTTTCCTGCGGAGGGCCCTTGCCGGTGAGCCCTGCCGGTTTCCCACTGGTGTCCCTGCAGCTATCTGTCCTCCCTGCCACCTGTTGATTTACCGTGCTGCTCTCCTGATCACCCCTGCTGGTCTCCCTGCTGCCTGCTGCTGTATTTCTAGCTCCCCCTGCCCCACGGGCTGTGCACCATGACCTTGAACCCTTTTTAACAATGTGTTTTGTGTTCTTCCTGTTTGTTATTTTGGGTTTGGGGGGTGGGGGAGGTTCCTTTGGTTTAGTATTTTTTTGTTTCGGTGGGAAGTGGTTTGTTTAGTGTGTATCTGTGTGTGTGTCTGTGTATGCCCGTGTGGCTGATTTTCATTCTGTTTTGTTTTTATCCTGTGGTTGTTGTTGGGTCTATGTGACATACATATACAGTAATACCTCACCCTTCGCGAGGAAAGGGTCTTGTCAGGGTCTTGTGAAACGTGTAATTTGCAAACACATGTGGGTCATTAGTATGCATAGAGGCCACGCCCATCACTCTACCCCCAGCCAATCAGGAGCACTGGGGAGCATTTTGCACTCCTCCCCAAGGGCTCTCACAGCATAGGGGAGCAAAGGGAAGCGTTTCTGAGCCCTCTCTGCCTGGGGAGACCCCCTGAGAATCCCTGGGCTTCTCTTTGGGCAAGCTGCCGCTTCTGCAGCCGCTGTCAGCTTTCCTGGAGTGGAAAGAAAAAACCCTCCTTATCTACTTTACTATACTTTTTGAATCAAAGAAGCTTTTGGTCAAAAAAATGTAGAAAAAGGAAGCAACAATTATTTACATACATATATATATATACAGTTGGCCCTCGAATACCATGGTACCATGGGTTGTGTTGCACCCCCCGCACAGCCCTCCATTGGTGTAGAGTGGCAGCTCATTAATATGCAAATTTTCTCCTGGTCACCCCACCCCCTCAGCTCCGGAGCAGCTGTGGGGCATTCCTGGAAGCTCCTCGTGCAGTATGAGTGGCCAGGGGAGCAAAGGGGGTTTCCTCTGCCCTGTGTCCACCTGGGGAGTCCCTAGGCATTGTGACGAAGGGATCCCTGAGCCCATGCTGCCCCTGCGGTGAGCCGTGGGCTTTGGCCGCTGCAGCAGCTGCAGTGGGCAGAGGAGGCACTGCAGGGCTGTATGCACTTCTGAGCTCCCTCTGGCATGTTCCATCCCATGGGACATACCTGGCATGGCACAGCAGTGGCTGGGGCGGGCTGTGCATAACTCTGTCGGCACTTAAACATGTGAGAGCAGTGGCTTCAGTGGCTGCCTTGTCATCATGGCAACACTGCCAACAGCACACTGGCAGAGCAGCGTCCTGGTGCTGAGGGCATGCTGCATTTTCCAGGAATTCTTCAGGCTCTGGGACGCACCCTGCAGGGGCCAGACTTGCAGAGTTTAAAGCCATGTTTGACTCCAGCATTAAACTTACGTATTTAGGTAGAGACAAGCTTAAAGTGAACAAACTTTTTCCAGAAATTGAGCTTAAAAACTACGTGAACTTCAAACTCCTGGTTTCAAAAGACCCAAGGAAACAGGCAAACCAAAACCTCTGCTAATGTGTACTGTAAAAACAAAAGCTTTGTAGAAAAGGGGACAAAATAGGCGATTATGATGGAATGTGTGTGGCTTTTAAGCTGGCTCGCAGCTAGTCTCCATGGTAACATGGGATGCAAACTGGGACAGCATGTGCTAGTGCCTATCCGCTCCTTTCAGCACTGGATGTGTGTGTGGGGGGGGAGCGGCAAAAGAGCAGGAGGGAACACAGGAAGCAGGGATTTCCCATTTTGTAATCCAGCTTTTCCACAAAGTGTTGTTACTTCAATACCAAGAGGTTTGTTGTGTTGATTTTTTAGCAAGCAGGAATTTGAAGTGTTTTTTTTTTAGCTCAATGCCACACTGGGGTGGGGTGTACAGCCCTGGGACCACGTGCCTCCAGCACCCCACAAGCTCATGTTTAAACACAACTTGCACCACACTTGGACCCCCGCTGGCTGGGCCCCCCCATCCGCTCGGCCAGAAGAGAGTGAGTGCCTGGCTGTGCCTGGCTAACCTGTCACCATGGGAATGGCGCTGGCATAATCAGTGGCCAAGCTGGCCCCAGTGCCTCTCGTGCAGTGCTGCTGGCACAGGCGGGCGCAGCTGCGTCCAGGCACTTTGACCAGCGGGCCCGGGCCAGCGTGGGCAGGCGCAGCCATGCATGCGTGCTCGGATCAGCGAGTCCGAGCCAGCACGGGCAGGCAGACTGGTACAGTGCAGTGGCTTGGGGGGGCTGGGGGAATTTGCATATTCATGACTGCCTACTTTGGATATTCATACGTGTCAGGTTGCACATGTGCAGTCGTGAAACGGACCTCCCCAATCGTGGAAAAATCACATTGCAAAGATGTGAAGCCGCTATCTGGGAGGTGCAATGTGGAGAGTGCTGACTATATAAAAAGAACAAACAGTAACACAACAGTAACAAGGAGAAAAGAAAAACAAAAAAACCCCAAAAGAATACTCAGTCCTAGTCCCCACACAGCCATCAGGCCAAATGGCCCATCAAGAGCCATTAGCTCTCTAGTGAAAAGACAAAAAGAGTGTTCCACCTCCACACAACAGCCCCGCCCAACAACCCGTGTTGAGGAATTCTGCCTTTTGCTTAGTAGGTTTAACATCTGCCTTCCTCAGAGTTTGAGAATGGCATGGTGGTTATCGAAAAATTAAATCTAACCATGTTTACCCTATTTACAGCTACTGCACGGATTTCACTTATTGTGGCATGCTTGCAGGCCTGATCCCCGCAATATTTGAGGGTTTACTATATATTTATTTATATATATATTTATTTAATAAAGTTGTGATATTATTTAATGATATCTTGTCTATTGTTTGGTATTTGAGCCTCTGTGTTTAAAATCCTCTACACCATCTGTGTACTTTTCTGCAAGATAATTCTGCCCATCTTTCTTAGCTATGTGAATCTAGAGCAACTCATACACATAATTTTCTTCTCCGTCAGAAATATGTGTAACGGGTTTTACCCTGGCT
>WEKX01002695.1:19842-33477 GCA_013390025.1 Pitta sordida | reverse complement strand
GGCTTGTGAGCCTGTGAGGGAACTAGGTTTATGTTCACAGCCCTGGGGTGTGGGGTCGGTCTTTGTACGAGCGTTAACTGGGGATTTGGACTAGATGATCCTTGTGGGTCCCTTCCAACTCGTAGTATTCTGTGAATCTGTGAAATATTGTAAATAGGAAACAATGCCTGGAGACCTAGTCTTGCTGTGATCTGTGGTGTTTATGCATCGAATAATAGAAGATTATTCTATATGAAACTGTAACTTGAGTGTGGGAAGAAGGCAGCTGGGAACAGAGCGCAATCAAAAATGTTTTATTGCTCCTTATTTTTGTGTTCTTTATGAGCTAGGTGTATCATGACCTTTTTTTTTGTGCTGGAACAAAGGAGAAATGCTGGTGAAGATCAGCAGCCACTTAAACAAATACAGATAAGGGAATAATGTTTACACCTGTTCATCCATGAAATTGAGGCTAATATAATTAAAGATGCAGTTAAGAAAAAAAGTTTATCCTATAAACAGGTTTATGCTTTAGGAATTCCTGTAGAGACTGGCTTCATTACTCTAGGTCTCAGATTATAAACACGATGTCAAACACTGAAAAATCTTCTTTTCGGGTGGTTTTAGTGACTGGAATGCAGTTCTTGAATTTTGTTGCCCATTTCTTTAATTAGCTTTCAAAAAAGCGAGGGAGCTTTTTTTGCTAGAGGCACTACCTATATAATTTAGATGTGATGCCTTTTCAGTTCAGCTGATATGAGAAGGGGCATTGTTAATTACTACCTGTGCCTTTGCTATTGCAAGCAGGCAGAATTTTTCAAAGTGGCGTAAGTATGTTGCTTTTTGAGCAGGTAGAGCAAAAGAAACCTGTAATCTGCAGTATACACACCTTGTATTTATGTGAGTCCTTCTGTACCTGATGCTACCTTAACAAATTGCTTTGTTCTCAGCTGGTTACAATTCTGCATTTCTGAATTTTGTTACTAATTTCTGCTCCAGGATGACGTACTTGTTTTTTGTTTACATGGATTTATGTCTTGTCTTTCACTTTGAGATATCTTTGCATCCGGGGTTGTTGTTTTCTGCATGCTTGTGGATCACCAGCAACAAGCTGTTTTGTGTGAGCTTTAATTTAACCTGAATGTTAAGTAATAATTTCATTATTGCTTTAACATCTGTTTGTTATGCATAGTTCTTCAGTGTCTACAGTGGGAACAAGCAACAAATCTAAAGACTGTTTCCTCTGAATAGCCTTGAGGGTAAAGTTAGGTGTCAGACTACAACCACAGAGTGATTTATACCTCCCTGCTTTAGCCTGGAGTGAGCATTTAATCGGGTTGTTCTTTTACTTCCCTTCCCTTACATACAAAAAACGTTCCACAGGGCGATAATCACCCACATGGGGTCTGTAATACTGATTTTACACGTGTGACTTTGCCTGCCACAATAGTGTAGTGTGCTTTTGCTGCTGAATTCTTCTCTTGGTTCAGATTTGGGCTGTCTGCACTGGTCATAAGAGGAGCTTTTAAAGTGCGTTGTCTGTAGTAATGAGCTGACCTGGGATAAACTGCAGTTCTGACATAAGGCTTCTTCCACTACAGTAATCCCATTGTCAAGTTGTCCCGAAAGAATATTGCTGGGTGCCTGGTTATGTGCGCATTGTTTGCTGCTAGTGAAGATTTTAGTTTTTTTTAAGGTTTGATTTAATATGCCAATAGTATAGTTTACTGATGCAGAAACATGAAGCAGACATAAGGAAAGGGGACTCATGCTTAGTTTGTACTCTTGAGGAAAAAGACTTAGAAAAACTTGTACATGGAAATTATTCTGGTTTTGTGTTATTGTTCTGGGATGGAGATTTGTGTGTATCTTGTTACAAGCAAGATGTGTTTTGATTTATATGATTCTTCAGCTTAAATGCTAAAAGTCAGTTCTTAGAATGAGAAGTTCAGCTCATTTGCTATCTGAAACATTCTATACTGTGTGGGAGATGCAGGAATAGAATAATCATCTCATTCCTGACTGTTGTAGTCAGCTGAGAACCCTTTGTTTTATGTGGAATGGTAGGATTCCCTTTCTGCTTCTTCATCCTTCATTTTCAGTATATTAATGGTGGAATTCATTTGCCAATGTTTGTTTGAATTTCATATGCCATTACGGTTATCTAGAATGAACTTTGTGTTGTCTGAAGACTTCAGGTTTTTTAATGCTTGGTTACAAGTATCCTTTGGGTTTTCCCATGTAATTGCATTTACTTGGAATGAAACAAGACTACTGTAAGTTATAAAAATATAGATGGCTGTACTCTCTTTTTTTGCTATTCCACATAAAATGTTGAAGTATTTTTACTTGAAAAGAAGAATAACAGGATCCTTAAGGGGATTATATTTCAGTATTTATTCGCTGATAAAGGAATGTGTATGTGGTATGTTGCTTGTGTATAATGTCTCTTAGCTGTTTATATCAAAAACTAAGACCCAGTGTATTATTTTAAATATATTGCAGATGGGCTGGAAGATGTACAGCAAAAGAAAATCTTTGGAGAGGATAAGGCACAACAGAGAGAAGTGCCATGTGCTGCCAATTCAGTAGACTCTCTAATGGCAGAAATGCCATTTGTTGACACGGATATCGAAGATGAATGTGCCAGTAAGTACAGTAAAGAGAAGTAATGTGAAGGTATAGACACATCACGTACTCAGTTCTTGCTCCTGCCTGTCAGCACCTGTAGAGGCTTGACACTGGCTGGATGCCAGGTGCTCACCAAGCCTCACAGAATCACAGAATACTATGAGTTGGAAGTGACCCACAAGGATCATCTGGTCCAACTCACCATCTAACACCCGTACAGAGACCGAATGCACGCCCCAGAGTGGTGAACATAAACCTAGTTCCCACACAGGCTAACAGGCCACTCTGAGCCAGAAGGGACCCACAGGAGCATCCAACCCTACCTCTCTATCACTCCCCTTCCTACGTGGACAGGGGAGAGACAGTAAGATGGAAAATGACTTCTAGGTTGAGATAAGGCAGTTTACTAAAGCAAAAGTGGAAGTTTATCTGCATACAAGCAAAGAGGAAAATATTAAGATTTATTCTCTGCTTCCCAGAAGCAAGCAATGTCTGGCTGGCTTCCTGGGAAGCAGGGCTGCAGCAGGTGTAGTGGTTGTTCTGAAGGCAAACAACGTAAATATCAAATGCTGCTGTCTTCCTGCTCCTTTCCTTAGCTTTTCTGTCTGAGCTGACCTCATGTGGTATGGAATATCCCTTTAGTTAGTTTGAGTCATCTGGCCTTCTTGTGTGCCCTCCCAGGATCTTGCCCTTGATGGGCCAAGGGGAAGAAATGGTGAGAGACAGTGCTGGTTCTGTGCCAGTACTGCTCAGCAGTAGCCAAAACGCTGATCTGTAGTCAGCACCTTTCTAGATACCAATGGAAAGCGCAGCACTGTGAGGAGTGCCGTGGGGAAATGAACTCCATCTCAGCCAGACCCAATTCAGCACATACAAGTGGTCTGTGCACAGTGAACAGCCTCCCTACAAACAGATTTCAGTCCAGAGCCTCTTATTGCCTCCTGCAAATACTTGAGCACATTAAAAATTCACACTTTTGTTATCCTTTGGAGCAGTTGAGTCATTTACGTTTCTGTATATGAGTTTCTCAAGTGATGGCTTTTATGAGCTGTATTTCAATATGTGTATTCTCAGCATGAGGTTAGAAGTACACCTCTAATTGGACAGTGGATATCTGCAGCCTGGAGCTTATGGGTATGTATTAGGCCACATGGTGGGAGAGGATCTGTAAAGGCTCAAGGAAAATAAGAAGAGAAAAATAATTTATGTGCAAGAATTAAGGACATACATTTTTCATCCACTGCATTGGAAAGTGTCTTGGGGAAGGAGGTGGAGAATAGATCTGTCTGGGATGAAGTCTTTTTCTGGGCTGGGTTTGGTCCTTTAACTGTAGGTTTGCGAGACTTACTTAGTCTACTACAACTTTTTCCTTTAATAATTGTATTATGTGCTATGTTTTATATTTCAAAATTCAGCATGCATGGAATTTTTGAAGCTTAGTATCGGCCCTTAACTTGCACTTCAGCGTACTTTGGCTAAATGAAACACAGTAGTTGGGAAGCCACGTCATACGTTAGCAGTTTATAAGCCATGCTTAAAGATGTAGGCTTGTTATTTCAAGTGTGGTACTCCACTTGTATGATCAACTTAATTCCGGTTGGAGTAGGATCCCAGTCAGACACTTGAGAGCATGAGCAGATCACGTGAGTGGGAAGACTGAAGTCCACCTCCTGTCAGTGTAATACATACTAAGAGTATCTTTGCTCTGGTATATCTATATGCTGAAGGTAGATGTTTTGTTCTTCAGTGCATGCCATCTCTGAAGTAAATACTAAGAAGAAAAGAAAGAGGACTACTGGAAGGGAAATTGAGGAAGGCATTGAGAGGAAGAAGAAAAAGAATAAACAGTATCAGCCGAATTACTTCATTTCTCTTCCAATTACTAATCCAAAGGTGATAATCTTTATTATACTAATTTGACATAACCAGAATGAATTAGTTTCTAAAAAGAACAGTGCAAAATAATTTTTTCCAGCTATTTTTAAAGTAACATTAGCAGCCTATTCAAAGAGTAACTTCAGGTGACATTTCTGTTATTTGCTTATTTGGAAAGTACTAGAGGAAAAATATTTATCTTTTTATTCAGTTTGTCGATCTCATGGATTTCATATTATTTTGACTAAACCTGGCTGAAATTTCTCCTCTGTACTGTTACAGTATTGTGTATTTTGTCATTCACTTAGAATAAGGAAGAGAGACATTCGTATTTAATTTAGTAAGAAAATCTCTAGTGATGTTTTTAGCTTTCCTTATAGATAAGAATTTATATTTGGACCTGTTGCGCTTTTAACCTGGCAGTTTATGGCTTAACAATTTTCAGTAAAATTTATCATCTTATTTAAAATTCAAAGAACTGTTGTTTAGTGAGGTGCTGTTCAAATGGATTCAAGAAGTCAGAGAGGTCTTTAAGAAAATGTATTTTCTTGTGTTTAGCATGAGCCATATCATTTAGGCTATAAATGAGCATGATTTCTTGTATGCTTTGGGTTGTCGTTGGTATATCTTTCATATCTTTTGTCTGAAACAAGGAAAGTAGGTGCATTATGTTTAAGAAGTTGAACCCAACAGTTTAATGCTGTTTGCAAATTTAATTGGTTTTGTCTTATATATCAGGAACTATCTCAGGCGAATTTTGACTTATCCTACATCAGTATTATCTGTTCTCTGAGAAAGAATATGAAATGAAAATAAACCAAAGTAGGTTTGAAAATTACAGTACAGCCTTTGATTCTTCAAAACATACTATGTGAAGAAAAGATTGTAAAGGCCGAGTTTGTAAGATCCAGGGTAGCCTGATACAAATACTGTGGGCTATCTTTTGTGCTATCTTATTCTGAAGTGTCTTTTCTTCCTGTCTGTTCCATGATTTAACAAGTGTGAGAATAATGTGGGGGTTATATAATACGATAATTGAGAATTCCTGCTCGTGATTGTTATTATGTTCAAGGGCTGGTTGGAAAGGTCTTAACTGTGAATGCTTTTTCATATGTCATGTATTTTAGTCTGACATTGTTTACAAAGTAAAGAAACAATTCTTTAAATTAAATTTCAGAGCATTTGGGAATTCCGAGACTTTGCTAGAAAGTTTTGTTTATACTTGCCTTAGAGGTAGAGTTGTAATGAAAGTAGAAAAGGCACGCTGGAATTTGTATAGGCAACATTAGCCGAAAGTTAGACACCTGGTTTCTTGATAGCTGGAGGGAATCTGGTAATTGCTGGTGCTTATTTCAGTTAGTAATGGGAGACCTTTATTCTTCTGAAGATTGATTTTGTTCCAGTGAAGTGCTTTAGGTATTTGTACCCTTTATTCATATTATATGTAGTAATTTAAGATTTACAGAGACCTTTTGTAATAAAGGATATTTCTGAAACATTTAATGAACTGTTCCTCTTGGAAATTGAGCAGTTTCCTTGTTTTAATTTTAATTATGTTTTGAATCTTCAGAAATAGAAGGTGTTGTTCATTAATTTTGAATTTAAATTGAACTTTACATTATGTATTACATGTGCAAAAATAGTTAAATGGATGATGATCACCATATCCTTTTCTGTTTGTTTGTTTGTTGGTTTGGTGTGTTATCAGTTGGTAGGTTAGCCTTTCATCAGGGTGCTCCAGTCTTGTTATTATAACTGACATGTTAAACCTTGAAAGATTACAGTCTTTATATTTACTTACTAATACAGCGTTCCTCCGTATATTCGTGGCTCGCATATCCACATATTCAATTAGTCGTGGTTGGATTTTCTGTGAGTTGTGAGACCGCGCACACGGGCAGAATGTCCCGAACTCCGGATTTCACGGCCAGGAAGCACCAAAGGGCGCTTCCTCTGCTTTAATGAGGTGCTACAGTGCGAGCCACACTCCCAGGACCTCCCTTCCAGGCCTTATTAGTGGAGGGTGTGTGGCTACAATTGGGGAGTAGTTGAATATTCATGTGTTCAGTATCTTCACGGATTTCATAACTTGTGGGACCTGCCCAGACCCGACCCACAGCGAATTCTGGGGGATCACTCTACTATCCTTGCAATAAGCAGAACTGTCTTATTCTGTTATTCTTCAGAATAACATATTTCAAGTATTGGGGGACGGGGGCCTTGAAATCAGTATATGAACATTTACAAAACAAAAGTCAAATTGAAGTTTTCTATGGACTTCTTTCAGACTTTATACACCAAGACTGCTTTATCTGTTATGTCTTTGCTTACTATGCTTTAAGAAATAACTTGTTTTGTCCAATGGTCAAGACTATTTGATTGGATTTAATTTCACTAACATATTCACCAACTGTTGCAGGGTTTTGGTATTTTCTTTTTTAAATCACTACAATGCAACTAGCACAATGTCAAACACAGTAAACATTTTGGATATTATTTATCAGGCATGTATAACTATACAAATAATTTTCAATTAAGAAGATCTAACTCCAGTTTTAATGAGAGAACCTGACAAAGTTAGAACTGAATACATGCTGTATGGAAATGTGTTAAAATATATTTGAAGGTAGTATATAAATTATATCTAATTATTGGAGAGTATAATGAGGATTGCAAATTGGATCTCTCTACAAATTATTTACTGAATGTTCCTGTTTTGTATGTGCCCAGTCCCGCAAAGATTTCTTTGTTTTTCCAGTCACTTGTGTGCACATAGCAACATACCAGTTCAGCAAAATGGGCAGAGAAATTCCATGAAGATGCCTTTTAGCAGTATTACTGGCAGTGCAAAACTGGATGGTCTTAATCTCCTTCAGGAATTTATCATAATTTATGGAAGGAAACTCCTGTTAAGGTGTGATGGGGAGTGTCCAGTCAATCCATTCGTACACAGTTGGGATTCTCTCAGGACAACTAGCATAGCTTTGTCAGAGGATAAAACTTTCTTCTGCTAGAATGGTTTTTCCATAAACATTTGATTTCAGTTTGTATGGTTTCTTGTTCACTTGCATGATGGGATACAGTAATTGTAGTGGCTAACTGTTGTTTCTGTGTCTTTCTTCCCAGATTACTGTCAATATTCAGGCTGTCCAAGATGCAATAATACAAAAGGATCAAAGGCTTTCCAAAGCAATGGTTCATTCTGGCTCGTTACATGTCACCATGTTATTGATGCATTTATCCAATGAAGAAGAAATTAACAGGTAGGTATTTAGTGTTCAATTAAGTGTACAGTAGTATTTTTGCTGGATGTGTTCACAGAAAGACTTGAAGGGTTAACTGATGCTTCTTTTTTTGCAATACACACCCCTAAATTACTAGGGTTATTGAACATTTAATTGATGTTGTTTTTAAAATGCTAATTGTCATAATAGCCATTTTAATAACTTATGGTCTGTGTGCTGAACTTGGCATACACAAATCTCATGTATGGTAGAGTAATTATTTTCAAATGTTTTGATACGGGGGACACTGAACAGATTAACATGGGAATTAAAAATCTATTAAAGTACAGATTGCTCCTAAGAGAGTGAAACTCCAAAATAGAATGTAGGAGCCTTTTAGTAGTCGAAGGCGTGCTTCTAGTAAATAGGAATATTTTGCCTAAAAACATTTCATACACCTAAAATAATGAGAGATAAGTATATCTAAGCCAGTTACTTTTCTTGCATTTCACACTTGTTTCCTTGAATGCCTGTATCCTTGAGGCCTCCGCACTCCTACCACTCCTGTAAAGATGCAAATCTATCAGCATCTTAATCTGCCACAGTCTGATCTCAAGAAAGAGAAACAGCCTGGAACAGAGAATAGAAAGGCAAGCAAAGGATACTAGATCTGATGGATTCCCTCCCCTCTCCTCCCACATGCCTTTTGTTTCCAGGAGGAAGCACACAAGTTTCTTCCTGTCTGGTTGATGAGCAAACTGTGATAGCACGTGAAAATCTGAGAACAACCACCAACTGTTTGCCTCAGATTTTTTTTTTTAAGGCTGAAATACAGACTTTATAAAAAGGGAAGGTGAGAACATCTCTCAAAGGCAAGTGTGCCTCCTCACAAATATTTTTTAGAGTCCAAAACTATATACTGAAACAAATTCTCAAATTCATGATCTTCTACTCTTTGAGCTCCTTTTCAGCTATCACTTTCTGACTGCCACTGAAGCACTGATTTACAGAGTTCTTCTCTGCCTCTCCCAGCAGAACTCTACAGTCCAGGCACTCAGGACTGTCCTCTAGTCAGCATCAGCTTCCTAGGACAGAGATTCAGCCCTTCCCTGGCCAGATGCCTCCTATAGGTTTCTAGCTCAGCTATCCTCAGGTATTCTAGATTGCATGTTCTTTTATATGGTATTTCTTATTATTTTCATAATTGATGTTTTTTGTTTAATCTTTTGGGTAAACTCAAAGAGTAAAAAGGCGACTTTCCCTTTCTTTGCTTCACCAATTTTTGATACCAGGCTAATGGGAATTAACCAAGATCCAGGTTGGCAAAAACCTGTGTGTAATGTAGGGAGAGAGTAATCTCTCAAGTGAAGTGCAGCTAGTCAGCTAGGCATCTGAGAGTTCACAGATCCTTAGGTTTGGATCCATTAAGTTACTTAGATATCTATGGTTTTTCAACTGTGTTTGCACAATAGTGCCTCTGTCTATACAGAAATGAAATGTGTTGAATGCTATTTGAAGTCAAAATGCGTGATAAGAATGTGCTAAACATAACATTCAGTTCAGCACAAAGACCTTTGTATGGTATTTTAGTACATACAGCGTTCACCCTGAAAATGGAAGATCTGTATTCTAGGCCACTCTTTCTAAGGGAATCCAGACCTGCAATTCTCATGTGAGTTTCCTGACTGAATGACTGTGGTCTAGTCTTCGTGAATACACTTTACATCTCTTTTTGTAGGACTTATGAAATCAAAACTGTGAGAAATCTGAGGAAATCAAGCAAGAGCTATGACACTACTCCCTTCAGGCAGAGGAGTTCTAATCCGTGCTAACCGTATGCATAGTCGTGAGAGCAGGTGCTAGATATCAGGATGCTTGCCTTCTCAGTAAATTCCTTCATTATGAGATTGTTGTGTCAAGTTTTTCTTACTTATCCTCTGTCAAAGACTCTGTGAATCTCACCTTTTCTTTATAAATAAGGGAGCTGAAAGAATTCAGTTTGGCTTTTTTTGCAAGATTGCTGTACAAAGTAATCAAAATTAACAACTCAGAAATTTCTAAAAAGAGACTCGATGAACTTTAAGTGCTGTAATATTTACATTACAACAATATAGAAAGAAAATGGGCACTACTTCTAGTTTGTATTCCCTTGGAATATACTGTTCAGTAATTAATTTTATTTCCTTTTTCTGCTTTGAATCAAAATGCCTGTAAATTTTTTAATACCGCTGTGGGTTAGTTGCACTGAGTGTAATTACTAGTTGGCATAATAAATACTATTTGGTATGGAATAACAAGAAAATACCCCTGTTGTATTTCTTGCTGTTGACTTCAGTGGAAGTGTTTGTCCGTGTGCATTATTCTTAGAAAGCTATTGTTAGATGTTATAAAGTGATTAACAGAATACAAAAAACAAGAGAGCTAGAATGAGATGACAATTATTTTTCAAAATATTTTAATGTTTGCAAGATTATAGATATAAGAAAAAGTAGACCTAAATCTTCAGTGCCACAGTGCTAAGCTGAGAACACAGTATACTGTTGCATTGACCTTTCATAGAGGTCATCTGGTGTACAAGCGAGCAAGTTCAGCAGCTGACTCTACCTTATGGAATGTTCATATGGAATCTTTGTTCAGCTAGGAAACAGAGCTTTCCATGACTCTCTATGTACCAGTTCTTGTATGTAAAAAATCTAGAGATCGGTTTTAGATAAATGCATGATTGACAGCTTGAAAGCCCATTGCAAACTTTGACTCGGTGTATTTGAAATATCTGTATTCATTTTGGACCGATTTTCAGTTTCATTTTGTTAAATAAATCTATACATGATTATGTATTAATTAATCTGATAGGTATAACCAGTATTAGATGGTGGTTTTGAAAGCTATTTGAGCTATGCTCAAAGTAAAATCGCTTTGCCAAGGAACAAGTGATGGCATCGTTGATTGAAGTGGTTATAAGGGAGATAAAGTGCTTCTAGGTTGTAGGTTAAAGCCCTGTTAAAAAAACCACAGGAGGGCTCTTACCAATCAAGGGTATTTTGTCATGTAAGCAACCTTAATGTCTTTTTTAACTTGGCCTAAGTTTCAATTAATGTATAGTTCTCATCAAGAGTCCATCTCTTTAAACACAATGTGTGCAAAGCTGTTTGTAACTGTACAAGCTTAAATAATGTAATTTAACCTACTGTAAAAATCATGGTGATGGCTTTCATCCAGCTAGGACTGAAAAAGTAAAATTACCTCATTTGAGCGTTTTTAACCTCTTACTGCCATCTAGTGTTTATGAAGTCTGCATCAGTTCAGGAAGAAGGGTGAGTTCAATTTTGTTTAACAGAGCAAAAAACTGTGACCAAGTGAGAGACTTCTTAGAAAACACTAAGAATGTTTACGTGTTTTTTGTTTAGCATTTAAATCACTTCAAGTGCATGTCAAAACAATTGTTTCTTGTAGTTAGATAATTGTACATACACTTGATGTGAGTAATTAAAATGATTTATTAAAAGGTTACCAGGCTGTTACTTTAGTTATTGTGGGCATGCCTTTTAGTTGTTACAGAAAGTAAGCATAAGTTCAGATAGTTTGGTTCTCAATTACCTTAATTGTAGTTTCCATATAAATTTTTCATTATATGTCACTGATCACGGGTTTGATCCTCCTGGGGGCCATTCACTTAAGACTTGGACTTGATGATCCTTGTGGGTCCTTTCCAACTCACAGGGTCACAGGATACTCTGAGCTGGAAGGGACCCACAAGGATCTTCTAGTCCAACTCCCAAGTGAACTCAGAACATTCTGTGAAACCTACATGAAACCTCTTTGTATTAAGTAATACTAGTAGCTTTGAATGAAGCAGAATCTTGGAGAGTTCAACTGACCTATTGTGAGAGGAAAAAAGTTAAGTAAATTAAGAATGAAAAGCTAAAATCTTTCATGTAACAATTTTATTTAAATGAGATGCACAAAGTAATAGGGGCACTATCATCTTAATATCTGGTTACCTTGAGGACTGAGAGAAATTCTTTTGAGGAATTACACCTGCTGCTAAGTCTGCCTTTATTAGTTCTGTGTTTTTTACAGGACAGTGTATGATTTACCTATATAATATGGTGAATATGGTAAGTAGTGCAAAAGTACTGGAGTAAATAATAAATAGATATTAAGAAAACTGTTACATTTTTTTCATATAATCATTAATAGCAATGTTAACACTAAAAGTGTTGATGTAGCTATTTTCTTCCTCTTGACAGAGCAGGCGGTGCTCTTTCAGACAGCAAGGTATTTGTAGAAGATCTCCTGAAAGGGAAAAGAGTGGATTTGTCTTTTCAAGGAATTGATCACTTCAAAAATCAAGTTGCATTTGTGACGTTGGCAGAAAAAACAACTGTACTTACGGAAATAGCAGGTATAAATTATCAGTCTAGTTACAGTGCTTTAAAGACTTCGCATTAATCAAAGATAAATTGGTGCTACATTAATTAATTTACCTTTAAGAACTGTAAAGGCCACATAATTAATTTCCTAGTGTACTTTGTATGGTTCAAAAGAATATTAAGGAATTACAGACAGTACAGTTATCTGATAACTTTTTTAATATACATAAAAACCACAGTACAGATTTTTAGATGGGATGTAAGGACTCCACACTACTTTGTTTTGGTCCATACTTTTTTCATCTGCCTATGAGTCTATACTTAAACTATGTTGTTTACAGATACATAAGGAAAATTCTTAGGGAACAGTACTGTCTGTAATTCATTGGTGTCCTTTAAAACTATCCCGGCAATTCCAACTATTCCTTGGAAAGACTCTTTAAAAGAGTTTTTCAGTATTGATGAATTATCTTTTGTGCTCTGCGGAATGTGAGGTCAAATCACTTTTTAGTACTGCAATAACCCATATAAGACATTCTGTAGTGTAGCAGACTGCTGCTGTAGCACTACCTCTTTGCCATCCAGTCCAGGGGATAAAATGGAAAGAGTATTTATTAGTACAGTGTTTTCTCTATAAATTCATTAGTTTAATTCCTGAACTAATTCTTCTAATTTCTTTGCCTTTGGAAAACATTTAGTATTATCTAACTTACATTTTAAGTAAAATTGTAATAGAAGACTTACCAAATTGCTTCTGATGTTATTGGGCAATGCTTTATTCTTTTATGCAGTGCTTGATGGGGAAATACAGTCAGCCCTCGAATACCACAGTACTGTGGGTCTTGGTGCCCCCCAGCACGGCCCTCTGTCTGTGTAGAATGGCAGCTCATTAATATGCAAATTTGACCTGCACCCTCATGCAGCCCCCTGGTGCTCTGGTGCTGTTTTGGCACTGCCCTGCTGTGTGTTGGTGTTTGTGTTGGTGCTTCGCAGCACCCGCGGCCACCCCATGCCAGGAAAACCCCTTTCCCACTGGACTGGGGACACTGGTGCAGGGAGCCACCCGCGCCGCTGTCCTGTAGTCTCTCTGGGTGGGTAGACCTGGTCTCTCCATATGTGGGGTAGACATCTACTCCGAGAGTTTTGGACACCACGTCTAACCTGAGAGTGTGTAAATCTTTCATAACTGCATGAAGCCTCCCCGCTTGGAGCGAGGTGGGCGCAGTGGTGGGGGGACCTGGCGCGGTCACCTCCCTCCAAGCAGAGCGGGGTGGGCGTGGCACTGTGGGGACGTGGCGCGGCCACCTGTCTCTGAGCTGGGCAGGCTGGTGAGCCTTCTTTACTTACATTAGAACTACAGCTGTATATTACAGGGAGCCCCCGCGTATTCGCGGTCCGCTATTTGCAAGCTTCAGTATTTGCGGGTGATTTTCCCGCGAGGTGTGCCACTTTGGCGCATGCCCAGAATGTACCGGGACCCCAGTCGGTCTCGCCGCTCGTGCTGCAAGCACAGCTGGCCCTGTCCCCCACCGCTCACAGGGTGAGCACAGTGG
>WEKX01002695.1:0-19465 GCA_013390025.1 Pitta sordida | reverse complement strand
CCCACGCCGGCCCCCTGGCTCGCCGTACGCCGTGGCGGCCCAGTGCCCCCGCCGGCCCCACGCCCCCGCCTCGGCGTAACACAGCCAGACAACTGAGACAAGCCCCGCTCTCAGGACCATCCTCCAGCCCTTATATGGGGAGGGAGCGTGACTACGGGCGCGACGTACTTGACTACGTAGTGGATTTGCTGTCTTTGCAGATTTCAGAACTCGTGGGAGTCTGACCAGACCCAACAGCCCGCGAGTAACAGGGTCAACTGTATTAGTTTCACTTCATACTGCTGTTTATTAAAAATGTTTCTTACTTCACTGCTTATGTTTGCCAACTCAGTGGATTGTTTCTTGGCCTTAGGCCTATGGTTCAGTAGCTACACTTATACAGTGAAGTTTGTTTTATCTGATTTTAGTTCTGAAACAGGGTAGGGAGAGGAACATTACCAGAAGGAAATGGTAAAATGAATGAAAATGTTTAATGTGTATAACTTCAGGATATGCTATTTTAACATTTTTAGTGACTGTCGTAAATGTTACTTCCAAGTTACTACTGATTTCAGAGTATCTTCTTCTACCTTCTTGAAATTCCTACTTTGAAGTATTAATTCTTAAGAATTATGATTCACTTATAATTCATAAGAATAAATTCAGTTTTTGTAGCGATGCTTGTGCCAGGAAAAAAGTATTTTAAGTCTACATATAATTATGTAACACTGAACATTATAGGAGTATATTTCAAAAGTTAGCTTAGTCACTTATGAAATTAGTGGAAGGGACAGGTGTAAGTAGGAAGAAAATTAATACATTAAGTACAGTAAGACCATGCATATTCATGCCTATTGATTTGCATCTTCACAGATTCATGGAATATTTCTCAGTGAGTATTAATTGGCTATTCGTGGAGCATGTTCCTGCAGGGCAGGGGGGCAGCACCTTTCGTTCGCTAGGCACAGCCACAGTTCACTCCTTTGAGGGTTGCGGAGGTTACATAGTGGGAAAGGTTTATAACACGCGGGGTGTATAGTCCTGCGGTGCCTCCTGTGCCACTTCTTTCCCCAGGTGTTCCAGCTACAGGTGGGGCAGGTGATGCCGATAGGTGTGCTAACTGTGGTGGAATCCAAGTGCTAAGTGCTCTGTGTCCCTGGGGGCTGCATGCCCGGCCCATCTGGTGATACATGTAGCCCCAGGGAAAGCACTCCCTCAGTGCTGCAGCCTCCTCCACAGGAACTGTGGCATGGTATGAGCTAACCTCCCCTTCCCTCTCTGCCTATGTTAAAACTTGTAACCCTTTAAAACTGCTATTTTAAAGCTGTTACTGGCAGAAAGAAAGAAAAACAACCCCCAGTATTGCCTGCAGGATGCTAATTGTTCTGTTGTTCTTCATGGAACAGTAAAAACAGATTACTTACGCAGCTGGTTTGATTTTTTAAAAGGGATCAGTTTATTAAAGAATCACTGATTTGCTACCTAAAGATTACATATGGTTTCTGCTATGCTCTAAGGTGAATTTTGACTTAATATATTATTTTGTGTTGTACATGAACTGGAGAAGAGGAGGCTCAGAGGTGACCTAATTGCTGTGTACAACTACCTGAGGGGAGGTTGCCACCAGATGGGTGAGGATCTCTTCTCTCAGGCTGATGACACCAGAACGAGAGAACACAGCCTTACTCCCNAAGGTTTATAACACGTGGTGTATAGTCCTGCGGTGCCTCCTGTGCCACTTCTTTCCCCAGGTGTTCCAGCTACAGGTGGGGCAGGTGANTTCGATCCCCATATAGGCGTTAACTGGGGAGTTGGACTAGATGATCCTTGTGGGTCCCTTCCAACTCGTAATATTCTGTGATTCTGTGAATGTTGTAGGAGAAATAATGTAATGTTTTTTCTACTGCTTGTATTATCAGTAAGTTAATTTCTTGTAGGAGCACATTTAGTTTCATGAATTATATGGGAAATAGTTTGATAGTAATAACATCTGAATGTGGTAAGTGCATGTTGGCTAATACCAATGTAAATCTAAGTTTGCCAGAGACAAAACTCCAGGAAAAGGGGAGCTAGTATGACTTAAAAGACATTAGCATCATTTAATTATATACCAGGAATAGTGCTAAACTATTCTGACAGAATTTTGAGGAATATTTTAATGACTCTGTCCAAGTCTTTTAGAAATTGTGTAACACAGGGCTTTTTTAAAAGATCTTAATTTCTTGTGCTTTGCTACACTACAGAATATTTGAAGGACTGTTTTGGTTTAATCCCAGCTAAGTCCCACACAGGCACTTACTCAGGCTCCTCTGGTGGGATGGGGGAGTGAATCGGAAGAGTAAAAGTAAGAAAAGTGGTGGGTTGAGATAAAGACAGTTGAATAGGTGCAGCAAAAGCCATGCCCTCAACTATCATTCACTACTCTGCATGGGCAGGCAGGTATTCAGCCATCTCCAGGAAATCAGGGCTCCATCATGCTTTCCGGTGACTTGGGAAGACAAACACCATCAGTCTGACTGTCCTCCCCTTCCTTATTCTTCCACCAGCTCTATATATGCTGAGTATGATGTCATATGGTGTGAAATATCGTTTTGTTCAGTTGGGATCAGCTGTCGCAGCTGTGTCCCTCCCAGCTCCCTGTGCACCCCCAACTTACTTGCTGGATGAGTGGGGTGAGGAGCAGAAAAGGTCTTGGCTCTGTGCAAGTGCTGCTCAGCAGAAGCTAAAACATGCCTGTGTTATCAGCACTGTTTCCAGCACAAACCCAAAACACAGCCCCATGTTAACTACTGTGAAGAAAGTTAACTACCCCAGCCGAAACCAGCACAAGTACTTAGTGAAAAGGTAAAGAATGGGTTTACTTCGCTATTCATTTTGATAATTATATTGTAAATGCTATTTGAAGCTGATAGAAGTGAATCTTCCTTTTTACCTGCAGGATTTGCAGATTTTGATTTTATGGATTAATGATGCATGTTATGGTCTGACCATGAGAGGGAGCTTGTATTTTATGAACAGTAAAATTACTCTTCTGTTTATAAATATTTCATTTGCTTTTGTCCCCTCTGTTTTTATGTAATGTTGATTTGTTGGCTTAAATATTTTAATACAGATACGACTTCACTAAACTGACATGCAGTACACATAACTTAGTCATTCACTTTAGTTTTATACGAATGACATTTAGTCTAATCACACTAAATTGATTTCCTAACAGTCCACATTAGAGAGAGAGAGATGGAAAACAAGTCATACTGCCTGTCTTCTCCAGGCACATTACAGCTTTACTCAGGCATAAGCTTAGGCTGCACCATACCTAAGCAATTGGACCCCTTTTTTTGTGCTGAGGAACTGTGCAGCCACATGGGGAATTCAGCTGTGGTTAAATCAACATTTTTACCTTTGCCAGTTAATTTTTAGCCTATTCAGTTTATGGTGTAGCTACATGACCATCAGAATAAAAGACAGGAGCAGTGGTAGGCATGGGGCTGGAGAGGAACAGTCTATTTTGACAGGGATGGTGCTTCATGAGCTACCTTAAAACTTACGAAACCACTCATTTAGCATCTCTTTTAGGGTGAATTACATTGCCTTCAAACAGTCTAGGGAAATAGTTTAACTCAGTTAATTTAGTTTAGTTATAGATGGCTGAAGCTAAGATAGTTGCCTGACTACAACTTCCTTTCAGGTAGTTATAGACTATATATATAGTCTATAAATAGTTATAGATTCATGCACAGCAAGAATAGAAGTATGCTCCAAAGTTGGAAGTGGCAATGTTCTGTAGTCTAAAGAATGTAATTTTGTTGTTAAATACATACATGCTCTATTCTGTGTTTGATACAGCCAGCAGAAAAAAAATCCTGAAGATTCTTTTGTTGATTTCATTACAAGTACCAAGATACCTCCCTGCTGATAGTACTTACTTATATGAAGGACTGTGCCATTAAGACGCATCATTCATGCCTTTTGTTTTCTGCATGCTGCCTTTTCTAATTAGCTTTGTGATACCTGACAGTTTTTTTCATTTTAGGTGACAAAATGGTGACAACAGGAGCAAACATTTTAGTGAAAATGAACAGTCACTATTCTGGCTTAGTGTAGCACCAGTTAGTTTTATGAGTTTGTACTTCCAATAGGTAACAGTTTTTAAATACAGGTTGCTCTTGCCAAATCTCTTAGCTCACCTTTTTTGTATGTCACGTTACACATAGAAGAAGATAAAGTAGATATACATGAGTGGTAGGCTGGGACAGGAACTTGGCTTTGTTACGCTGGATTGTGGTGCCTCTCCTGCCCTTCGACTCTACTGCTCTTCTCCCATAGTCTTAACATTTTGATTAAGAATGTGGAAGGAGTCATAATTTTTTTCAGTTTGCTAAGCAGAATGTAATTTGATTGTATATTGGTATTTTTAGAAAGATACTGGGAGGGCAGATACAAGATGAAGAGTTTAATAGAAGGGGAGTCAGGGTAGCATGAATAAGTAGAGGATCTGTTTGAAAAAAAAGGAGAAAGTAAATCTTGGAGGATTTTTGCATTAACAGACCACTTAATCTCTAATTTGGTGTTGTTTAGTCAGGTGGGAGTGGAGGTATGATTCTCTGAAAACATGGACAGGAAATGCTTTCAGATTTTACTTCACATTCTTCCTCATATTGTGCTGCTAAATACTGAATAATAATAGCTTTGGTAAATACTTCATTCAAATGAAGCCATAAGATATGTTTATTGTGGTTTAAAAGAAGGTATTCTCAACCCCTCATTTTTGTGATTGTGACAAACTTACAGGAAGTAGTAGAATGGATTGAAGCCAGTACAAGAAGCAAATTTTATCAAGAAGTCCTACCTAGTCTATTTCAGTCTAGATCTGTGAGCCTTCACATGGTTTTGTCTTTTAAGGTTTACCTTACATAATGGCATCTGTGCTCAAAGTGGGGATTGCTTGGTCTGGCTGCTCCTTGGATCCTACTGATCCGATGAATGAGCACAGCTTTCTTGTATAAACATGTGTGTGGCAATGGAGAGAAACAAGATAACCTGCACATACTCTCGGTGTGTGTTGAAATAACAGTACACCTCTCTGATAAAGTGGTATGGTCCAGTGACAGCTCACTGTAGAAGATCCAAATATGTAACCAAGTAGTAGTGGAAGAACTATTGGGAAATTGCTTTGAATCTGGTTTATCTTTTGGCACATTCCTTAAAAAAACCCAAGAACGTAATAATTTTAGCATGGTTTAACATGATAGTTGTGAATGTAAGTTATCTGTGCTCAACTTTTCTTCAGTTCCAAGTGTGAAGTCGAAAAAATTTTCAGTGAAGAGATGGAATACTGTTTCTAAATTTTAAACCTTTTAATTGAAGGAACATAGTTTAGAAAGCAAAAATTTAGTGGTCTGGAAGGAAACAGACATATGTAGCAGTTTTCCATATCTAATGAAATCTTGGAAAAGAAGATGGCCGTTTCTATTATGGGATATGGCTCAGCATGCAGTTTTTGTGAGTCATTCTGTATTCATCTAGCTGTTGAATTTTTGAGCTTTTCCAGTAAATAGTGGTTCTGAGCAAACTTCATGTATCACATTTCCATTCTAATTATGGAGAAGGAGTTGTCTAATGGATTCAGCTGCATCCAGTATAAGAGAGGCAGATTACATTCAGTAATTTTGGCATTATAAAAATAAGGTTGAGCATGCTTTTGTAGAGTACTTCAAACTGCATGAAAGACAGTCTGAAATCTGTCCAAAAATTTGTTTCAGGAAGTCACTGAGCTTGTAAAAGTAGCTTTAACATTTCTAGGGTATATTTTAAGCTGCAAACATCAGTCAGCCTGAGGATAAAGGAAAACACAGATCTTGTTTCATTTTCCAGTCTAGGTAGTAATGATAAAGTCTGCTGATAATATAGGGGACCCTCATTCATTAAGACCCATGGGCATTGTCTCTCTGTTGCTTTTCAGTGGCCTCTAGTTTATTTCAGTTCAGCCAATCCCCATCAACTTTAACTTTTGTGTATTCGCTGGTCTACAAATTCCATTTTATACTGTCCCACAAACCTGTAACTTTCTCTTGCCCACAGTATCCATGTGTCCTTCCCAGCTTCTTTTAAGTCCCTTCTTGTGGCCATTTCTTCAAACAACCGTGTGGATATTAGTAATGTTATACAGTCAACCCTCTTCCACTTCGCACCCCCCATATTGCGGCTTCACATCTTAGTGGCGTGATTTTTCAGCGATTAAGGAGGTCTGTTTCACAACTGTGCATGCGCGATCTGGCACGCACCAATATTCAATTAGGCAGCATGAATATGCAACTCAACCCTCACAGCTGCCACTGCAGCTCTGCCACTCCCCCCCCCACCCCCGCCATGGCCGCTCATCACTCTGCCCCCCTTGCACAGCCACCGCGGCAACTGATACACAGCAATGCAGTGCCGAAACAGCGCTGGGGGCCCGTGTGAGGTTGCGGGGCAAATTTGCATATTAATGAGCTACCATTCTACGCAGAAGGAGAGCTTCATGGATAGGGGGCAAGATCTGCAATACTGTGTTATAGGAGACCCAACTGTATTATCTTTTAACCTTCCTGTGCAGTAAGTAAGAAAAATGTTTCTTTGTTTCTTGTTTTCCCCCTCCATCTACTCCATCTATTTTCATAGTCTTTGAAGAAGGAAACATTGTGGTAATTATGTTCATAAATCACCTTAATCAGTAAAATGTCACATTTTCAGTACATGTCAAATTTTGAAAAACTGGGGCCATCTCTAGTACCAGCAAGCATGCCCATTGTCTTGAGGCTGTGATGTTCAATAAGTCTATGTGAGAAGTGTTATGGCCATGAGAATGTGTGTGGACACACATAAATCTGTTAAATTTAAAACTGCAGTCTCTCTCTGAAGTTACACTTTTTCTCCTCTGACCCAGCTTTTCGTTATGTTTTTTTCTTGATTAGAATTGCCAGATATGGAAGAAAGAGGAATTTGGAAAGACAAATAGAACAGATATTGAACAAAGCTATTTAGTACAAAAGGAAGACACACAGGCCACACAGTTCCTGTTTTCAGCATTGTAAGGTGTAGGTGTCCCACTTATTCATAGCACTGTGTGGTCAGTCTGACCTGTCGGGAACCATGGACTTATAGCCCTGTGATCAGACACACATTGGCAAATCTCTGGCCTGAAACTCAGCTCTTACTGGAGTTAGGAGAGGACACCGAGAGAGGTGCAAAGCTTCACCAGTACAGATCCTGGTTGCAGAGTGGAAGATAAGACTGCATAGAGTAAGATTTGATAGCAGGAAAAAATGGATCTTTTAGAGAGGGGAAAAAAGACTTTCCACAAGACTGAGTTAGAATTACACAGGACAGCGTAAACTTGGCTTTGGTAAGACTTAACCTTTGCTGGAACATCAAAGTCAATGGGTCCCCAAATGATGCAGTTCAGAGAACTAAACACAGGAACTAGAAAACAGCTTTGTTACAGATAATTTCAGTTTTAAATAACCGTAACATTTTGTGAACTTACTAACATCAGAAAATAAGCAGTCTGTTGGATGCGTGGAAATACATGCTCACCATTACTAAACCGACTTACTTGAACTTCCATATCTCATTTTAAAGAAGCAGCAAACATGTATTTGTATTCTTCTGCTTTGATATGTTAATCCATTATTCAGCAGCATTTGTGTGCACAGCTGCAGAGCAGCTTAGTGGGGATTCAGTGTAAATTTAGAAATGTTTCCTGCAGGCAAAATTTAAAATAATCCAAGTAGATAAGATGTACTCATGTATAGAAACATAGCTATAGGTGCATAGTTAGTCTGTAGCTATAGATATGTAGATGTATAGATTTAGATACACAAATCTATTTATCTCTATAGCAGTTACGCTTGTGTATACATGCATGGAAGGAGGGGGAGAAAGAGAGAGAATATTGTCACAAACTGGAACACAGGAGGGTCCCTCTGACCTTTATGTAACATTTTTTCACTGTGCGAGTGACCGAGCACTGGCACAGGTTGCCCATGGAGGTTGTGGAGTCTCCATCCTTGGAGATATGCAAAAGCCATCCAAGACGTAATCCTGAACAGCCTGTTCTAGGTGGCCTTGCTGGGATGTTGGTCCAGATGACCTTTGGACCTGCCTTCCCACCTCAACCATTGTGGCAGGTTATTTTCAGTATCCACCATAGTAATAGGATAGAACAAGAGGACACAGTCTTAAACTGTGTCAGGGGAGATTTAGACTTGACATTAGAAGGAACTTTTTCACAGAGAGGGTGATCTCTCAGTGGAATGGGCTGCCCAAGGAGGTGGTGGAGTCACTGTCCCTAGAGGTGTTTAAGAAAAGGTTGGATGAAGTTCTTGGTGGCATGACCTAGATATTAGGGTAGTGTGTTATAGGTAGGATGATGTGTTGGTAGTAGGATGGCAACAGGTCAGGTTAGGTAACAGGTTTGACTAGATGAGCTTAGGTAACAGGTGATAGGTTGGACTTGATGATCTCTATGGTCTTTTCCAACCTTACTGATTCTGTGATTCTGTGATCTCCATTGCAGTTGTGTAAAAGTTTCACAAGTTTTAATCCTTTCAGCATCCTGTGAGTTAGAATAAAAAGTTGGACTAATTAGTTTTTGTAAAATGCATCAGCATCTTGTAAGTGGGAAGTGAAGGATGAAAGAGTTTTCAAGTCAGCTTTTTAAAAGAAATGGCCTGTGGGTCACTGATTTCCTTGGCTTCTTTAAAAATTCCAGATTTTGCATAGACTATGGAGCCTGAGGTTATAAATCATATGCAGCAGAGAAAGAGAAGTGGATTTTGATCTCTAGGTCGCAAGTGAATACTCTTGAGCTTCTTCTTGAACTTTTCTGTTGCAAAGTAATGCATAAACTTGTAAGATCTCTCAAGTGTGATTTCAAAGCAGCTCAGTTAAATAAACAAAAATCTGTAAGAGTAAGGACTCTGGAATAAACATATTAAGGAGTGTGAACTGGCAGACTTAGTGCTAGCCAGCTTTATATGCCTATATTCCTCTTCTGTGAGCCTTCCCTATTTTTTTAAGGTGGCTGTTCTGTTCACTTCCCAGTGTAATGCTCTTTCTTTCAGGTGGGAGGATAAAGCATTGTTGAACTATCAAGCCAAAAAATAATACACTTAAATTAAAATACATATTCATGGTAAGAGTTGATTAAATTTGTGATAAGATTATTTGCCTCATTTTGATTTTTGTTTGATAGTATGAGTCAGCAAGACCTACAGCTAGTGAAAAATTGGAAGTTGTACGTGCAAAGAAAAAAAAGCTTTTGCAGGTTTTCCATTTCAATAATAGAAATATTCTGCTTACTGGTATTATTTTTGCCACAGGTTTTATCAATTTTACCTAAGCCTGTTTTCAAAATGGTAAGAGAAATTTTCACATGCAGTACTTCACTGAAAGGATGATCCACCATTGGAATGGGCTCCCCAGGGAGGTGGTGGAGTCACCGTCCCTGGAGGTGTTTAAGAGTAGGCTGGATGAGGCACTTAGTGCTGTGGTTTAGACAATGGGTGTTGGATAGGTTGGACTTGATGATCTCTGAGGTCTCTTCCAACCTTACTAACATGGTGTACTGTGAGTATTTTAGCTAAACATGGAACATAATTCAAAAGTTATACTGAAATTTAGTTCCAAGAAATTGTTATATTGAACAGCTAAGTCGGGAAATAGTAAACTAGGTCAGTGTTGTAGCGCTGCTTTGGCTTGAGCTATAGACAGATCAAAGTGTACATTAAAAACAGGAAATTAGTGTAGAAGGCAACAGTGAAGCTTAAAAACCCGCGTAAACATCAGCAGCATACTTGATATGTTTTCCAATTCTGGCATGTAAATTCAGTGCCACACTTAGAGCTTTCACTTTCGATTTTCCTTTTGTCTGAGTGTGAGATTATCCAAATACAGATAATAGCACCTGATTCAGAAAAGTGTTTTTGAAGGGAGACAATTCTGTTACACACTCGGAGTTTTTTGAAAGTTTCCAAAACCAATGAGAACAACTCCTGAATAATGCTAATGTTGAGTTCTTATTTTGATAGCAAAACCAGACAGCATGAACAGATTTCTAATTGCTTTTATTTTAGTGAAGCCAAATTTGTGATCTGTATTAACCACAAATTTAAGAACATTTTCACATGAAATACTAATCTATACCTTTGATAAAATAATATGTACATTTGAAGTTAAATAGAAATCTCCCAGCCTTTTAGTACACATAATCTCATTTCTTCCATGTGAAGGAACTGTGGCTCATATTACACTTAAAAACATATTTTTAAGCATTCCATTAGGTAATGTATTTGTACCTCTACACTTTTCTACCCCTCTCAGAGACTATGAAGAAGATATTTCAAGAAAAGGGGATCCTGGCAGGAGAAGAAAGAGCTTTTAAACCACATCTGACCTTCATGAAGTTGTCAAAATCAACAGAGCTACGTAAGCAGGTGAGCTCACGTTCCACAGAGATTAACAGCAATCTAGAAGATTTAATTTGGAGATGCACAAAGGTGTTGCTTGTGCTATAGCATCATATGTTCCACTTTGTAACAAGCTGAAAAGGTTAAGACTTAATTTAAAATATTAATTTTATTTAGAAAAAAATAGTGCAAGGTTGTGATAAACATTAGTCCTGTACCGTAAGTACATCTTGATATTCTCAGTACAGTGATATCGTGGTCTATTTTCTGTTGTAAAATTAGGCAAAACCGAAGTCTGAAAGTACTTGCCGAAAATCGCAGAACTCTCATTAGAGTGTGGATTTGCTGTTTGTTTACCAGGTTTTGTTACTGTGTGGGAGAAAACAAGAAAGTCAACAGTGGAATTTCTATTTGGATTATGTATAATAGGCCAACTGTCAATTCTCTCTATGGAATATGCTTTGGTGAATTTCAGAGTAGTGAGAACGCATCTTCCATACTCTCTGTTGCAGGCAATTGCCTACTTATTAGCACTTTTTTGACAAAATACAAATACATGGAAGCAGGTTATAACTGATAGAAAAATATATAGAAGCAATATTACTGTACCTATTTTTTTATTTCATACGAATTTGACTGTAATACTGCATTGTTTTATTTAACAAAAGATGTATCTATCAATGTTTTTATGGAGATTGTATAGAATGTTTTATGTGATCCTTTGCCTAGGAAAATAATTTTCAGAAAAAAATTGTAAATAAGAATTAAAGTACATATAAATATTTTAAGTTGATTTTCCCCTTAATAGTGGACACTGAATACTTTAAAATTTAATTAGAAATATCTCTAAAAATGTAGAAGGCGCACATTTTAATTAAGTAGCACTCTGAAATCAGTAGGAAGAAGGCAATGAGATTTGAGATACATAAGAAAGTTCAAGTGTGTGCATACTTGCTCTAGAAAGGAAATAAAGACTTAACCACAGGATGCAGGTGGTCTATTATAGATGTTAGATTTGTAAGTTCCCATAAGCTTTTGGCTGTATTAACAGTTCTTTTTTAAAACCACTAATTTTAAAAATCCACAGCTCTCATAGAATATCAGCTGTTCAGTAATTTGACTGTTTGGTCAAAATATCTGAGACAATCATGGTGGGTTTTTTGTCATTCTGCTTTTTTGGTTGGGGTTTTTTTTTTTGGTTGCTTGTTTGTTTCATTTATCTTTATCTACCTTCCATGAATTATTATGATATTTACTGCTGCTGACAGAACCAGGTCAATGTCATTCCAAATCATCTTCCTTAGCTCTCCATAATGCTGGATAATGCATATGGTATACTGTACAGAAGATACTGTGTATTAAAAATCAGTTAATTTTTGGCAGTCAGTTCAGTGTCAGGTGTAAGCACCAGTCTTTACTATAATTTTTTGTTTCATTGTGTGCATGCATTTGGTGAGATCGTTTCATGCCTTTACTGAAAACCATAATGAAAAATGTGAAATGTAAAAGGAATAATTATTTCACTGTACATTGTAGTACAGTGCCTAACTGCATTTTCAGATCATACAAGAATATGAAAAGCAATAAAGGGTGAATGGATGGAAATTGAATGTGAAAGCATATGAAAGAGCAAATAGTACTAAAGTGGTTGAGTACAGTTCTCAGGTATAGCTTTATAACTATTAATTTTTAAAGGTAAGTTTCCTTACTTGAAGCAATATTCTGTTAAGTCATGCTCCCCACAATGACAGCTAAATTCCACCAAATTTATCTTTGGGGGAGGAAAAAAATCTGTTTTTTAAACCTTAATGTAGCTGCAGGCGTTTTGAGATGCATTAATTCTGATAAGATTTTAACGTCCCCAGAGTTAAAATTGCATTTGCAAAGCAGGGAGTTTGCAAATTCAGAACTGGGAAAGATCTCAGGAAGTCAGCTTTTCGCTTTGAAGGCACACCATTAAGCTAAAAATAGTAAATGCAAAAAAACTTGGAAACAGATATTAATAGAGGATAAATGTGTGAAATAAAGTGCTAAAGAGCTATCTAGTTTACTGTACTCTGCTCAGCTTCTCAGATTAAAGGACTTATTTACCTACTCAGAAGTGAGGGCAACACATTCTTCATGCTTAATTGGACATTCCTAAGATCAGATGTGCCACTGAAAAATTTCCAGAGTCAGGAGGTATAGTGTGCTTCTGTGTGTCCTTGTGGAAGGAGATAAAGGGATGTAATTTATTTACATGTTATTTTCTATACAAAGAACTTAATGAAACACAGTCAAAGAAGCAACTGGAGTTTTGCACTTGAAGATAACATTCTATTCCTGCTTCCCTCACTTACCTGCTGGTCAGTCACAACCCTTCTATTTTTCACTCATCCAGATTCCTGTTTATTTCAGGGTGTGTTGTGAGGCATGTTTTTTAAATGCTGTGTGATGTTTGGAGGTCCTTTGATACATGATACATAGTGCTGCCAGAACTGCAAATACTGCTGTGAAATGAATTTCCTAAGTAGAAGGTGACTGAGAGCTAAATTGCCCTGATGGCACCTGGTTAACCAGTACAGAATATATACTTAGCCTAGACAGTGGCTGACAACCAAAGATGCCAAAAGTACAATTTTATTAATCTTTAGTGTATTATATTCTTTTGTATTGTACATTTTTAGAATGCTGTATGTACAGTTAGTAAAATAGAATATATGAGTGAGAAAAATGCTGGTATTAACAAAACTTGTGAGCACTGTACGAGGCCTGATTCACTGTTACCATTCAGCTTCAGTGGTAACATCAGCAAGATGCCAGATACTATTTTGGAGACAGTATTAAAATGATTGCTCTGGAAATAGCACTAAATGCACGATTCAGTAATTTATTACTGTATTTTTTAACATCAATCCTGTTAAACTTCTGTCACTCTCCAGTTTCATGTAGAGATAACATAAGGTACTTATTCTGTAGTAGTAATAATAGTTTCCTTCATCATCAAGGAGGAAATTACACACTGCAACAACCCCAAAGCAGTCTCCCATTTCATATATTTTTGATGTGTGCTCACATTCATCTTTTTGCTATCTTCAGCTAGACATAGCAGATAACATGTTTAATACTGATAATTATGGAGGAAATTAATTTTTTCTCTTCTATCTTTTTTACATGAGGAATCTCAGGCACTTACCTCACTGCAGGAAAGGTTATGACTTTGCCAGTATTTAGATATGGCTCTTACATCATCAATTTGTTAATGATTTTTTCTTGCCTATGCACACATAAAATGCAGTATTAGATAAAGATCCTCTGCGTGACGAGTGAAAGGGAATCCTCCCTTCTGGTATTATTCCTCTAATGTGAAGTTTTACTTAATATGTACTTGAAAATAGAAAATGTGAATTTCTGTCTTATATTCCTAGATTTGCAATTTTGCTTTTATTTATACCCATGTGACATAGACACATAGTTGTATCATACAGGACCTTAGAGAGGAAAGTGATTCTCAGCAAAACCAAAGCACTTCTGAAGGTTTCCAGTCCCTGCTGATTCAGGCCTCCAGCATTTGTTTTATTCTAACTCCTGGGATCTCTGGCATTTTGGACAGAAATGCTGGTACATGAAAATATACGGGGCTCATTAAACCCCTCTGTATTTCCATTTATTAGCCTCTTTGTCAGTGGTTTGCATTGTGACAACTGTTACTTGCTGATACGAGAGTCTGGGGCAATGCTTACTTGGAGTCTTTGATGCTGATCCTAAAATGGCTTTGGCACAATACACAACAATAAACACTTTGCTTTCAGAGTCTTCTAAGAGCAGTAGAAATGTGTTGTGATTTTTCTACAGTGCATTTTTTTTAATCTGGTTCTAACAACAGGAGCAGAAAATGCACAAACTGAGTGACCCCAAGAGCTGGAAAATGTTCTTCAGTTCTTATTTGCTTTCTACACTCATATTGTACACCGTATTGCAGAGATATGTAACTACAGCACTTGCTTTAAAGAAGGAGGAAAGACATAACTATAGACAGTTTGTTACAAGCTAAATGTAGCGTGAAGTGTTAGTGAGCATAGTGAGCATTCTTTAAATTACCAAACTCTCCTACTGAACACAGTGGATAAGGTGCAATCTGTGCATTTACACATACCCCTGTTACAGGACTGAGGCTGCAGAAGACAGCACCTCTTTTTGCATGAACTCTTCCAAGTCCACGTGGGGATCATCAAGGTCTAGGCAAAGAAACTTTTCTACAACAGACTTGCATTTTTCCATCCTATCTCCTTTTGAAGGATGATCAAGACGTTTGATGGGTTTTCCATTGCGAATCAGTTCTGATACTTCCACTCCTCTCTCAATAATTTTGGCTGGCATTCCTGCTAATGCAGCTATATTGGCAGCATGACTAACAGTGGACATGCCCTGTTTGATCTGATAGAAAAATATCAACTCATCTCCATCCTCATGTGTCTCCATTGTCAGGTACTCTAGAAGAGGTGTGTCAGGAAGGAGTTCTAGTTGCATTAAACTGTGAAAATTAGTGGAGACAAAGACCTGTGGACACTGTGTTCCTTGTCTGATCCAGTACCTCAGGACAGCAGCCAGAAGGGACAGGCCATCCAGTGTGTTTGTCCCTTTACCAAACTCATCAATCAGTACCAGGGACCTCTCTGTGGCATTGTTTATGGCCTTGGCAACCTGATTAAGATCAATCATGAAAGTGGAGAGCCCTACAGAAACTGATTCCCTACTGTGAATTCGTGTGTAAATCCCATCAATTACTCCAATCTCTGCCTCTGCTGCAGGGACATAACTGCCAATCAGAGCCATGAATACTATAAGACCTACTTGCTTTAAGTAAACACTCTTTCCAGATGAGTTGGGCCCTGTGATGATCTTTATTCGTCTGGTAGCCTCACCACTGTTGATAGGATTGGCCACAAAAGTCTTTGCACATAGTTCCATGAGTGGATGTCTTCCATCCTTGATGTGGAAGCCATGGCGGTGAGTAAAGCGAGGTCGGCAGTAGGCATTCTCCCGGGCCATTCCTGCCAAAGCCAGTAGCACATCTAGGTGTGCACTGTACTCAATCACACTGTTAAGCACTTCAGACTTCTCCAAGATCTTTGTCTGCAGCTGGTGCATAATAAGTGTTTCCTGGTCTCTGATCTCACAGTGCAAGTCACCCAGCAGGCTGTCTAGCTCCTTAGTCCGAGCACTTCTGTAGTGCAGTTTATCCTCTGACAGGAACATGAAGTCCAAGCCTTCAATTTCAAAGTCACTCTTATCCACCATATTTGGTAGGCGTGGAATGGAGAGAAGGAACCCAATCAAAGGAATGTAGATCACACAACAGGAGGGAATATTATTGTCCAAAGTCTCTAGTTCTTTCTGTGCCACTTCTGTAAGTAAGTCTGACAGTCCCATCAGTTTTCGTTTCTTCTCATCAATACTGGGATCTACATTGGGTTTAATGGTGAAGCGGTTCTCTGAGATGCTGCGTTCAAAGTCTACCACTTTACTAATTAGATTAGCAATGCAATGCAGATCATCAGTGAAGACACGTGAAATAGTCTGAAAAAGTTCAATAGTGTTGGGCAGAGAACGACACGTGTCTCTAAGGCACACTGCATTGTATGCTGTCTTATAGAGTGCTTGCCAGTCGCTGACTTTTGTGTTGGAAAGAGTCATTCTCTTTAGAATAAGAGGCACATTTTTAATATTCTTGAGGCAGTTTTGAAGAGTGAGGACTGTTTCATGGTTCTGAGCCATCAGGAAGAAGTTGATAACATCTAGCCTTTTGTTCAGCTCTGTCAAGTTGCGGGTAGGTCGTGTGAGCCACAGCCTCAGCAGTTTTTCTCCCCATTTGCATCTGCAGCGGTTTAAAATTCCATATAAGCTGAATCCTTCTTTTAGTCCACTGGACAGCTTGTACACAGAAGGATGGATATCACTTTTAAATATCTGCAGGACACAGTAAGTGTCTTGGTCCATATTGACAGTATCTGATAGCACAAATTTTTTAAATGCTAAAATAGGAACTGCAATACTGCTGTCTTCAAGTTCAACTCCAACCCGTCTCCTGTCTAGAAACTTGAGGAGACCCCCTAAGGCTCGTATCACGAGTGGACTCTCAAAAGGGACGATTGAGGACAAGTAGAGAATTTTCTCTGTTGCAGTCATGTGAGATGGGATAAATGGAAATTGCCTAGATAGGATCCGTTGCTTGCTGACTTCTAGTCCAAAATCTATGTTAGGAAACAGGACAATTTCTGGTTTTCCAGTGTCTTTATCACCAGCAGTAGCTGTTAGGTTGGTCAGGAATTTGGCAATATTCTGGTCCTGTTTTGCACTGGTCACTATGCATTGAGGATTAAGTTCCCCAATCACTTTTTGCAGTAGCTTGAGATCTTCATTGTCAGGTACTTCAGGCATGAAGTAGACTGAGCAATCTGCTGTATCATAATAAGTAATTGCCAGCTGCCCTGCATACCACAAAACAGACATGTGTGTTTCAGAGCCCTCCTGGTCCTCCTGTTCAGGCTCAAGCGGTGGTAGCAAGGCACAGCTTGTGGCTGATGTGGCACTCATTCTGTTGCTGGGAGGTACGTATTTTCATTCAGAACTTGTCCAAAAGGTCCTGAGAAATAACTGTAACAGCAGGTTGTCCCTCACATTCACAATGCTTGAGAACCTGAAGATGCTACCAGGAATTAACAGTACCTGTNTCCAAAAGGTCCTGAGAAATAACTGTAATTGATAACAGCAGGTTGTCCCTCACACTAACAATTAACAGTACCTGCGCAAGTGAAAAGATGCAGCCAGCATCTTAAAAGCTAACAGCTGCCATCTACTTCTAAGCAAGGTCTAACAGGGTGAGGTACCAGCAATGTTGGAATAGTTTTACAGGGTTTGCTTGTATCCTTTATTTTTTTAAAGTGTATATGTATGCTCAAACGCCCATAAACAATGTACATGGACATGTATATCCATGTACAATATCATCCTCCCTCAGAGGCCACACTCATGTGTGGACCACAGCTCCTCACTGAAGTGTAGCCCCAAAGCCTGGCCATCATTTCAGGGTCCCAGCTCGGTATTTATGCAGCACCATCACACACTACCAGTTTCTCTATACAAGTACATAAGGGATCAGCCATACTAATCTCCTGTCACCACCCCACTTCCAACCCTCTCTCACTTCTTTCCCCTCTACTCACCTTCCTTACCACATACGTGGAGGTCGTCTGGGCTGCAGCCCGAAAGTGTTCCCCTGACCCCGTTCCTCTGCCTCTCCGGAGGGTTCTCGGCAGTGCCCGGCCTCAGGCCTCCGCACCGCCGGGCCCCGTCAGGCCCGACCCGCCGCTCGGCGCCGTGTCCCGGCGGCGAGTCCTGCGGGGATCCGGGCCCTCCCCCAGGACGGGAGCTGGGCTGTGCTGCAGCGGGGCGTTGCGCTGTGGGTTCTGCTAGGGACGTGGAACCCGAGGCCGCTTGTATCTCTGTTAAGGTCTGTCACCAGTGGAGCCTTCCTGCCTCTGGTCCAGAGGCTGCCTGGCGGCGTGCTGGCAGCAGCCTCGGGGACTGCCCGGGCTTTCCCTGCAGGCTGCACCTTCCCGGCCCGCACGGAGGGGAGGTGCGGGCGGCGTTCACGGGCGCGGCAGGGCTACCAAAGGCTGTGTCGCCGGTGCTCTGCCAGCCCTACAGGAGCTCGTCATGCCGTGCTTTCAGTCCCATGGTACACAACCATGTCCCCTGACAAGCATCAACCATTCACGGCCCTTCTTCCTCAAAAGGCAGGTGTCTTCCTAATCCCCTTCCGGCACCAAACACTTGAAAATGGCCTCTGAAGGACTCTTGTTTTCACCCTCCACCTCACAGCTTATTTCTGTAATCAGCATCTATACTGTTCCCATGTGGTAACAACTTTTCTCTCATCTCTACTGCTCCAGACCTTTTCAGTAAAGAAATGGGCCGTGACCTTCCTGTGCACCTGCATTGTTTCATCCTTTCACATCACACAAGCAGCACTCCAGAAATTGCTCCAGTTACTAAAAATATCGTAGTTTTCCCATGGCTGCTTTTCCAAATACTACATACCTTTCAGTAGTGATCACAAGCACAACTCAATTTCTGAGCATTCAGCATTTGATTCATACCTCACTGTCTTTGACAAGCAATGTCCCAACCTCTTGTAAATGGGTTTAGTTTTTTTTTTTTAATTGACACATGAAGTCATGATTTTTATCTTTTCCTCATTTCATTCCAGAAGTGCTCGAGGCTTCACATTTTGACAAGTGTTCTCCTGGCTGAAAAGGTCTTTTTTTATTACTGCATTTCAAAGAACTGTCAGTCATAAAGCAAGGAATAATAATTTAATTTCAAAACAACCTTAGTACATAAGGACTAATCTAGCCACAGAATATAAAATTTTAAATAATGACGGTGAGGATGGAGCAAATGTAGTCTTTCAAGGAGATTGTGTTCCCGAAATGAAAAGCGTCCACCACTAGATGTCACCGTTTCAGAGATTAAGGAGATGGAAAGACATTTCTGACCTTCACTAAGGCAAAACTACAGGGATTAAAAGTCTCTAAATTAGACTTTAGACAACTAGATGTTCAGGTACTTACTGAAGCAAAGTGCTTTTGAAGTCAATAATTTCAATAGTCAATAATACCTAAACTCAGTAGACTTACCACACTGAGCCAGTCTTGCATATGTGTAACTGTAAATGAAGCTCCACAAGAAATACATGAGTGTGATGCTCAGATGAATGAAGACAGTCTAATGGTGTAGTGAGGAAGGAGGACTGCATCTTGTCCTTTCAAGGTGTCTGGTGATGGGGGGGCCTTTTCAGTGCAGAAGGGGATAATAAGGAAAAGAGGAGGCCCTAAGCAGCACATTCAGAGACACAAATCTGACCAATTTATGGTAAGGGAAGCAGTAACAAGAGCCAAAGCTCGTCAGCCACACAGACTAATAAAGACGTGGAATGTTCAGTAGGATTGTCTTATTGACAAATCCACGTGCTGGGTTCTCCACTTTGGACATAA
>WEKX01002693.1:0-17926 GCA_013390025.1 Pitta sordida | reverse complement strand
CCCTTCCCCCTTCAAACCTAGGTTAAAACTCTGTCAATGAGTCTTGCCAGACCTTGGGCCAAAACCCTCTTGCCCCTATTTGATAGATTCAGCCCTCCAGGGTCTGTCAACCTTGGTTTGGTGACGGACATCCCATGGTCATAGAACCCAATATTTTTCTGGTGGCACCAGCCCTTAAGCCATTTATTAAGAGCAAGAATCCTCCTTCTGCTTTCAGGGTCCAATCCTGCCATTACAGGGACAGAGCAAAAGACTACCTGCATTCCTGTCATGCTGATCAATTGACCAAGTTCTTTAAACCCCTGCCTAATCTCTCTGGATCTCCTCTCATTCACTATCAGTCTGGACAACCAGCAGGTGGTAATAGTCTGAGGGTTGAATTAATTTTGGCGTCCTCTCAACAATATCCCATCACCGGGCCCCAGGGAGGCAGCAGACCTCCCTGTGGGATGGGTCTGGTCAACAGGTAGGCCCTTCTGTTCCTCTCAGAAGGGAGTCCCCAACAACCACCACCCTCCTTTTCCTTTTGTGACTGGCAGTTCTGATTTACTTAGTGGAAGAGGTAGTTCCTAGAGATTTACTAGGGGAAGTGCTTCTTCCCTGCCATCCTCCTGATCCCCAAAATCCAGAACCCCAAACGTGTTCTGTAGGGGTAACTCATAGGGTGGCATCTGAAAGGGTGGTGGTGGACAGGAGATGGATGCCTTACTCCTCTGGGAGGAGACCTGTTTCCACTCCCCCTCATCCTCGAGGTTTCTTTCTCCTACCTCGTGTTGAGGAATGCATGGTGCTTGTGGATTCTCTGGCTCCCAAAGGTCTCCAGAGGTTGGGAGCGCACTGTCCCCCAATTCAACTTCCTTTTCATTACCCTGATTATTTCTCAGCCTTTCCACCTCGTCCTTTACCTCTGTTATCATGGAGAGAAGGTCATTTACCAGCTCACACTGGACACAGGTGTTTTCCAGGCTGTCCTCCTGGTCAACAATCAGGCTCAGACATTCCCTACAGCCAGGAGTCTGGACAGCCACATCCACAGACACAGGGGTAGTTTGGGTCTGAGCCTCCCTTGTGGCTTTGGCCGTGGCTGTCACCCATCTGGTTCTGGCCATGACTGGCAGGGGGAGGAAGGAGAGACAGCACCTGCCAAGACTTCGTCTGTTACCCTGCCTGCTTGCCCTGCCCACGTGAATTACCACACAAACTACCTCTTAATTGCTTATTTACGAGCCCCCTGCAGTTTCCCATGCCCCTCTGCAGTTGCTCAAGCCCCCCTCAGTTAACGGCCCTGTTTGCATTGCCCCTGTTTGCCGTGCCCCTGATCGCCACACTACCAGGAGAGGTAAGTTTAGATTTAAGTAGCCACAGGTGGGAAGTCTTGGCTGCCCGGTGGCTCCAGCCCAAGAAGTCCCACTAGTCCGAGCTGGTCCCTGGCGTCTGGTGCTTCTCCGGCGCTGGTCAGGTGGCCTCCCGGTGCCACACGTCTCAGGGGACCCAAGGGTGTGCCACACGGCTGCCCAAAACATCCCACAAGTCCAAGCTGGTCCCCGGCATCCGGCATTTCTCTTTGTGAGCTTTGAACATCATTCCAGCCCTAAGTGCATCCAATGCCTTCAGTCCTTCAAGCAGATGTCTAGTATTACAGAGGCATATAGAACGTCATCATCATCAGGCATCCTGGTAGCATGACAGGAAAATAAAGACAAGCTTGACTCTTGTGCCTTCCTGATACTTCTAGGATTTCAGTGCCAATATTCAATGAGAACCTACCATGATTATACTTCATGACTTCAGGAATAAAATACAAAACGCTGTTGATATGAAGCTGACCCCATAGGACACATCTATGCCTACAATAGCTGACTGTGACTGAGTTTATCAGGCACTTCCATAAAACATCCAGAACAAACGTGGGCAAGATAGTCACAAATTCACAGATTCACAGAATATTATGAGTTGGAAGGGACCCACAAGGATCATCTAGTCCAACTCACCATCTAACACCCGTACAGATCCGAAAGCACATCCCAGAGTGGTAAACACAAACCTAGTTCTCTCACAGTGTAGCAGGCCACTCTGGGCCAGAAGGGACCCAGGATCATCCAGCCCTACACCCCCTAGCTAGACCATGTCACTAAGCTCCTCATCCAGTCTTCTCTTAAACACCTCCACCACCTCCCTGGGCAGTCCATTCCAATGTGCAATCACTCTCTCTGTGAAAAACTGCTTCCTAACATTAAGTTTAAACCTCCCCTGGTGTAGCTTGAGGCCATGCCCTCTCGTTCTGGTGTCGTCAGCCTGGAAGAAGAGGTCTACACCCATCTGGCTGCAACCTCCCCGCAGGTAGTTGTAAGCAGCAATGAGATCATCTCTGAGCCTCCTCTGCTCCAGGCTGAACAACCCCAGTTCCCGTAGTCGCTCCCCATAGGGCCTGCCCTCCAGTCCCTTTACCATCCTCGTTGCCCTTCTCTGGACCCTCTCAAGCAGCTCAATATCCTTCTTAAACTGGGGAGCCCAGAACTGCACACAGTACAATTCCAAATAGAAGTACTTCAGTTTAAGAAGTGACTACACCTCAGAAACTTTAAATAAGTGTTTATGAATGCAAAATATCAACTTTCAGGTAATTTCTCTTCCTTTATCCAGATGGAAGCAGAGGGCCTCTTCACTGATAAATTCACCCCTCATTCAATATATACACAATTTTGAGTTGCTCCCTTGGAATTACTGCAAGCCTGTGGTTATTAGTAGCTGCTCTAATATCACTTGGACCAGACAGAGCATACAATAACTTTATTTCCACAAAGGTGGTAGTGGTTTTCGTGGTCAACTGGGGAAGCAGCAGCCTGCATTGAGCTCTGGAATCAGCTGTACAAGAATATGGATTTAATGTATGCAAATGGACTTGCATTGCCAGGAACTCTTTAAAACAGTTTCCTCTGTGCACATATCATACACCAGTTCCTTACCTGAGGATGTGTGAAAGGCAGATGGAAGCTTCCATCTGAGTTGAAGGAAACCCCATTTTTTTAACTCCTGCACCTAAATCCTACACTTAAATCCCTAAAAGATTTCACTACCACACTTAAATCCCTAAAGGATTTCACTACCACACTTAAATCCCTGCCTACCTGGAGATACCTATGAGTCCATTGCAATTAGTGGAACTGATTGTCTTAGTCTTTTAAATTAATGGTATTGAAGAAAATCATTGAAGGGATCTAGGGACCTCCTCAGAGCACATATAGGAAGGCTCCTTAAGCTTTCTTCTCTTTTTTGCTGCAGCGACCCCATGAACAATTAGCATGTCCTCTCCCTCTCCAACATCAAACATCAGTCAAGTTTTCATGTGGCAAAGTTCAAACATCAGCAGAAGGACAATGCTACAAAGTACTGGAAAGCCTACACACTCCTGATTTCAAAGAAGTTACTGTAATGTTTCTCAGGAAACAAGCCTATTGATCACTCTAGCGTCCTTGAAATCTACTTTAGATAAAAACAGCAATAAGAGATAAACCAGGAGTTTCTCCCTCCCTCTTCTTTCCTGCAATTCTAAATCCGGGACATGCTGTCACACTAACACTACAATAGAGTTAAGGAGGGCAGTATACAGAAGCAGAGTAGAACTCAATGCTGCATGATTTCTTAGTCAAAACATCAATGGACAGCAAACACCACCTGACTGCAGAATACACCTACTGTTGACAGAACAGCCATATTTCCCAGCTAGACTGACCATCCTTCTGCAAACCTTATTCTTATTCTAATGTTGATCTGGTGGAAGGTAGGAGAGCTCTGCAGAGACCTTGACAGGCTGGATAGGTGGACCGAATCCAATGACATGGGGTTCAACCAGGCTAAGTGTCAGGTCCTACACTTTGGTCACAATAACCCCATGCAGAACTCTAGGCGAGGGTCGGAGTTGCTGCAGGATGATCAGGTGGAAAGGGATGTGGGAGTGCTGGTTTATAGAAAACTTAACATGAGGCAGCAGTGTGCCCAGGTGGCCAGAAAAGCCAATGGCATCCTGACCTGCATCAGGAATAATGCTGCTAGTAGATCCAGGGAAGTTATTCTTCCCCTGTAGTCAGCACTGGTTAAGCCACATCTTGAATACTGTGTACAATTCTGGGCTCCTCAGTTTACGAGGGATGTTGAGATCCTTGAGCGTGTCCAGAGAAGGATGACGAGGATGGTGAAGGGGCTGGAACATAAGCCCTATGAGGAACAACTGAGAGACCTGGAGTTGTTTAGTCTGGAGAAGAGGAGGCTGAGGGGTGACCTTATCATTCTCTACAACTCCCTGAAAGGGAGTTGTAGCCAGGTGGGGATCGATCTCTTCTCTCCGGCTACCAGTGATAGAACGAGAGGACATAGTCTTAAACTGCATCAGGGGAGATTTAGATTTGACATTAGGAGGAACTTTTTCACAGAGAGGGTGATCTGTCAGTGGAATGGTCTGCCCAAGGAGGTGGTGGAGTCACCATCCCTAGAGGTGTTTAAGAAAAGGTCGGATGCTGTAGCATGGCCTAAATATTAGGGTAGTGTATTATTGGTAGGATGCGTGTTGGCAGCAGGATGAGAACCGGTTAGGTAACAGGTGACAGGTGGTAGGTTGGACTCGATGACCTCTATGGTCTTTTCCAACCTTACTAATTCTGTGATTCTGTGATTCTTCACTAGTCTAGGCAAGTAATTCCCTTTTGTTAGTTTTGTCCCTGGGGGACTCCACTAGTGACTGGCTGCCAGCTGGATGTGGCACCATTCACTAACACTCTCTGAGCGCATCCATCCAATCAGTTCCTAACCCAACATAAAATGCCTCTATCCAGTCCATGCTCTGAGAGTTTCCCCTGAAGCTTATTATGGGAAACCGTGCCAAAGGCTTTGCTAAGGTCCAAGTACACAACATCCACAGCCTTTTTATCATCAACCAGTCGAGTCACCAGATCATAAAAGGAGATTAGGTTGGTCAGGCAGGACCTGCCTCTCCGAAATCCATGCTGACTTGTTCTAATGTCATGGATGTTTTGCAGTTGGTGCATAATAGCACATAAGACTACCTTGGATCAAACTTGCCAAAAGCACAGAAACACAGTTGGGTCTCCTATACCATAGTAGTGCAGGTCTTCCCGCCGTGCACAAAGCCCGCCTTCCATGTTGATTGGCAGCTCATTAATATGCAAATTTTCCCCGCACCCTTACACACCCACAGGCGCTCCGGTGCTGTTTTGACACTGCCCTGATGTGTGTCGGTCTTTTTGTCAGAGTTTCTNATTAGGGTAGTGTATTATTGGTAGGATGCGTGTTGGCAGCAGGATGAGAACCGGTTAGGTAACAGGTGACAGGTGGTAGGTTGGACTCGATGACCTCTATGGTCTTTTCCAACCTTACTAATTCTGTGATTCTGTGATTCTTCACTAGTCTAGGCAAGTAATTCCCTTTTGTTAGTTTTGTCCCTGGGGGACTCCACTAGTGACTGGCTGCCAGCTGGATGTGGCACCATTCACTAACACTCTCTGAGCGCATCCATCCAATCAGTTCCTAACCCAACATAAAATGCCTCTATCCAGTCCATGCTCTGAGAGTTTCCCCTGAAGCTTATTATGGGAAACCGTGCCAAAGGCTTTGCTAAGGTCCAAGTACACAACATCCACAGCCTTTTTATCATCAACCAGTCGAGTCACCAGATCATAAAAGGAGATTAGGTTGGTCAGGCAAGACCTGCCTCTCCGAAATCCATGCTGACTTGTTCTAATGTCATGGATGTTTTGCAGTTGGTGCATAATAGCACATAAGACTACCTTGGATCAAACTTGCCAAAAGCACAGAAACACAGTTGGGTCTCCTATACCATAGTAGTGCAGGTCTTCCCGCCATGCACAAAGCCCGCCTTCCATGTTGATTGGCAGCTCATTAATATGCAAATTTTCCCCGCACCCTTACACACCCACAGGCGCTCCGGTGCTGTTTTGACACTGCCCTGATGTGTGTCGGTCTTTTTGTCAGAGTTTCTCAGTGCCCATGGCCACCCCAAGCCAGGAAAAATCCCTTATCCACTTGGCTGGGAGCATTAGTGCGGGGGAGCCCCCCGTGCTGCTGTCCCGGTGTGTCCCCAGGTGTTCTCTCCATACTCGGGGTAGATGAGTATGTCTTGGAGGGTCATTTGAGACAGCACATCTAACCTGAGAGTGTGTAAATCTTTCATAACTGCACAAAGCCTCCTCTCTTGGAGTGGGGCAGGCGCCCAGCTGTGCCTGGAACGGAGCCACTGCCCTGTCTGCTCTGTCTGCCGCGCCCGAGAGCCAGGAAGCTGCTGTCGCCCTGGCTGGCCCGGGAGCCAGGGGATTGCCACCACCCCAGCCGATCCGGGAGCTGGGGGGTTACCGCTGTGCCCACTCCACTGGGAGTGGAGACACGGTGGTGACTGTGCTGGCTGATTTGCACGTTCATGACCGCCTAATTTAATATTCATGCGTGCCAGGTCGTGCATGCGCAGTTGTGAAAAGAGGCTTCCTTCATTGCTCAAGAATCATGGCGCTAAGATGTGAAGATGCGATATGGGGGGCGTGAAGCGCAAGAGGCCCGCCTGTATTTCAATTCATAAGAAGACCTGACAAGAGTTCCAAGACTCCAGACACAGAGAAGAAAATTATGAGGTCACCATGAAGTATAGGTTCTTAAAGGCTATAACCACCAACAGGAAAAAAGTCAGGAAGTTTGTGGGGTGAAAAATATATATATATATATGCATATACAGTATATTGTCTCTGCACTGCGACCCGTCCATTGTGACCTCACTGATTTATGAGGAAAATTTGTCACAATTCTACTTCAGTGATTTGTGATATTCCCCAGCTCACGCATGTGCAGTGCCTCTGCTCCGCCAGGGGGCAGTGCCAGCTCTCCCTGTGGGGCGGGACTGGCCCAGCCCCACGAGGGGGGCCAGAAGTCACCCTGTCCCCTACTCTAAGTGCAGCCGGGGACTGATCCCCCCTCCTCCGACTGCATGTTATTGTTTTCATTGCTACAGGTGGGGAAGGGAAATGCCCCAGGAAAGTGGGGCTGGCTGTGGCAGTGGCAGGGCAAGCACTGTGTACTGGGATGGGGCAGCAGCAGGACATGTGCACTCCGCTGGTGCAGCCGCTGCCCACCTGTGGAGCACAGAGCTGGGAGGGTACATGGGGCTGGAACGGCACGGACGTGAGCACTGGGGCTGGGGGGGGTGGGGGCAGGAGCAGCGGTGCGGGATTTGGGCTGTGAGCACGTGCAGTCACAGCAGCCCAGCCCGGGCTGCAGAAGTGGCAGCATTGCTGAACAGAAGGCTAGAAAGGCCAAGAGAGGGCTCAGAAATGGTTCCATTTTCTCCCCTGTGCTGAGAGAGTCCATAGGGAGGAGCGGAAAAGTGTGCACAGTGCTCCGGAGTGGTGGTGGGTGGAGCAATGGGTGTGGCCCGCATGCATATTAATGACCTACACGTGTTTGCGATTTTGACGTTCTACGAGAGCCCTGGCATGACCCATTCCTTGCAAATGAGGAGGTATAACTATTTATTTTTTCCTCAAATAATAACCCTGAAGTATAAAAAAATATTCACTGAAACATGCCATTTGCTATTAATACTATACTTTTTGTGACGCAAAGGGCCAGTGGAATTAAATTGCGCTTTTGGTACAACAAGCAAACAATGTGAAGAAATGAATGGTAGAAAATTTTGACTGAGAAAACTGAAATATACAAGATTAACAAACATGCAAGTCCCCCAGAGATCATATTTTCATTGCTGGTGATGTAGGAAGTCCTCTTACTTACCTTTTTATAGCTTTTTAATATAATTCATACTAAGACCAATCTGAACTGTCACAGCCTGACTGAAGAACTACCTTGAAGTGATGGGAATGACAAATTCTGATTACATGACATCACTTTGTAGAAATCTGTAAACAATCAGATTGAGACATTGGCAGTGTCACCTGCTGGAATATGACATTGATGTCTCTTTGCTCTGAACAGTCAGCTCTGGAATACAATCATAGGCAATACCTCCACTTTTGACTTACTTGGGCTGTGAGTACACATGAGCAGTACCAAATACCAACAAAGGAAATGTAGCAGTATTCTGATAGAACTTAAGACTCAAGTCCTAATATGCTTGACTCTTGGGGCTGTATGCTCTGCTTTTTCTGGCCATGCAGAAACATCCCACAATTTGTCACAATTCTGAGCCATGATGAAGCACCATCAGACTGTTAACCATCCTGCAGAAAGCAGCATGCACACAATTAGCTGCCAACTTAGAACTGTATTGCAAGGTACCAGTAGGGACAAACATGAATAATTTGTCCCCTTCATGAAACTTTTGGGATTATTTCAAGCATAGCTGTTGTTTTACTTTGTCAAGGCTGTCTACAGAAAAGAAAAAAAAAAGACTAAAAGACAAAAAAATAGAGAGTTTGGAAGTAGGCCAAAATGTTCCTATTTCTGTATCTTAGGTTGTCATCAACAGAAATCTGTGCTTTGGCACCTGAGTCCAAGTGGCTCTATTTCATCATCCACAGTTAGTTTGACACGAGACAAGTACAAGATTCACCTCCTCTATAAATCAGAACACATTTTTATTTGCACATCTATTTTCAGTATAAAGCCTTAAGGAAAAAAAATGCTTCTGAATCAAAAAAGTGTAATTTTCATCAGCCAAGTTTGTTCCCAAACATATGATGAAGTTAAAAAAAAAAAAAAAAACCACAAAAAAAACCCAACTCATGAGGGTATTTTGTAGTACTTATGAAATTTCTTCAGAGAAAAGTCATGGAGAAGTCAAGTCAAATTAAATTTCAAAAGTTAATATGTACACATGTGACATAAATATAGTGTGAAGAATTTCTATATCCCAAGTACTTCAAGACAGATCACAATGCATGAGATGTAAAATGTTTTAATTATCTGTTACATGGGTAGAGATTTTTTGATAGAAGAACTGAAAATCCAGTAAGAATCAACTAAAATATATAACTCTAGATAAAACCTTACAAATTATATTTTTAACAAAAAGAGGAACACTTATCTAAATAGGGGTTAATCTAGTCATATACTAATGTTTTTTTAATATCTAATAAGACTGTAGATATATCCACATAAGAAAAAAATTATATACATTTAACTTCAAAGTCTAGGTACAGATCCATAATAAAAAGTCCATTGGAATTTTGGTGTCAGTCACAGTAGACAATTTTAAGCAAGTCAGCAAAGGAGAACTGAGCCTCCTTGTATCCTTCAGCTAAAAATCGAAACAAGCTTTTCCCTGAAGTTGCTAGAAGCATTGGGCTCTCCCATAGCACAGTTGTAGACCACAAATGTAACCAGCTCAACACTTCAATGCAAGCAGAAAACATGTCTAGTAAGAGTGCCTTTACATTGCCTTTGAATAAAATCTCTGTGGACAAAAACAAAGAACAAACAAGGATCACCACTGGAGAGTACAGATACCTTGCAAAAGTCACTGAAATCTGTGGCAGAGCTAGAAACTGAAAACAGGTTGAAGGAGTCCCTATAGCTTCTTAGCTGGAAAATCATGTGATGACACACTGATATGAGCAGCCACGAGGAAGACCACATCAGAAGCATATGCACTCTTAAGTGTTTGGAAGATGAAAAACACCTCTGTCAAGCACCTTAAGCATGCATAGCATTATTTTCAGCTTCCACACATTGTTTCTCTCTGCTTTAAATAAGTCACAAATACTGTTAACTTTTACAGCATTTATTCCCCATGAATTGTGTATTATTAAAAACAGAAGCACTGTCATGTCTCAGGGTACATTTGATTGCACAGGAAAGAGCAAATAAAAGAAGCTTTTGCGTCTGTTTTTGCAATCTAAGGAGATTTAGATACCTATCTCTTAAAATAAGCAAATGCTTAGCCAACCTTACCCTAAGAAAAGCTGGTGCATTTCCCCACAGTAATCAGAATGCAGAGCTTAACACTCTTTTGCAAGGAACATAATTAATACAGCAGAAATCTTTGTTTAAATGTCGCTTTGGCTGGGCCTGTTGAAAATTAATGTCACATTGAATTCCTGCATTTGATGCTTTCATTTACATGTGACACAGGACATAGATCTCTTGTAAGAATTTTGGAAAACAGTGTGTGCATATTATTTTTCTAAAAAGCCTTCAGTGTTCAAAAGTTTTTTCACCAAGTTTCAGACTTGGAAAGCAGTTGCAGGCCTCTCAATTATTTCCATTTACATTTTATTTTATTTAGTTAGTGTTTTATTAAAAATGCTCTAGATATAGTTTAAGTTACTTTGAAAATTTTTATTATTTTTTCACATGCCTTTAAATAGAAAACTTGTGCACTTAGAAGTTGTTTATTTCCACAGCAGCATCTGCAAATATTAGTGTAACCTCCGTTGAAATTCTATTCTGTAATTTCCTGCAGCAGTATTTCTTCAGGCACTGCAGTCGATAAGTTTGTAACTTCTTAGTAACGAAACCACTCTAAAGGAATAATTTTTATTTGCCTTTCCCAGCTCTAGGTGAAAAAAAAATGCAATGCCACTAAGTTTACCTTTATCAGTTTCATTGTGCATTTATCGATGAAGAAAGTGAGGAGTGAATAAGTGTAAAGAGAAGTCAGCTTGAGTTGAGTCTCTGGTACACACTACTTGCATAGCAGAGACATGTACAGTGAATCCCCGCTGCATTGCAACCCCGCCCATTTGCGAAGCAAATTCTCACAATTTTGATTCAGCTGTATGTGAGGTCCCCGGGCCGACGCATGTGCAGTTGCTCTGCTCTGCCGAGGGGCGGTGCCATGGTGCCTGTGGGGTGAGACTCACCCCACCTGTGGGGAGGGGGGTCACAATGGGGGCACTGTGCCCTTGTCCCTGAACAGGGAAACTGCCCCACAAAAGTGAGGCAAGCGAGGGGGGGCAAGTGCTGTGTGCTGGGAGGGGGGAGTTGTCTCTGCCACTCCCGTGACTGGTGGATGCCCAAACCCTGCGCTGCTGCTCCCTCCCCCTGGCCCGTACCCGGGCGTCCTGACGCAGTGCGGCCACAGGGCCAGTACACCTCGCAGGAGCTGCAGGCGCCCCGCCATGCTGCGCTGCCCACGGGGCCAGTATGCCTCGCAGGGCTGGGGCGCCCAGGCACGAGAACCGGGGTTGGGGGAATGGGGAAGTGGTGCGGGGTTTGGGCTATGAGCATGCGGTCGCAGCGGCCCAGAGAGGCTGGCGGATTCTTAGGGGCGGGGGCGTCTCCTAAGTCAGATAGGGCTCAGAAACAGTCCCCTTTGCTCCCCCGTGCTCAGACAGCCCGAGGGGAGAAGCAGAAAAGTGCTCACAGCCTTCCAGAGTTCCGAGGGGTGGAGCAATGGGCGTGGCCTGCTTGCATATTAACGACCTGCACTTCTTTGCGAGTTTAGCTTTTCATGAGGCCCATGGCCTGTCCCACTCCTTGTGAAGGATGGGGTATAACTGTATTATCAAAAATAATTTCCTAATTTAGAGCATTTGAAATTCTATGATATATTTAATCTAAGATCATAAAAACTTTGCTTCCAAAAATCTGTTAAGCCAGACTAACAGGAGTTCAGTCCTCATTATACCAAAAACTTTATAGTTTTACTTAAAATAAATTAAATTACAACTTGAAACCAAAATAATGTAGCATGTTCAGATTCATGTCATTTAGTAGCTTCCTAAAAGGAAGCTTTTATGAGTAGCTTGAAATAGTGATTCATTCCTCTAATGCTTAACCAAAATCCTTCAGAAACTGCTGAACATGTTGCTCAGATTCTGCATTCTTGTGCTCATGACAATTTGAGTGGTAAAAATTTAAAGTTAAAAAATACTCATTCCTTAAGCTACACCTTTTTAATGATAAGTATTATAACTGGGTGGAAAATATTTCTTGAATTTCCATCTGAACCCTTAAAATTCTTTGTCCCTGAAAGTTAAATCAAAGCAAGTAAAATCTTTCCTACTACATAGCTCAAAAGATTTGGTGTTTTCTTATAGAATCACTATTAAATTCCTCAGTTGTTCTCACAATGATGCTGCTCCACATTTTGTTGTTTCAGCTATATAACTCAGTGGTTTTCATAATCTTTAATCCCTCAGTTTGTCACAGTAGACATTTTGGTAAAGTGATTTAAGGAAAATCAGTAAGGACTCAAGGTAATTGCTTACAAGCAGAAAAAAAGTTTATTTTTGGCCTAAGAACCAAGGAAGAGGGACCAGAGTGTCCGCTGCCCCTGCCAGGTGCCAAAAAGGAGATCGCCCAGATTTGTCACCCATCCTTAACCCCTTATCTCATACATATGCAAATCACCCCATGAATATTCATCCTTTCAACATTATGTCGTTTGCTATGAGTCCTTCAACCAATTAGCTTCAGTGTTTCTCATTCTTTTCCCCTTGTTGTGGCTAACACTCACTTTTGTTTACCTTCAGAGACTGCAGGACAGGGTTTTCCACCCTTAATATTCAACCTTAACTCTCAGGCCTTCTGAATGATTTTAAAGCCTACTAATCCTTCTAAAATTCACTAGAAATTCACTAAATTTTCACTAATTCACTAAAATCCCTAAATCTCTATGCCCTTCCCTAACTCACTAAATTTGTAATTTTCTGAATCTCCAAATCAAAAGCATGAGGTGAATAAACAGTGTCTCCTCTAGTTGTTTAGCTACTGCTGTAGTTGAACTGTACAGTTCTCAGAGTGCTACATTTCCTGCCTCCTGCAGATGAGAGAGAACTCATTTCTGCCCTCAAAGTCTGCTGTCGTACCTACTACCTGATGTTCCCTATCTTAGTTGTGCTCCTCATAGCTTTCATAAGGAGTACATGCTCTATTGACCTTGATCCATAACTCATCTTGATTAAACACAAGAAGATTATGGCCGAAGTCTTCTACACATATTCTTTGAACACATTTCTTGTATCCTATTTCTTGGAAGTTTCAGCCACTTCAGCATTTCACAGTTATTAAACTGGATTTCCTGACCTGAGTGAACTTGCTTCAGACAGAGGAGTGGGTTAGAAAACATTCTAAGATCATTGTAGACCTATGTTTCTCAGTGCGTCTTTCTTTTTTGGCCATATACTAACAAATTTACAATGTCACATGCTAACAAATTTACAATGTGCACTGAATTCAATCAAAAGACTTCTTTAGAATGATTTTTCTGGCAATAAAGACACCTTCAAAAATAACTATAGTAATTTATGAATAATTTTGAAAATAAATAGAGTGCCTAAACCCCTAAAAGATAATTAAGCTTATGTTAGTAATTGTGATACAGAATGGAGACAGATTTCAGGATGCTGTCCATTTTTCGTCTCATATTTTAGGCCACTGAATATCCGCTATGAGCCACGGTGACATTTCCCAAGACAAGTGCTACTACAAAACTCATGCACTCAAAAACTTAACATATAATTAAAGAATAATTAAGTTCGGAAAAGACCTTTCATCGAGTCCAACCATTAACCCAATACCACCACTGAACCATGTCCCCAGGTGCCGTATTCCCTTATTTTTTTAACACTTCCAGGGATGGTGATTCCACCACTTCTCTGCGCACTCTGTTCCAATGCCTGACCACCCTTTCTGTGAATAATTTTTTCATAATATATAATTGAAACCTCCTGTGGTGGAGCTTAAAGCTATTTGTTCTAGTCCTGTCACTTTTTACTCGAGAGAAGAGAACAAAATGCACCTCACAGCACAACTTGTATTCCTATGATGTAAGCACCAATTGGTCTGCGATTTACAGCAAAAAGGGTGTTGTGTTGATGAGAATGAAGCATTGGTTTATAAGCAGAAAAGAATATCTCTCCAGTAGCAAGTTTCAAATATTCCAGGTACTGCTATAGTACTAGTAAAAGGAAATTGCTACCTAAAGGATGAAATATCAGGCTATGGTTCTCCTTGGTATTTTTGGTATAAAAGTATTTTTCTAGGATATTAAAGCTTTCCACTGCATGAACTTCATTTTCCAGTTTTCTTGACTTGGAGAGATTGGTCACAGAAGTAAAGTAATCCATATGTACAAGGTACAGAATAAAGTAGTAATCATGTACCATAATTGGTGTGTGCAAATTCATGCACAGGCCCAACAATAAAGACAATAAACTTTTTGGTAAATGCAGTCAGGAGAGGCAGATCACGCCTGATCAACTTAACCTCCTTTTATGAAATCGTGATTTGACTGGTTGACAAAAAAAAGGCCATGGATGTTGTATACTTGGACCTTAGCAAAGCCTTTGACACGGTTTCCCATAACAAACTTCAGGGGAAACTCATAGAACATAGACTGGACAGAAGCATTTTATGTTGCATTAGGAACTGGTTGGATGGACGAGCTCAGAGAGTGTTGGTGAATGGTGCCACATCCAGCTGGCAACTAGTCACTAGTGGAGTCGCACAGGGGTCAGTGTTAGGCTCGGCACAGTTAAACATCTTTATTGATGATATGGATGAGGGAATTGAGTCTATCATCAGCAAATTTGCAGATGATACCATGCTGGGGGCAAATGTTGAACTGCTGGAGTGTAGGAGGGCCCTTCAGAGGGACCTTGTCAGACTAGAGAAATGGGCAGGCTCCAACAGTATGAGATTTAACAAGTCTAAGTGCCGAGTTCTTCACTTTAGACATAATAACCCCATGCATCACTATCGGCTGGGGGATGAGTGGCTGGAGAGTGGTGAAATGGAGAGGGATTTAGGAGGTTGACAGGAAACTCAATATGAGCCAGCAGTGCGTCCAGGTGGCTAAGACGGCCAATGGCATCCTGGCCTGTGTTAGGAACCGTGTGGTCAGTCGGACTAGAGAAGTTATCCTTCCCCTTTACTTGGCACTGGTCAGACCACATCTTGAATACTGTGTCCAGTTCTGGGCTCCTCAGTTTCAGAAGGATGTTGAGCAGCTTGAGAGTGTCCAGAGAAGGGCAACCAGGATGGTGAAAGTACTAGAAGACAAGGCCTGTGGGGAGCCGCTACTGGAACTGGGGCTGTTCAGCCTGGAGAAGAGGAGGCTCAGAGGTGACCTCATTGCTGTTTACAACTACCTGCGGGGAGGTTGCAGCCAGATGGGTGTAAAACTCTTTTCCAGGCTGACGACACCGGAACGAGAGGACATGGCCTTAAGTTACGCCAGAGGAGGTTTAGACTGGATGCTAGGAAGAGGTTTTTCACAGAGAGAGTGATCTCTCATTGGAATGGTCTGCCCAGGGAGATGGTGGAGTTGCCACCCCTGGAGGTGTTTAAGAGAAGACTTGACGAGGAGCTTAGTGACATGGTCTAGATGGTGGGAGGGCATTGGCTTGGGAGTTGGACCAGATGATCCTGTGAGTCCCTTCCAACTCAGAATAACTTGTGAACCTGTGAACCTTTGAACTGCACTATTAGGGCTGAAGTTCATGATGTACCACTGGCTTACTGCAACAAGGAGGGTTACATTTCACATATTCATGCTGCATCTGAACCTTGCACAATGTATTGTAAAATCGACACTATTTGGTGTCTATAAGCCTCCAAATATATTTATTTTCTTTCTGCATTTGTACATACTTGTAAATTAGGCTTTGGCAAAAAAGATTAATTCTAACTTATGAAAAGTAATTTGGACTGGAAGTTATGTTACAGATATTTTCCATATGAAAAAAATTACCAAGAACACCCTGTGTTTCATCAAACGTACCATGCAGTAAACCAAAAATATAATATAAGAAATTGCTCTGATAACTTCAGCTATGTCCCCTTAAATGATTTTTTGTCTATGACATCATGTAATGCCATAAAATACATTTTTATGTCTATTTTACTAATTTAGCACAGTTTTGCTTAAATAGCCACAGTTTTGCTTAAATAGCAGATTGAAAAAGAAAAAAATCTAATTTACATACTAAGTTTCAGATTAGTAGTATTCCAAGTTTAAAACATAAACCTAACAGAATTAATTTCATTTAATAAATAACTTTCTATCAAATGATTAATCTCTTGATAATTTTAATTAGAATTTGCCAAATGTACATTATATCTACTACTAGAGTAGGCAATAAATTATATATGCACTGTTGTGGTTTGATCCTGGCTGGATGCCAGAGACTCACCTACAGCCTCTCCTGGAGGAAAACACTGGAAAATAAAACTGGAAAATTAAACTGGTCAGAGGCAAAAAAAGCAAGGCAACTATAAGTAAAGAATATGAAGGTTTTATTTACGAACTAACAGGATCAGAACGCGTTAGGAAGCATCATTTATAAGGCAACATTTCCCCCTCCCACCCCTCCGTCTCTTACAACAGATGTAATATCCCTTTTTCACCAGGAGACAAAGGGGGAACATAGGGTAGGGGTAAACTAGGCAAGCTGGTATTATCTGACCAGATCCAGGGTAGGAACCATCTCTCTGCCCTTCCATAAAGTTCTCTCTCTCTCTCTCTCTCTCACGAGAGGGAAATTTCTTTCATGACCCATCCCAAGCGAGATCTCGACGCGAGGATGACAGCTCTTACAAAATTCTCTGTGGTCCAAGTGGCACATCACAGCATGCAGCTTTTAAGTACTGGCTTTTTTCTGCTTCNTATCTGCTTCATAATAAGCCCACCCAAAGTACACAGATCCTGTCACAATGCACCAAAATTCTGTCCAAAGGATCCCTGCCGAGCTCTCAGCTAGCTCCAGGCTTCTGTTTCTGGGCTCCAAAAAACATCGGCAGTTTGTCCAGCTTTATCTCTCCATCTTCAGTTGTGGCTTAGATGGATTTTGCAGTACTGGTTCTCTCTCTCTCTGGTCCATAGGTTTTCACCATGGTCGGTCCAATTCACAAGCAGCAGAGGGATGCCTGGAAGAACATCTCTACCCCTTCTCTCGTGGGCCTGGGGGCCTTAAATCTCTCAGCCTCCCAATGCAGGTTTTGAACTGGCACTCCACATCTTGTTACTGAACTTTTTTTTTCTTCTCTCCTGAGTATGTTATTCACAGAGACAGCTCTAACTATATAACCTTGAAGGCCCTAGCAGAACAGAGAGCCCAGGCAAGAACTGAGGTGTTAACCCCCTCGCTGCCAGAGCAGAAAAAAAACTCTAAACCATAACAATGCACTTAGTTTTATATGGCTTGCAGGCTTGACAAATTGCTTATTCAGAATGACTAACTAATCTATTAGTTTTTTAGTAAAGAGGACAAAGTGTGAGAAGAATCCTAATAAGTTTACTAAACACTGTCCATGTACACAATGAAATGAAACAAATTAAATTAAAATTTCAGTTATATTCATGGCTAAGCAGGAAAATATTCTCAGGGTACTAGAGGTTAACAATAAAATGCAATGCATTTACTAAGCAGTTGTTTCTCCCTTCTAGGAATTTCTTAATTTTATTGTAATTTCCAACATAAGCTCTTTTTGGATTTTCTGGGTCACTTCTACAATAAAAGTAGCACCAATAGCTGAACTTACTCCACTCTAAACCATATGTGCCCTTCATATATTAGTGCCAGATGTCAAGCAGACTAGTTCCTCACTGCAAAAGCTCCCATGGCAGGTATACTTCAGTAACCTGTCTGAGGTGACCACTTGATGCCTTCAGGAAGAAGGAAAAGACAGACCTTTGCTCAAATATCTCTTCACTATGTGCTCCTAAACATCAGCTGCTGTTGTTCCAGCTGTATAAGGAGAAGCATCCAATGTAAGGACTACTTTCAGACTGGCGCTGCACCACTGGGTCCCGCTCAATTCCGAAGAAAAAAATTACTTATAATTTAAAAAGCCGAAGGCACTTCAGGATCTTGCTGTCTTATTCCCTACAGATTAAAAATCAAGTCAATATAATATTTTTCCATAGAGGCTGAACCCTTTTTAGAAAAAAAAAAAAAGATAAAAATACTTGGAAGATACACAAGAAGAATCTCCCAGCATCCAA
>WEKX01002691.1:150978-163712 GCA_013390025.1 Pitta sordida | reverse complement strand
CTCCCTGGAGGGAATTGAACTCCTGGTCTCCTGTTAAAAACTATTATTACGTATTACAGATAATTATATCCTAAATATTACATTAATTATTAAATTTGTATTAAACATATTCTTATATGTTATTCTTAATGGTATATTATTACTAATAATATATAACGTGTGTTGTATATTTTATAATACGAATCGAATATTTTTTAATTCTTTTAAAAAATCACAAATAATATAAATTGTCACATAAAATTAGTGTTAGAAAAAGTACATACAGACAGATTAAATGTCAGACACCAGAAAATAATATTTCTTCCTTGGCATCACTCTAAATAATTTAACTGAACACAGGAATGATTAAAAAATTTCAAGCTAAGTTGAAGAATAGGTAGAGATTGACTTCTGAGAGTTAAATGAAAGTACAGTGCAAACGATAATCAATGGTTGTTTCCAAATCTTATGCTAGTGTTCTGCTTTTGTGATTTAGTTTCCATAAAATGTCTGGTCAAATGTTTTGCTCTGCAGATTATCGCAAGCTTCGGATTCCTCCATGGTTCTTTCCAAAATACTACTTTTAAGGGAAAGATCCTGCAAATCCTAAGGCTTTGCTAAAACCCCAAGTGAGTTCACACCGTGATAAATGATGCAAATACAGGGAAAAACCGAGTGACACAGAAAAAAGAGCAAATTATAGTTTTTTTCAAGTGTATTGAGTTTGCCAGAATATAATTCCTGTACAGTCATCATAGTAACATATTTCATCAGACATCTAGAGAGCATGTGATATAAAATCCCTAACAGATGACATGTATTATTCAAGAGAACATTAACAAAAAGAAAACCTGAAAACAAGAAACACCAAACAAAAGCAAACAACTCTCCACAAGCATAATGTTTCAATACTGAATAACCAAAGCTTCTTTTATATCAACTGGCTAATAATTCTTTGATAAGTGAGTCTGATTCCATGGTAGCCTTCTGTTAAAGTACTAATGCTTAACAAAAGACGATATCTGTTTTCTGGAAAACAGAAATTTACCAAATGAGTAGTAAAAAATAATTAAAAAAATACAGTATCTACTTACATGACTCTTATTAGTATTTAAAGAAATGTATGCTACACATAACTTGGTGTAAAATCAATTTTGCATTAATCTCTAGTTGGAGGCATCTCAGATTTGGAGAATAGCTGATATGTAACACTCAATAACTTAGGCATAGAGTCTGTTATTGAACAGCAAATTAAATTTTATTTACCATGGAATAGCCTAACCAACAAATTCTTGCATATGTATTACTTGCAAGCCTCTGTCGAACACTGATTCAATAAATATCCCAATAGTAGCATCACAAATGACTGAAATACTCCACAAGCCAGCGCATGTAATACCTCTCCAGCATTGCTGGTTGCCTGGCTAACCCGCAGAGGCCCGGATATCTGACCACTGTGCAGCTGCCAACCCAAGCTGAGTGACCACTGAGGGAGTCAGTGGAGCATAGCCATGCCACATGGGTCACGTGCAAGTTGGCCATCTGTGTGGTTTACCAGGCTGCCAAAGCAGGAACAGGCAGGCCTGCCTTCCCTTTGCACTGCCAGTCCCACCAGCCGGTTGTCAGATAGCTCAGCGGTGGCGTTAAAGGTAACTTTTATTTCACTGGAGTTTCTGCTCTGTCTGTATTTTCTCCCCGTCAGCAAGCTGCAGTTCTACAAAATGGAATTTCCTTACCAGATTAAATTCGATCACGTCAGGCCAATTTGCCTTGTCTGGAAGCCTAGAAGATCACATAATTTGGGAACTGAGAGACCAATTCCCATCAGTGAGCTAAACAGATTCACAGAATCACAAGTTCATAGAGTCATAGAATGGTTTGGGTTGGAAGGGACACACTAGTCCAAGCCTCCTGCAATGAGCAGGGACATCTTCACCTAGATTAGGATGCCTAAGAGCCCCATCCAACCTGCGCTTGAATCTTTCCAGGAATAGGCCATCTACCAGCTCTCTGGGGAATGTGTTCCAGTGCTTCATCACCCATACCATAAAAAAAAAAATTCTTCCATATACGTGTTATAATTCTTCCCTCTTCTAAGTTTCAAACCATTACCCCCAGTCACTCTTAAAAAGTTTGTCCCCATCAAATACACTGGAAACTTATTACTCTGGGATATTGAGGACAGACTGCCAAGACCAACCCTTAGAGTAATATCTTTTGTGGCTCAACCATGTAGGAGACCCAGATAGTACCAATAGAGACTTGGAGCATGCCATGAATAAAAACGGGGCTCTGAAGGAAAAGGTGAAGGACACGGAAGCCCACACAGCTCTCCTTCATCCTGTCAGTCACAGGAGAGGCACCTAAAGGAGAAGGCTCATCCAAATAGTCAGTACCTGCCTGCATGACTGATCTCACAGAGCGGGCTTTAGCCTTCACAATCACAGGACCCTCTGTGAGGAGTGAGGACGACTGGGCAGAGGTGGGATCCAACTGATGAGGCTGTCAAATGCATTTTAGTCTGTTGGTGTGGTTGGGGGACCCAGGATGGTTTTGTTTGAAAGCTAATAAGAAAAAATGAAAGCTTATCCGTTCCTGTTCCCCCATTCAGCAGGTGACCTTGACAGTGCCACAAGAAGAGAGGGTCCACGAACAGATAAGTGGAGGCAGAGCTGTCCCATCCCTACCAGCAGCAACCCTTACTTACACTGGATGAGATCTTATCTGCTTACGGCCTGATCTCCTGCAGCTTTATTCCCAGTGGCTGAGGTCACACAACCCCATGCTAACAGCATGAATGCCAGCTGAAGAGCTTAGCTGCTGAGGGAGCACTTGGGAAGGCTCATTCTAGTGTGAATTCTTGATTGGGTTTGACAGCTGACCCCAACTACAGCTTTTCCTTCAGAAGAGGAACCCTACTCCATCCAGATGACAGATTTCTTGCTCATTATTAGGAAATGGAACATAGACACATGAGAACATGTGAAAACACAAGCCTAACTTTCATAGGAAACCAGGCAAAAAGCTGTTTCTCTGACAAAACTTATTCTGGGCAAGAATTGTTAATGAACAAAATTGTATGCCAAAACCATTTGTACCTAAAATAACACAGAAATGGCTCTCTTCACTGTGTAAGTGGGTTTTAAACTACGAGGAAATCTCACATTTTTCATTGTTCTGTCCTGTCCAGCTAAGACCTGTTCAATATTGTCGTGAAAAATCTGTGTGATAAAATGGCTCAGATGATATAAAAAGAGGAAAAAAATAAAATATTTTGGTTAAACTGAAAGACCATGATCGAAGTTATTGAAATTTAGCAAAGAAAAAAACAGTGCTTGATAAGGAAATACAAAATGTATTGAAAGTTTGAATAGTAGCTGTCTAGAATAGGGATCTAGTATCAAAAATAAAATTCAGATGTTGTTAATAAAAAAAAGAAAAAATCATGTTCAGAGAGGGGCAAGACTAGAGATACTTTGTAATTTTGAGGGGATGAGGCTGGTATTTTGGACCCCACACTCCACAAATATTGTTGAAAAACTGGGAGAAGCACAGAGGAGAAAAAAATAAGGAAGAGGAGACAAATTTCTGACAACAGGTCATGGAAAACATGAATTTTTCATGTGAAAAAGGTAGATATAATTTTTATAATACTATATGAAAAAGCTCCTTCCTCCTTATAGCAATGTTGTGGAGGGTTTGCGCATCCACAGGGGACCAGAAAATTTTAAAAAAACAAAACCAAAACCCCACAAAACAAACTAACTTCATTTTGGGGTTCAGGTAATGAAATATGACAACAGGATTAGGCACAATCAGCTTTATTGAAGGCTTTTACAAGGAAGTTGGATGAACACCTGTTAGAAGCCAGGTAGGTCAATGTTGGCCAAGCTGTTGATCAAAAATAAAAACCTCTATAAAGCTGAAAGCTACCAGCCAGAATGGAAGTAAAATGTGAGTTTACATGAAAATGTGTACCAATGCATCTTCAACAGCCCCGCCAATCCACAGTCAACAAATAGTGGAGCTGAAGGGAATCCCAAAGCATCATCAGTATGACCTGACCAGAGTGTCCTGCCCTCTTTACCACTGCCAGGCATCTGATGCAGCTTCAGCATGCATCTCATCCATGAGCTAAGCAGGGTGGATCCAAGCCAAGCTTCAGCTGCTCCAGGTCCAAAGGCCTGGGTTCATGGTACACTTCACGAAGCAGCTTGGATTATGGAAGGCCTTGAAGTAACTTCCAACTCACTGGTCCCATGTGAACTCTAAGTAGAAAGTCCTAAACACCCATGTGAATTTAGGTTACCCTTCTGGCTCACTGCTTCCAGTTCACAAGTCTAGTGAGAAGCAGCTGAGGGAGCTCGGGATGTTTAGCCTGGAGAGAAGTAGTCTTGGGGGAAACCTTATTGCTCTCTACAACCACCTGGAAGGATATTGTAGCACAGCGGGGGTTGGTCTCTTCCTTCAGGTTACAAGTGACAGGACAAGAGGACCCTCAGTTTAAGAGGGATGTTGAGATCCTTGGACACGTCCAGAGAAGGGCAACAAGGATGGTGAAGGGGCTGGAACACAAGCCCTATGAGGAGCGACTGAGAGAGCTGGGATTGTTCAGTCTGGAAAAGAAGAGGCTGAGGGGAGAACTTATCACTCTCTACNGGTCTTTTCCAACCTTACTAATTGTGTGGTTCTGTGATATGGCTTCATCTGCACCACGGGAGGTTTACGTTGGACATTAGGAATTTCCTCACGGAACCACAGGGCGATTAGACTTTGGAATGGGCTGCCCAGGCAGAGGGCAGAGCCACCACGTGGCACTTAGTGCCACAGTGTAACTGACATGGCGTCATGCGGTGACAGGTTGGGCTCCATGACCTCAGAGGTGTTTTCCAGCCCAAGAGATTCCGGGATTCACCCCCTCCCGGCCCCTGCGCGCCCCGAGGGCCGAAGCTCCGCCCCAACCGGCGGGAGGCGGCGCCGCCTCAGCANGCTGTGTCACGGCCGCGGCGGGGAGGGGAAGGCGCTGTCACGGCGAAAACGTGTGGCCGGGCAGTGTCCCCGGTTTGCGGCCCCTCGGCAGCGAGGCCTGGCAGGTGCCGCAGTTGTGCGGCGGGGTGTCGTCAGCTCAGGCCGCGGGGATGCTGTTTCCAGCCTCGCCCGGAGGTGCTGTAGCAAACTGTGTTGGGACGGGCTGTCGGAGGAAAATCAAAAGCCCGGGGTCTTCCAGTCGTAATGTACAGGGCCGCCTTTTTTTTTTTTTTCCTTTGTTTTTTTTTAAATACCAGTGCTTTCCCAGGTATTTCTTGTCACTCTTTATAACCTATTGGACCGTAGGCTATCAAGGGGTTGGAATGACGCTTAAAGATCACGCAGTCCCAAGCCCCCCTTGCCGTGGCTATTTCCAGGGACACCTCCCACTGGACGAGGTTGCTCAAGGCCCCGTCCAGCCTGGCCTCCAACACGTCTTAAACTGACTGCATTCTATTTGTAATTGGCTGCTGTGGGGTAAATGATGCTTACAAATGCTGCTGGCATACCCACATGCTGATAGGAATTGCTGCTTGGAGCCCCTTTGCCAACATATTTTATGCCTCCTCAGCCTAATGTGGATGGGAGCAGCACTCTTTGATCCAGCTGTTGTCAGGACGAGGTAACTAGCAGAGTTAACTATTGTGCCTGTGTGTTATGCAGCTTTTGTTGTTTTCCTCATACCTGTCTAAATGCCTTCTGTAATAAATTTCATGACACACCTGTTATTCTAGATGCTATTCTCGTGGTATCTGCGTGATTGTGCTTCATACCCCTGAACCAAATTATCTGTTGGTGGAGTATAATTACACGTTACAGCTGCATTACACGTGATGTTGTTAAATGCACTGGATGCAACTACTATGTGCTTTTTATCGTGGGGTTTTTTTAACCTGCTTTTAAACTGAAAGCTTTTTGAGGCTACTGCAGTAGCAGCTGTAGTACAAGTGAACCTTAAGGAATACATCACAGCTTTAATGGCTCTGTTGGAAGTTTTAGGCTTTACGTGGCAACTGAAAACCCTGATTTTTCTTGAGTATTTCGTTGAGTGACAGCTCATTCAACCAGAGGGCAGGGGATTACCTGAGCAGAATCAGGAAGTGTAAGAGGAGCTTTGTCAGTACCAAGATGGTAGTGCATAGTGCAGAAGTAGTGTGGCCAATTCTAGTGCATCTCTAAAAACTATAATTGTTAAAGTGGTAGAGACAAATAGTTGCTTGGGTGCATCAATTATATACTGATTAAATTTTTACAATGAAACATGCTCAATGCAACAGTGTATGCTACGCTCTTGCATTTCAGTTGCTTGAAATGTGAAATGCAGAGTGGATGTGTGTCACTTCTGAAGTTGTTGCAGCTGCTTAGTAGCCAAATATGGGGAGATTGTAAGATAGAGAAAGGAAACACAGAGAGGAAAACAGCTCACAAGTTTGGTGTTTTGGGTTTTTTGGTTATTTTTTTATTTATTCCTGTGGCTTTTCTTCTGAGTTGCTACAGAAAGCTACTTAAAACTACTGCAATGATTGTTCTTGAAGTGAATTAAATATGTTCGTAGCAGTAAGTTGGTTTTGCTTTTGTACAGTTCTCCTATGAGCCTTTTAAGTGTTCTAATAGAGCTGGTACAGAGGTGCCAATTTATGTTGTGCACAGTTGTCTGTTGCCAAAATGATGGTGATGGTTTAGCTGTTAGTAGTGCTCTTCTTCAGACGAAGGCAGTTGAACTCACAGCTCCAATGATGGAAATTATGAGTGGATAGTGACTGTCCTTTCAGTTCCAGTTGTGATGCCCCCCCTCAGCGTTCCAGCCAGTGAAGATACGCCATTGGCCTTGCAGATGATGTAGATTTCATACTGGTAAAAAATTTCTCTCTGTTATTTGATTTAGAGTCTTTGGAAATGGCTCAGCTGCCCGGTGACTCAGCAATTAGTTGTAAACAAACTGTAGGAGAAAAGTAAGAGAGGCTCAGCCAAGGACAGATGTTAGCATTTAGCTCTTCTTTCTTTTCAGCACTAAAAACCATAGTGGGTTGTGTGAACTATAAGCAAACCAAAGAAAACCCCCTGCAGTTATACAAGACACCTGCATGTGTCTTCCATGAATTGTGATTCCACATGCTTTCATCTGCTTAAACACAGGAATTCAGTATGATCTCAGTCTCCTGAAACGACAGTCACAGAAACTGGCTTCGCAAGGCTGCTTTGTGCTCAACAGCTCTTATCCCTTTGCTTTCCCTACTCCATTGGTCCCTGATATCCACTGACTTCTTTCTGGTACTTAAGGCAGGGCAGCTTTATAAACACGGCATTGCTTCTTACCTGGTTGTTAACTCTATTTTTTAATATATAGAAGTGGTGGGGTTTTAGATTCTAGTTAGCTTTTGTTATGGTAGAGACCTGAAATGGCCTGGCTGTATTTCAGGTGCTCAAACAATATTGCCATAAATGTGTGGTTTTTACGTTGTAGCAGTGGAGTTTCATGGAGCTGGTATTGTTAAGAAAAAAATACAAGTATTTGCAATATTGACTGCTGTGCGAGTTTACCAGGAAAAATCTTTTGATCTGGGTCTTTCCAAAGCATTATGCGAGTTTGCAAATACATTTAGAAGCGCGTGTGGTGCATTCTGCTTAGGGTTGTACTTCTGAGACCTTTGTCTTTGTGGCTGATTGTGTCTTTCATTTGGGTTGCCAGTAGGAGTTGTCTTCATCCTCTCTTCTCCACACATCTGCTTTTGGCCACCAGTTGAAGTTGAGATGGACTTTGGTCTTAGCTGGGATGAATAATCTTAGCATACCAGTATGAGCTGGTTCTGCAGTTGGTGACCAAAAGTCTGCTCTTTCCTATTTAGGTATTTTTGTGTATAATGGTGTAAATTTTTTTTACTTAAATGTTTGTTACCAGCAGTGTACCACATGGGAATAAAGTAGGAATGGTACAGGATTTCTAAGAGAACTAGAATTTTTTTTCACAGTATTTAATACACATTAAATAGAATTTTCTCATACTATTAGAGTATATTTACTAGATTCTACCAGAGTATTCTCCTGAACTCAGTACACTTCCAGTTCCAGTTTTGCAAAAGTCAGATTTCTTGCCACTGACATGTCAACTGTAGTCCATCTAAATGTCTTTCTGTGATCAGTGTTGTTGCATCTTCAAAGGCAGACTGTCTTCTGCTTTTCTTGGGTGTGTTACCTCAACAGCCCTCTGAGCTTTTTTCCTAATGGACTTCCACTTTCCTTTCAGTTTCGGCAGATAGTTGCAGTATCTCAAAGTTACTCTTACTAGGTGATGATGATGAAAGAAAATATAATTGCTGGGTGAGCTAATCCTCCTCGCTCTCTAAAGTCAGCTGTCTAGTCAACCATTTCACTTGTCTAGGAGACTCTCAGGTGTTGAAATTAGGCAACTGAATTTGCTTTATTTTTCAGTCCTCCTTGTGAAATGTTTCTGGTGTCTTTGCAGTTTGTTCTGGAACAGCACATTACTGGCTGGAAGTGTCCATGACCGGAGTCTCTTGACCTTATTTCCTCGAAGCCTGTGATAGTACTTCTTGGCTAAACAGGTTTTCATCCCACTGGATCTGGTGTTAACACCCTGTGACAGGTTGAGAACTTGTTCATGCTGAAAACCGGAATGCTGATTGGTACCACTTCTGTCTTCCTTTGAGACCCTTTCAATGATACTTTGATCCCGAAGAGAGCAGATGTTAGGTGTTGTACAAATACATCATCTCAGCATCTTAGAAGTTGTTAACTAGAATTAACAAACTTCAAGTAATTGTCCATACAAAGGGTTTCATGGGGTTGTTAGTGTGCACCTTCATACTAATTGCAACATTTTATTTAAAAAAAAACCCCAGGCACCTCCCCAGTAAAAAAAAAAAAACCCCAAACCAAAACCCACAACAATTTTTAACTAAAAAGGTTTTATTATGAATTGTCTTTTGTGATTATTCAGGGCATGAAGAGGCTTTTTTACAGAGTTGACTAACTTAATTTCATTTGGAAATAATTTCTATTTATTTTTTAAACCTGCAGTTAGGAGTTGAGTGGTGCCATATTCTGTCTTGAAACTGTCCTTAACTTAAAGATTTGTTTTCATTTGTTTTTCTAGAGGAAGGTAAGAGAAACAGAGGCTTGTTTCAGCTCAATTGTATTGTGGCATTGGTTTCATGGGCAACCAAGCTGACATAATTTGTTACATGTGGAAAGGGTTGTTGCTCCTCTCACCTTGTAGAGGCTTTGATAGCCTGCCATGATCTGAATCAACCCACTAACACAGCAGAAAACTATCTACCTTTTAGGTTAACATTTTACTTAATGGCTGAATCAGCTGATTTGGCCTTGGAGCTATGGTTTCCAAGGTCTGCAGTACTTTCAGGGGAGGAAACTAGACCTAGGAGGACTGGTGAGAGCAAGATATCAAAGGGGAAAGTAGGTCTTCTTCTCTGTGGGTGGTAAGCTGATTGATCACTGTTTTGTGTGAAGCAACCACAAGAAAAATAGTTCTGTGAGATGACTGAATTAATCCAGTATTTATCTGCTGCCAAAATGAGTAGACCTTGTTACCACTTCTTGTCTCAGCTGCAAACTCTGCTGCTTCTTAGCTGTCAGCATCACTGCTCGTGTGATCCTTCAGTGAGCCGGCTCAGCTCACAGAGGTGATTTGAAAAATACAACCAACCAAATAATAGATCTTGTCAGATCGGTGCAAGAGCCCTTTTGAGTAAGGAGTCTGGGAAGGAGTGACTCTACTCATCAGAGACAGCAGGCAAATTAATGAAAGAGATTTTTCTTCAGGATTCAGTTTTGATACACAGGTTGGGAGGAATACTAGCACAGTCCTTTCCTCTCTCACCTTTCCTGGGCTATAGTGGTGCTTAGGTAAGCAAGTAAGGAAATTGTATTAACCCTCTTTGCCACCTTTTTTTGTGTCATTTTTAATTTTCAGCCAGACCAGCTTTTTCAAGACAAACATCAGTGGAAGGAACACTGGTGAGTTTTGTCTAGAAAAGCCTGGAAGCTTTTTGCACATTCAATAGTGCATCCCTGCCTTCACAGCCAGTAACTGAACTCTCCTTGCCCTATTCACAGGGAGTCACAGGAGCTGGAAGGGGAGAAGGGAGCAAGTCAGCTCTCTTACCCAAACCTGTGCTGTGGTTCCAGAGCTGCTTTTTTTGTTTGTTTTAAATTACCGTGGGTTCAGACTGCCACTGAAGAGAGTAACCTTTCCCTTTGTTATGTATTTTGTAACCCTAGTCTCATGCATGTACAGTGTTTTGGGTAACTATAGTAACTGTAGAGACTATAGACCTGTGCTTTCTCCCTGTAGCTCCTTCCACAACCCGTGAGTGAGAAGGAAGAGGGTGCCTTTACCACTGAGCTGTGCTGGCTTGCAGAGCCCTAGAATGAACACAAGTGTAGATAGAAGGGAAGGGAGGTGTTGAAGCTGGGCCAAAGTGGACAATAGGAATGCTCTGGCAATGACTTACTTAAGGAAATTGACTGCAGAGTAGCACCCAGATAAAGAGGAAGCTTTTAAGGGAGGCAGAGGAATTTGGAGAACAGACTCAGGCTGCTGGTTTGGAATTCAGAGCTGAAGAGTAANCTAGACCTAGGAGGACTGGTGAGAGCAAGATATCAAAGGGGAAAGTAGGTCTTCTTCTCTGTGGGTGGTAAGCTGATTGATCACTGTTTTGTGTGAAGCAACCACAAGAAAAATAGTTCTGTGAGATGACTGAATTAATCCAGTATTTATCTGCTGCCAAAATGAGTAGACCTTGTTACCACTTCTTGTCTCAGCTGCAAACTCTGCTGCTTCTTAGCTGTCAGCATCACTGCTCGTGTGATCCTTCAGTGAGCCGGCTCAGCTCACAGAGGTGATTTGAAAAATACAACCAAACAAATAATAGATCTTGTCAGATCGGTGCAAGAGCCCTTTTGAGTAAGGAGTCTGGGAAGGAGTGACTCTACTCATCAGAGACAGCAGGCAAATTAATGAAAGAGATTTTTCTTCAGGATTCAGTTTTGATACACAGGTTGGGAGGAATACTAGCACAGTACTTTCCTCTCACCTTTCCTGGGCTATAGTGGTGCTTAGGTAAGCAAGTAAGGAAATTGTATTAACCCTCTTTGCCACCTTTTTTTGTGTCATTTTTAATTTTCAGCCAGACCAGCTTTTTCAAGACAAACATCAGTGGAAGGAACACTGGTGAGTTTTGTCTAGAAAAGCCTGGAAGCTTTTTGCACATTCAATAGTGCATCCCTGCCTTCACAGCCAGTAACTGAACTCTCCTTGCCCTATTCACAGGGAGTCACAGGAGCTGGAAGGGGAGAAGGGAGCAAGTCAGCTCTCTTACCCAAACCTGTGCTGTGGTTCCAGAGCTGCTTTTTTTGTTTGTTTTAAATTACCGTGGGTTCAGACTGCCACTGAAGAGAGTAACCTTTCCCTTTGTTATGTATTTTGTAACCCTAGTCTCATGCATGTACAGTGTTTTGGGTAACTATAGTAACTGTAGAGACTATAGACCTGTGCTTTCTCCCGGTAGCTCCTTCCACAACCCGTGAGTGAGAAGGAAGAGGGTGCCTTTACCACTGAGCTGTGCTGGCTTGCAGAGCCCTAGAATGAACACAAGTGTAGATAGAAGGGAAGGGAGGTGTTGAAGCTGGGCCAAAGTGGACAATAGGAATGCTCTGGCAATGACTTACTTAAGGAAATTGACTGCAGAGTAGCACCCAGATAAAGAGGAAGCTTTTAAGGGAGGCAGAGGAATTTGGAGAACAGACTCAGGCTGCTGGTTTGGAATTCAGAGCTGAAGAGTAAAATTACTGTGGCACAAGTTCCACTGCCCATCACTGTCTGAGTACTGAGAAGTGATGAAGTGATCCCAAAACAGGCACTTGGAAAGCTGCAAGCTGCCTCCCTCTGAGCACATAACCCATTGTTTTCATTTGTTTCTAAGCAAGAGCTTTTGTTTACTGTGGTTGTTGAAGTGTACCCAAGCGCTCTTGCTTTAAAATACTAGATCTTTTTTTCTCTGGGGGTGGTTCATCCAAAGCTATATTAAAATAATTGTGGCAATAAAATTGAGAATGAGCTAATAAATGGCTGAATCTATCTCTTTTGTGTTCTGCAATTGACTGTTGTAAGTCATGCTCAACTACTTCTCAGTGTCTGACTCATTTCAGGTGTAATAGTGTGTTTACAGTGCTAAGTGAATGAGATGGATGGTAAGCAGCCACTCTACTCTTAGAGTTAACCAGTGTAGTTACCTGTATGTCACGGAATTAGCTGCCATGCAGCTGCTGATTGATCTTTGCAGCGTTTATGAGGTAGTAAACTACTCATAAGTCTATACACAGCTCCTGTTCCCGATACGTGTTCCTGGCTGTGCCTGTGATACTGCAGCCTGGAAGTGTATGGGCTATGAACTATTCTCATAACAAGTTTTGTGATACAAAATAGCCATATCTTAAAACTATAGCATTAAAGCAAAATGTAATTACAGTCGGGTCTCCTATATCGCGCACCCACGGTCTTATTTGGGACCCGCACTGCTCGACTTCTGCGTTGAATGGCGGCCGCTGCTGCCCCCGCAGCTGCTGCGGCCACCCCCACCGCTGTCACCCACGTCGCGGCTGCTGCCCATGCTGCCCCCGCTGCAGCCTGCGCCCCCACCGCCGCCCGTCCTGCCGCCTGGGCCGGTGCCATGGCTGCGGTCGCGGCC
>WEKX01002691.1:94260-150919 GCA_013390025.1 Pitta sordida | reverse complement strand
TGGCTACAGGCAGAGAGTAGTTGAATATTCATGGGTTTGGTATCTTCACGGATTTCATAACTCGCAGGACCTGCCCAGTCCTGACCCCCAGCAAATTCCAGGGGATCACTGTACAAACAAGAAAATATTTATGACCTAAACTTAACAGGCGCTAGAGCCTTGTTTGCAACTTTTTGATCCTCTCTTTTAATCAGCAGCTGTATAAAACTTAAGGACTTCCAGGGGCTTTTTTGCTCTAAAGTTCTGAAGTAACAAGAATAGCATTAAACAGAAACTAGTTATTTCTTCTGTTTCTGTGTGTGAACCCATCAGTCTGCAGGCTGCTCCTAAAAGCCTCCGGAGGCGTAACTAGAAGTACAGTCATCTCGTGCCAGTCTGAGACAGGGCTTGCATCATCACAGGGGCTGTGCTTGTCTGTCATCTTCGCTCTGCTGATGATGGTGTTTGTATGTTCGCTTCAACCCAGTTGGTCACCAGCCTTACAAGAAGAAATACCACCTTGCCACTTGAGGACTCATGCTGTAACACCTAATCATGTGTCATGTTGTTGATTAGCTTTTGAAATATTGTTCCAACATTTGTAAGATTTGTGCAGGAAACTTGGATTGGTTTGAGGTTCTAGATTATCCAGTGAGACTGAGATCGCTTTGTAAGGTTAATGCAAAAGCTATTTCTGATGTGACTTACAGGTTGGTTTCTATAAGGTGCTGGTCATGTTCTCTGAGGGGGCAGTTGTATTTTATTGGTGATATAAAAGTTATGTGTATGTATAAACAGCATTCTGTCAGTACAATTATTAATATTTTAAGGTTCCCTAGAGTTTTGTCGTCTTTGTCCCTACAGCTGCAGTACTGTGCCTGTCCTTCTCCCTGTTTCTTCCCTAGTTCTTATTGTTTTCCCCATTCCTCTTCCACTTCTGTTTACTGATATTCTGTACCTGCTTCCAAGCTGCTTGTGTTCTGACGGCTTGCCAGCATAAACCAGATAGAGAGTTCTAGTAAGACAGGTGCAAATTTTGGACTACAGTTCCATGCCACTCTAAGTTATTAATCTGCTGGCTGTTGCATTTCTTTTCCCTCGTTTGAACTAATTCTCATGCTTGTCTGACCCTGCATTAAGCTACTTCTGTTTGCTTTGTCACTCTTCTTGTCAGATTAGCCTGCTAACCCAACAGACAACTGATTGCTCCAGAACTCATCTAAGCCATATGGAAAAGTGGGCACAAGCATACTGTGGGGAAGAGAGCAGAGACAGCAGCACCAGCAACTGGCTTAGGCTGTTGGAATTGCTGCATTGTCTGGGATATTAAACTGTCATCATTTGGTCACAACTTGTTTTGTGACAAAACTAAATGCAGGTCTCCTATTTCTGTTTTATTTAATTGAAACTGGCCACCAGTCTTAGATTCTTAAGTCCAAATTGACAGGCGGACAGTGATTGTAGAGGCTTTATTTCCTCATTAAACCATACAAAAACACTTCACTGAATTCAGTATTAAAAAGATCAGTGTGACTCTGCAAACCTCTAGTATGGATGTCGTATGTCTGTAGTGTAGTTCTCTTCCTTATCCCTTTGTATGTGATCTTTTATTACCAGATACGTCTTTTCTGATGACCTCTAGTATGTGGCTAAAAAAGCCTTATCTTGCTGGAGAGATAAAGCAAAGTACAGCAGGAACTTGGGTGCTACAGTATTGTATGTTACATGATAATAGTTCAGAGTGTAAATGTGTGTAAACCAAGTGCATTACTGTCAAATTTTTAAAGCCTAAATATATGAAGTTTGGCTGAGAACAGGAAGAATAACCCCTCCAAGTAAAACACTTCAGGAAAAATGACTGTAAAAAGTATTACGTTTACAGACCTAGGTAGTTTGAGTACTCTCACATGCATTAGCTCCTACTTTTCTGTGCATAAGAAGAAAGGATTTCTGCTGTGCATACAGAAGGAATTGCCTGTTTGCTGACCCGTGTCCATGCAATGGACAGTAGTTACACTGATTTCTAACACAAGTTGGTTATCTGTGGGGGACAGTGTTTGTGATATGTCTGACTGTACTGTGAACTCAGCTGTTGCCAGTTCTTGGACTGCTTTTTGGCCTGTTGGGAACCAGTGGGTGGTAGCATATAGTGGTCGTAAACAGCCACAGATGTACTGATGTTACTCAGGTGATAAATTAGGAGATAGATGGGAGTGTGGTGCTGTTGGGGATCTGTTTAGCTTGGAAGAAAGTTGAAAGTACTGAGGGGAAAGCACATGAAGGGCTGTGAGGAGCAGTGAGCCCTGTAGTTGTCATGGAGAGAGGATGTGAACTGGTACTTTGAAGGTCTGTTACAAAACTTTTTTCCCCAATTGATTTTAAAGGCAGAACTACTTTTTAAAAAAAATAATATATTTTCGTTCAACTTTTGAAAATAACTGCTTTGACTATAATATTTCTGGGACTTTAAGAGTTGTAATATTATTAAAAAGTTGTATGTGCTTCAAAGTAGATGAGATCTGTCAAGTGCTAGTAATGAATTTTAAGCAATATATACCATTCACTTAATTTCTGTTGGTTCTTTTCTTTACAGATTTTTTAAAAATTTGCTTAACACTTTTTTCTTTTTTTTCTTTTAGGTGTCGGGAAATCATGTTTATTGTTACAGTTTACAGACAAGCGGTTTCAACCAGTCCACGATCTCACTATTGGTAGGTCTCTTTTGTGCCACACAGTGCCAGGAGCTAAGCAGTTGGGGTGCTCAGTGTGCACTTAGGACTTTGTGGGGGTGCAGGATTTGGGCTGTGGTAAGATAGCACTGAATCTGTAGGTCAGAAATATTGGTTAGCCCGTAAAGTCAAGTGGGGGCCTTTTATCAGGAAAGTAGAGGCTGAAACAATTAAATTCATAACTGCAGTCTCTTCAGAGAAGCTGAAAACTGGGCACAGAAGCATTGGCCAAGCTTGAAATGCATTGATGGTGATGCAAGCAGCTGTTTTTTCCCTGGGGACCATAGTATTAGCCAAGCTGCAGAACTTTGAAGACAAGTTACAGATAAGCTAAAGCAGAGTTAACCTTAAAGATGAATTTTAAAAAAATGATTATTTGAGAAGACTGACTTTTGGATAGAGAAGAATTGAAGTGTGAATGTATTTTCTCTTTGGGAGGAAGGAACAGGGCTTTTCCTTCCCAGCTCCTCAGTTGGATGTGGACTGTTTTCATTAGGTATTAATTGATACTGGGGAAGTGAATGCATGTTGACAGAACATGCTCTAGCTACAGTAAATGATACAAACTGTTGTTTATCTTTCCACCCAAAATATGAGGAATAATGTAGGAATAAATTCTTCTGTGGGCAAGTTTAGTCTGCAGATCAGTTTTGCTGTTCAGCAATAACAGATACTAGTCTCTGATAAGGTTGCAGAACCCTTGAACTTGTTGTCATTTCAAGGAACCTGTCGGCTCTAATGATGGGCACAAAATGTATTCCTAGTCTCTATTTTTAGTTTGTGCCCTGGAATAGGTAGGCTTCCTGTGTTTGGGAGTACTGAAATAGATGCATGAAATACAAACAGATATTCTTCATGTAAGAGAATGTATCAGGTGATGTGATTGTGGCTTCTCTTTCTCTCGACACTCCTCCTACACCTTGTGTGTGGCTGTCTCATATAGTTAAAATTCTTTGGCTAACATCAGTTTTCAGATATTTCTGAGGTCTTGGCAGCAGATAGTCTGGCTGAGTAAAGAGCCTGACTTCTTTAGGGAGCATGAGTTATTATCATCTTTTCCTCTTCAGGCTTGCCAAATATATGACACCTTATATATCACTTATGCCTCCTTGGCAGCCCTGTCACCTCAGCAGACTGATAGGCTGTGGGAAACAGCTTCACCTCACCGGGGTGGTTGTAGTGCCAGTTCTCTGCCTGGTGTACAGCTAGCTTGAATCTGGGAGCAGAACAGAAATTCGGGCTAGTGAGATGAGGAGGTGAGCTTAGCATCATAATGAGGGATGTAGTAATGGAGCCTGGGAAGCTGCTTGAAAAGGGGGAGCTCCTTAACTGCTAAGGGCACGTGTGTGCTGGGTTCTCCCAGTTGCCTGAATAGATTCAGAAAGAGGAAGATAAGTAAAGAACGTGGGTTCCAAGTTGCATGAAGGCCCCTGTGATGTGAGATGCAGTGAGTTGATGTTAACTAATAAATGCCCAACTGATTATATTAAACGTCCTGAAAAACTGTAGATTGAATAAAAAGGCATGTGTTCCATAGTTTAACTTTTTTTTGGTGTAATACAGTGATTTTAGCCTGTGGCACTGCATATTCTATTCCTGCTGTGAGGAACTGGGGAGAGGGGAAAACTGGACATGTGGGAGACAAACTTTACATCTAGAGTTGTGCAAAAATCAGCTCCCAAGTTTAGCATAACAAACCTAAAATATTATCTCTAAGCTTTGAGAAATTCAGAGAGGAGCTTTACTACTAGTGGAAACAAGATGGGAGAACGAGGGAAGATAGAATGCATAGGAACAGGTATTTTTCTGTCTTTGAATTACATACAGAGCTGTGTGTCAATGTGGTAGTGTTCTCTAAAAACTTACAATACAACAACTCTCTCTTTAATTTTCATTTGGGATTTGAAGTGTCTGTTATTAAAAGAGATTAAGGATGGAGGAAGAAGTTGGACGCACAATGCGGTTGGAGAAAAAAACCCAAACAACAAAAACCCACAAACAAATCCAAACACAACAGCAAAAAACCAACATGCACAGCCCTAACTGTGCCCTGCACATTTGTAGGTAGACATGGGTGATCAAGGGCCAGTGTAAACTTTCTGTTTGGTTTGCCCATTGCCCTTAGGATATGTCCTTACTGTAAACCTGAAAAACTTCTATTCCTTGTTTAAGAGAACAAACTTGCCATCGAACTGTTTGTGTTTTTTCAAACTTAGAATTTTTTATCAGAAAGTATTTTGATGAAATAGGGTAAATATCCTTTTCATTTTTTATGGGGTTGTGTGTAGAAACTAAACATAGGAAGATTGCTGTACCTGCAGTGTTTACACTTAGAGTAGTCCAAGGACCTTCCCTTGGTTTTGCAGTCAGCTTCAGAGAGAGCATTGTCATTCACCTGCTTCCTCCTTGCTGCCTTTCCTCCTCCATTCTTTCAGTTTCTTTGCATACAGTTGCTGCAAGTTACTTGGTTACTAAAGAGCACAGTGGTCCCAATATCCTCTCAGGGTGGCAGTGCCCCCTTCCATGAAAGCCATCCACAGAAAGCAATGTTGCACCTCAAATATTCTAAACAAGCTTTTGAAGAGGCATTTGGAATACAGTCATCCCCAGACTCTCATGGAGCCACGGGTCTCCTTCCCCTTGGGTGAAGCCTGTAATCCATGAAGGTAATAAGCTCATGAATATGCATTTAAGCTCCACCCATCTCCCCACCCCCTCAGCTCTGGAGCAGCTGCAGGACATTCCTGGAAGCTCCTTGCACTGTGTGACTGGTAAGGGGAGCAAAGGGGGTCTTCTCTGCCCCATGCCTGCCGGGGGAATCCCCAGGAATTGGGAGGGAGGGATCCCTACGGCCATGACGCCACCACGGGGAGTCCCAGGCTTCTGCTGCCTCTGCTGCGGCAGCTGGAGCAGGCTGAGGAGCCGCTGTGGGGCTGTGCTTCTGACCCCTCCTCGCAGCATTCCCTCCCCGGCACACGTACCGATGGCGCTCTGGGAGGGAATACAGCGGCCGGGCATGACCCTGGCCCCACTCTGAGGGGCAGCCGAGTGGCAGCTGGTCTCCTGCCGGCTGGGACTAGGGCTCTGAGCAGTGGTGTAGGGGGCAGGGATGAGGACTTCCAGTCATAGCTGGTGGGGGCAGCAAGGCAGCTGCTGCAAAGCTGCTGCTTTGGTGCCTGCAGGAAGTTTCTGTCCCGCTGCTGGGCTCGCCTGTTCCCATACTGGGGGGCATTGGTCAGGTGTTGCCAGTCGAGGTTCCCACCTTGCCAGGCTGGGGTGGCCCTGTCCCTGCCTGAGCATCGAGCTGCTGAGCTATGTTTAAACATGGCTGCAGCCCATCGCCATGGCAACTGCACTGCCAGCGGGCTGGCCAGAGCGCTCAACAGCCTCGATGGCCCCAGTATGGGCATTCCAGGGAACACTGGCGCAAAGCTTAGCCCCCTTGGCTCTGTGACGGAAACAGCCGTTCCCACGCTCCCCTTGAGCAGCCCTGGGTACATGTGCCCAGGCACCAGCCAGTGAGCAATGGGCAGCTATAGAACCAGCTGTAGCTGTGGTAACACTTGGGACCTACTGGTGGTGCACCACTCTCTTTCTGGGAGATCACATTTTATCACTCTGCACAAGCTGGCCAGGGGATGAGATGGGCGGCTGCTGCAAGAGGCAGCGGGGCTGGGGCCTAGGCAGTGGCGAGCACAGCCCTGGCCAGCCTCCGAGTCCCCCACTCACCGCCCCTGCAGGCAGCAGCAAGCTAATGCCCTGAGCACCCTTTCTTTTGCTATACATGCACTACACTGCAAGTGCAACAAGTGTATCTTAGGCAGCGCCAGGGCGAGAAAGCCAGTGTATTCTGGCGGTGCCGCTGCCTCCAGAAGGGTGGCCTCAGCCCCTCTATGTCCTTTTGCTGGGAAAAGCAGTCCCTTTCCCATCATGCACAGCCTGTGGAGGCACGGACCTGGCCGCTGGTGGGGACAGAGACACCACCACAGATTTGGCAACCTCGCTCTGCTCCCAGATGGAAGAATGGACATGGACGTGGCCCAGTCCCTCCACACGCTGCCACGGCAACAGGAGTCTGTGCACCGTATCTATGCACTTAGCTCAAGTGTGCAGGTGACTGGATGGCTAGATTGATCACACCAGGAGCTCCTGACAGCTTGAGAGTGTGTGTGGTTTTGTGTGTCCTAGAGGCACTGTTTCCAAAGCAACAGTTGCGTGGAGGCAGTGGCAGAGGCTCCCCACTTCACCCTACCCCATGCCCCTGTGCCCAGAATGCGGCTTCCTCAAGTGGCGCAGCCCTTTGGCTCAGCAGCTCTGGCGCCACCACTAGGGCTGGGTACAAAAAAAGTTGCCCAGGCAGATCTGACATAGCCTGCTGTCATGGCCAGCCCGGCGGCAGCAAACTCCCAATGGGAACAATGTGCTGGGAGGTGGGGCCAGCACCCAAGCCACCGGTGGAGCACTGCCGTCCCGGCGTGGGAAAGGGCTATTCCACACTGGGCAGCCAGGAGGCTCCCCATGCCTCCGATAGCTGCTTGGCCAAGCTCTGAGGGGGGGCTGCGAGGCTAACTCTTGGAGGTGCAGGGGACCTTCAGCAGCCATTTGCGAGATGTGGGGGGAGGCAGGACTGCAGCAGCCCTGGCGGAGGGAGTGTCTCTGGTAGGGCAGGCAGGGCTCTGGGACCCCCTGGCCCTGCCTCGCCCTGCATTCCCTGCTGAGCTGGAGACGCAGGGTCCAACAGGGTTCATCTGCAGCTGGTGGAGTCCAGGAGGGACCAGGGCAGCTGAGGAGACAGCCCAGCCTCAGGTTTGGGATTGCACCAGGTGAAAACAGCGTTGTTCCGGGAGCCACGGCCCTGCAGCTGTGGGTGGGGAGAGCCCGGTCCCAGTGGGATCTGCACCTGAAGCCACTCAGGGGGCCACAGGGAACACTGTTTGGAGGGGCCAGAAGACGCCCCCTGTGCTCTCCTGATGTGTCACATGCTGCGGAGCAGTCCCAGGCACACCCTGCAGCTGCTCCAGAACTGAGGTGGGCGGGGCAATGAACATGACTTAATTGAATATTTATGAGCTTATTTACATCGTATCCCTTTGTGGGTTGCCCCAGGCATGCCCAGACAGGAATTATCACGGGGAAGAAAACCCGCAGTGGATTGAACCTACAAACCGCAAAACTGTGATGTGATGGGGGTTCGCTGTACTTCAGATCAGGGCTGCTTAAGTGGAAGACTTGAGTCCAGGTCTAGGCAGTGACCAATTTTAGGCAAACTTCAGCTACCAGATCTGTGTTTTTTCTGAAATAATGGATATATGAAGCATAGATTAATGGAAACAGGATAGCCTTTAAATATGTCTACTATCTCTAGCCATTTGTCAGATTTTAAATACTGCAGTAATAGCCCCAATTTGTATTTGATTTACTGTTAATGACCTTAAAATTGCTTTAAAAACGGTAATAAAAGTTGAATTTTTTCACGGAAGAAATTGGTTTTGTTTAAAATAAACACATTTTTTTCTGCATTATTAAATTTGATCTTTGACTAGCTAGATTTTGGGGTATTTTCCCTAGGCAGACATGTTTTAATTAATACAATAATTTGTCTTGCCGACGGTAACATTTTTCATGGTTACTTAATAGAATATTGATAAACAATTGTAGGTTTAATTTCTTCCAAATCTCTTCTTTCTATCTGTTATTGGTAGTGCATTAAAATAACTGAGACTCTTGAATTTCCTGCTTGCATTCAAAGGAACAAATGTTTCTCCCTCTGGTGTAGAGGTACTAAATCTTATGGAAAACTTCGTAGGAAATACCTCCTTGACATTCTAATTAATGCATTTTAAAATACTTGGACAGTTCTTGAAAACTTTATCTCGTTCAGGCAGCTGGGAAATTAACTAAAAGCTGGTTGTGAAAGAGATTATTTCCTACAGTGCTGAGTGAAATTAAACTTATGTTCTTGTTTTCACAGTACTTGACATTCCTCTTTCTAATACATGCTAATAATGTAATCTTTTGTAAAATCTATTCAGGTGTAGAATTTGGGGCTCGAATGATAACTATTGATGGAAAACAGATAAAGCTTCAGATATGGGATACGGTAAGTAATAAATAAAAAATCATTTAAACATATGGCCCCACTAGCTTTTCTTTTATTATAGCTAAGCTATCATCAGCACTTGAATATTATGCACTTTGTCTTGCAGCTTTCTCTTGTTTCTATGAAGACAAAATTTGTGATCTATTCTTAGTTCAATTTTTTGGTACTGTGTTTGCATTACAACTTCCTCGACACTGTCAGATTTATAAAATTGGAATTCATGCTGCCTCACTTTTTTGTGAAAGTCTTCTATGTTATTAAGAATGTTTATTTCTCTAAATAACCTTTTCGTGTATTTATGCAAGGTTTGGTGAGTACAACATCCTGTTTTGAAGTTGTGATGTGTCTATTAGCTTTAACTAAAAGCTCTCCAGAGGAAATGTTTGCATTTCCAAGGTAGAAGAAAACATGGCCCACTTTTCATAGAAGAAGACTTAAGAATGCAAGTTTAGTAATCATGCAGATAGTAAACACTTCAGACAGTAAAGAAGAAACTGGTAAAAGCTGAAAGTTTCCAAAAGCCTTCTAAAAATCAGACTTTGACTTTTGAGGGGCTTCAGGTTAAGAACATATATTTGCTGTTTCCTTCTTGTCACTTTAATGTAGAGTAACCAACCTCACTGTCTACACTTGTGATGAGGCAGCTTTAAGATGTTCATATGGATAGGTTTATCTTTCAAATATGCTTATCTGTTCCCTGAGGCAGAATTGCCTGTTTCCTTTCCCAAAAGCATTTTATGATACCTTTAGAAACAGATGGGTACATGAACTATAGCCTCATGTATGTGCTCTTTTTGGTACAGCAGGTCAGTAGGTAATACATTCATATATGCGTGCCTACATATGTCCATGTGTATGTAAAAATGTAAATAAATTTCATAGGCAAGACATTACTTATTTTACATTTGAAATAATAATTTGAAATAACATGTAACACCTATGCATCCTTGAGCATTCTCTGTGAATAGGTATAGAATGATATGATCAGATTACTTTAGGCTTTTTTTACCCTGAACGTTTTTGCTGTTGTAATTGTGGATTGCCGACTACCGAGATGGATGAACATTTTTAAGTTCAGTAAACAGCAAATCTCTGCATAACTAGTAGCTTCATAATCAAACCTCTGGTATGTCGTGTGACTACATGAGAACTTATCCACATGGGTCCTTGTTTTCTAAAACTGGGGCACATTCTCAGTAGGCAAAAGTACCGGTTTTACTACCAGTAAACTACCGTCTTTCATTGGCTTTTAAACTGATTTTGTTAATCTCCTTAGATACAAATTACTTCAACTGTGTTTGAGTAGACTGTGCTTTTTTTACTTCCTCTGATTCAGTGGATCTTTGCAGTCTAGTGTCATCCTGAATCCATTCGAATTTTCTGATAGCCAAAATGTAAACCCAGTTGCCTTTGTCTATAATTTATAAAACCTTTGAGCAGGAATTTTGTTTTTCTGGCTAAGTTATTAAGTATATCATACATAAATTAAAAATACTAATTGAAAGCTTTCATACACTGAGTACAATGTATGCCTGCGTTGTAAGCAATGAATGACAGTATATTGTCTGTAGTTAAAGATTTAACTGTGCGCAATCTGATTTTTAAAACACAGAATATTTCTATTTTAACCTAATCTTGGCTTGTAAGCATATCTGGATTATACTGTCTCGGTTCTAATCTTGGATGCAATAGTGTTGAAGGAATAGCAAAAATGACAAAAATGATGAGGTGATTCTCAAGAGTTAAGGTACATAAAAGTGTCCATAATGGCCAGGGTTACTGTGCCTGTATTGTGTATCTGGTGAGTATTTCCTGCTTTTCTGTGAGGCAAAACTGCTGGCTGTTACTGGTGTTACCTCCATATTTATTAAGCTGTAACAATTTCTGTTTGATAAGAAAAAGTTCGTTTTACACCTATTGCTAAGGAAACCCATGAAGTATTTTTGTTACTGTTAGTGCTTACTGAGTCGCAGCACCAGCTCCTCTGATGTAGTGCTAGCCTTACACACCTGCTTTGAATGCATCACTGAGCAGGATGCATCCTGAGTAGAGACATAAGAAGTTAGAAACTCAATAAAATTTCTTTTGATTTTGATGAACTTTCTTAAGAGAATCAAACACTTAAATCCAGATTTTTCTGGCTGGATGTTTCTATGCAATAGTGCTCATTTTGTGTTGTCTTCAGGGGATCACTGCTGCTCTAGGGAAGGTGTGTCTTAGTAATGAGAACATGTGAAAGCTGCAGTACGCCTCACTGCAGGAGTATGTTGTACCTTGCAGGGGCAGCTGAAGCTAAAAGCAACTTTTAGTGTCTGAGATCCATTGGTGTGATCTTCTTGTATCATAACTTAAGAATATTTTACTTTTTCTTTAGCATCTTAGTTTGGATCCAAGAGTGTGTTATGGAAGTTAGCTCTGCTTACTGCAGTCTGTTTTTCGTGTGGGAGTACACAAACTGAATTCCTTTTGGCTGAGGCTAGACTGGAAGATATGCTTGAGGAATGTATGTATGCCTGTTGGAAACTATCTAGTATTTGGTCCTGTGAGCTGCGGTCTAGTAAAACTAGTCAGATGCAAAAACACACCCACCCTCATTCCCCCCCAGAAAAACCCACCACAGAACAGAACCGTAACTGAAGACCTACATTCTATGAAAGATTTTCAGCGTGCTCCTTGGATACTTACTGCTGTATTGCAGCCTGGGCTCTACTGCTCTTCATGTCTGCACAAGCGTGTCTCCTGTTCTGTCCCAGCTGCCCTGGATCTCCCCTCTGCTGGGCTCTGCAGGCTTGCAGCTGCCTGTGCTGTGGCACACCCAGATGTTTAGGTCTGTGAGTCCTTGGGTTTCACTTTTGCCTTTTGATGACTTTCGGTCAGTCTGGAGGAGTGGAGGTATTGGACCAAATTGTTAATTTGTCAATTTTTAGATTATTTCTTTTCTTGTGTCTTTAATCTTAGTAATGGCTTTCAGTAGTTGCCTGGACTGAGAAATACTTTTGTCCAAACTGGTTAGTTGGCAATTGCCTTTTATCGTAAGTTAAGCTCCTCTTTTGTGGAAGTGTCGTATTTGAGCTGGTGTCAGCTGCACAAATAACTTCCGAGGAACTAGAAGTTGTCTACAGCAGCAGAGTAAGAATTAAAATGACTGTTCTGGAAGCTGTTAAGTTTTGAGTCTAAACAAGCTGTATAGATGAGGTTGATTTGTGTTGTGGCAGCAGCGTAACACTGAGAACTGTTGAAATTGCTTCTCCTCAGAAAAACTTCATTGTTGTAGAGAGATACTGGGCTTGTTCCCAGGCTGAGTCAGTGGCCTTCATTTTGCTGCTGAGGAGGATGTTCTGTATTGTATTGACTGTTACTAAGAAGTCATTGTTGATGAGCAAGGGTAAGCAGTTGTTGAAAGAGGGTATTGCAGTTCACTCAGGCACTGCAGCAGGAGAGATTAAAGGTGATACTAAGTAATAGTAATGTTCTCTAAACTGATGTAGGTACGAATTTTTCTTGTGTATTTAAATACTACATTTTTATATATATTTCAGCTTTATTACATGAAAATCTGAAATTAAAAGGCATTTATTGTTTATGTAACACCTTAGTCTTGCTCAGACAGATGAAATACTGAAGTAATTATTTTTTATAATCTGATTTCAAGTAATTTCTTGGTTTCCATGCAGGTGTGCTGTCTAATTGAATTGACAGTGTCTTCTAGTAGTTTTGAGAGCTCACACTAAAAAGCATGCTTGTGAAGATGGGAGGTGTAGTAGTTGAAGGTGTATTTCCCTTTCATATATTGTGAATATACTCATTCTTCGTGGAAATTAGATTCTTTTTAATGTATTTGCAACCACTTTGGATCTAATAGAAATAAATAAAGTTCTCTTTATTCATTAAATGAATATCCATTTCATTTTAGTGATTTTAACAATTCCTAGGATGTCGGGTTCACCCCTGAGAGTTCTTTACTGTCTACTTCATTATATTTTCTACTTGCTTTGGTGGTCAGAACATATTCTTATGCTCTTGGGGAGTTGGTCAATTCTTTTACTATATTTTTTATAATTTGACTTTTTAAACACGATACCTAGATGACTGTAGCTGCATCTCATGGCCCTCTGTTATATTGCTGCAAAGGAACATCAAGAACTTAAAGGATCTATGTTGGTTTCTGTAACTACAGTCATACCTCACGCATTTGCGCTTCCAGGTAGTACTGGTATGTTGTTTTCTGACTGGTGTTAGATTTCTTGCCAGTTTATCCATGGCCTTCTACAATAACGGAGCAAGCTTTTGCTTAGGATAAGGCCTTAAATGAGAGGAGTATGACTGTGACTCACTTTTTTACGTAGTAGAATTCCCATTTTAGTGAGGGTAGCTACTGAAAACCCAAAGGATTCAGTTACATTTATAACTTGAAATAAACCATAAGTGTACTTCTAATAATAGAAAGCTAAAGCTTTACTTCTGTGATGTGTTGGGAATTGCTTTGGATGTCTAAATGGCATTTATTCAACACCAACAGAAGAAAAGGCAGATAAATTAGCTGCATTTAGACATATGTACAGTTTCACCCTTGGGGATCTTCAGTCGTCTTGAAATCTCAGTTCTTACTGCATGCTGACAGGGTTATTCTGAAGCAACATGTTACGTGGCTGAATCCTTCACATAAATTCTGACACTTTCTTATATTATTACAAATTCTCCATGAGCATCTTAGGTTCTGTTCTTGTTTGCGAATGTCTTGGCTGGAAACAGCAAAGATTATATTTAATTTTTACATCACTTCTGTGCCCGTTTGTACTACATGCTAGTAAGTCACCTTAAAATTTTTTTTTACTATTCTGGATTAGAGACATGATTGCAAGAAAGATTAATGCATTTTTATAAACAAGTTGTCATGTGACTAAAAGGCTGTTTGTTTGTTTATTTATTTATAACATTCAAAACTATATATAAAAGTAGGTATTGCCCCTCTCTCTGGAACATTTTGTTCCAGAGATCAACTTTATGGAGTGGTTCCCAACTGGCAGCTGTCAAAGGTGGTGTGACAGTTGTGTGAGTTGGTTATTTCTTAGATGCCTTTTCTATGTAACTTAGGAAAGTGTAAACAAGTTAAATGAGTAATAATTCCCAACATGAGTGAGGTGTTCTGTCACCAGTTTTGAACATACCACAAACACAGACTTGTTTTAAGTGTGGGGGAGTCTAGACCTACTTTGTACAGTGTGTTGTAGTTTCTCATATTTCATGTCGATGTATACTAAAAAGTTTCCCCCTAATAAAAACCTATGGTCATGTTGTATGGTAAAGATCTGCTGGGATGTAGTCGGATCACTCAGTCCTTCAAGAAACTTCCTAAATTCTCCAGCATTGAGAATAGAGAATTCAGCAAAATTAGCAGACTGTTTCCTAGGGAGATGCGCTGTTGTGGATCCCATTGTACAGTTATACCCCCTCATTTGTGAGAAATGGGTCATGTCAGAGGTCTCACAAATGTCAAATTTGCAAATATGCACAAGTCATTAATATACATGCGGGCCACGCCCATTGCTCCACCCTCAGCCAAGCAGGAGCGCTGAGGAGCCTTTTCGACTGCTCCCCACAGGCTTTTGCAGCACAAGGGAGGAACGGGAAGCGTTTCTGCACCTTCTCTGCCTCGGGAGAACCCCCAAGAATCCCCAGACTTCTATTCTGCCACTCTGGCGCTTCCGCATCTGCAGCTGGCANCAGTAACATAGATGTACGCGCTCGGCAGCGGGGCAGTGCCCCAGCTGGGCTTAGAGTAACAAGGAATGGCATGTCTTGTGGCAGTGCTGCGCTGGGTCTCAGCACCTGCCGGTGGCATACTACGGCAAGACCCTTCCACTGTAGGGACTGGGCATAGAGACACACAGGACCGGGGCAGGGAANCAAGGGAGGAACAGGAAGCGTTTCTGCGCCTTCTCTGCCTCGGGAGAACCCCCAAGAATCCCCAGACTTCTATTCTGCCACTCTGGCGCTTCCGCATCTGCAGCTGGCACTGGGCTGCTGCGACTGCATGTGCTTGCACTGCCCCACTGGGCACGCAAACCTCGCGCCGCAGCTCCCACAGTCTCCGTCCCCAGTGGGCAGCCCCATGCTGTCCTGGCCCACCAGGGCTGTCAGTGCGGCGTGGCTGCAGGCTGGGCATATCTCGCTGCTGCAACATCTGCAGCCACCACCTGGCTGCTGCCACGGCGCGTGCTCACCCTGCCTCCGTGGTGGGGAATAGGTGTTCCTGAGCTCTGATTGGCATCTTGGAGCCTGGGAAACCTTAACTTTGCAACACTGTAACACCCCGTGCTGCTTATGGCGGGGTGGGGGTGTTGGTATCAGAGTTTCTTTCCCTTTAACATCCACCAGTCCCAGAAGAGGCAGCGCTGCCCGTACGGTTCCAGAGGGCGGGGGAACAGAAGCCTCCTCTTGGCACAGCAGCAGCTGCCCCCTCCCAGCACACAGCGCTTGTGCCCCTCACACCNCATTAGTTTTTTTTTTAGTGTAAAGATTAAAAATATGCAATGAATAAACTTGCAAGCAATCCCTTTAGAAAACAAAGACTTGCCCTCACGTTTTGCAACTGACACCAGTGTGACTATACCACACACTTCCAAATGATATGAAAATTTCCTGTGGGAATAGTAGCGCTTTTCTTAAGTTTGCCAGACACTGTGTCTGTGGTAACACATTTGCATAGCTTAAGTGTTCCTGAAAACATTAGTGCAGATTCTAAGTCTCAGTGCATCTTAGTAACCTGAAATAATTGATAATGTTTCACGTTCTGCTTACATCATTATTTTGAAATTGATCTGTTCTCTACTGAAGTGTGTTTTGAGAAGCACCTGAGATGTATGTTCATGCAGTTTAAGCAGGGATGAAGATTTTTGTACTTGTTCAAAGACTTGTGACTTCTAGAACCATGGTTATGTAAGGCTTTCTTATCAAAGTTTTTGTTAACAAATATGATAGGGATTGTAAAAGCTTAGCATACAGAAAACAGCTAAAAAAAGAATGTCACTTAGCACTTAGAACATTTGCTTGTTTATCAGAGGCCCGCATTTTTTCATGATTAGTGAACTAGTCACATCAGATTTAGCACCTGTTTCTCAGAAGAGAGAGGGTGCATGCTCAGGCCTGCTCAGTGTGCAGTTACTGCTTCCTGTAGGCAGAGCCGTGTCTGAGCTGGAGTTTCTGCATGTGAAATACAGTATATCCTCACTGCATTGCGATCCCTCCATTGGTACCTTGCTGATTTGTGAGGAAAATTTCTCGCAGTTTTGCTTCAGCCTTTTGCGACGTTCCCTGGCCGACGCATGCGCAGTGCCTCTGCTCTGCCAAGGGGCGACACCAGTGCTCCCTGCAGGGCGGGACTGGCCCGGCCCTGTGGGGAGGGCCACGAGTCAGGCTGTCCCCTGTTACTCAAAGTGCAGCCGGAGACTGACCCCCTCTCCCCCTGTCCCGGGTGTGTTTTACTGTTTCCATGGCTACAGGTGGGGAAGGGAAGTGCCCCAGGAAAGTGGGGCTGGGCACTGGCAGGGCAGGCACTGTGGGCTGGGATGGGGAAGCAGTAGGCGGACATGCTCACTCGCTGGCACAGCTGCTGCCCCCCCGCGGGGCCAGGCCGGCACGGGCACGAGCACTTGCGCTGGGGTGGAGGGGGTGGGGAGCAGGGGTACAGGATTCGGGCTGTGAGCATGCCCGGTCGTGGCAGCATTGCTGAAGATAAGCCCAGGGATTCTTAGGGGGATCTCCCAAGTCAGAGAGGTCTCAGAAACAGTTCCCTTTGCTCCCCTGTGCTGAGAGAGCCCGTGGGGAGGAGCAGAAAAGTGTCCACAGTGCTCCGGAGTGGCGGGGGGTGGAGTGGCCTGCACGCATATTAATGACCTGCACGTGTTTGTGAATTTGACATTCTGCAAGAGCCCTGGCGTGACCCGTTCCTTGCAAATGAGGAGGTATAACTGTAGGTGTCATGGTCTGGCTGTTACCAAAGAGATTATCTATCTCCCCACTTCCACTGCAGTGTAATTCTGACTGTGGGTATAACCAGGGATTGCCTTAGAGCAAAAGCTTGTGTCACCTGCAGTGGATGTAGTATGACCTTGGGAACTAACCTGTTTAACATTTATTTGGTGACTATTGCGCCCACTGTTCCCCATACCACAGTCCTTTACCTCCCCCTGCATCTGGACAAGGATCTGGCAACCTGCTTTGAATGGCTGCATTTAATCCAGAGAGGTGGATTAGATAGTCACCAACAGGTGACTTCCAGAGGTCTTTTCCCACTTAAATCATTCTGTAATTCTGTGGAAAAAAGCTGCTTAATATGGAAGAGAGATAAAAACAAGCAAATGCTGGATTTTGGTGGAACATGAAAGGGATAGTAATAACAAAATTGTACTAAGATAACAGGATTTTCTCTTGTATCAAAGCTGATTGTAATTTATACTGAGCTTCTAAACTGCTGCTTCTATCTGTTGCTCATTGCAACAAATAGCTAAATTTGGGTAGGTCCTTCTTTGCAAGACTGGTAAAGTACCATTATAACACACTTGTATTTTTTCAAGTCAGTTCTGGCTAATAGCCTACAATTTCTTTTGGTTTTGTCTTCTTTGAAATAGCTTGACCTCTTTGGAAAAAGGGGAGGGGACAGAGAGCAAGTTGTCAGATGAAAAAAACACTTAAAGTAATAATGATACTGGAAAAAGAAGAAAACTGTGGAGTATATTCTACATGCCTAACCCTACTATATTGACCTTCCAGATCTCATTCAGAAAGATGGTGTTAAAATAGGCTGTAATATATATAGAGAGAGTGTTTCTTATTATATAATGTATTTTTGTTTTATACATAAACGTATCATGGAGCTTCTTTACAAAAATTCAGCTTTGTTCTGCTTAGAATGAAAGGGAATTCAGTTTGTGTTGTCCATTTGTATAGGTAAGCACAAATTCATTATTGCTGTATGGAAGATGTAATCCTTTCACCAAAAAGATACAATTTTCCACCCTCAAAAAGCAATGATACTTAAGTTTCAACATGGGCAAGTGAAACACAATTTAAAATGTCACAGTATTTCCAGGATTTATATACTGAACTTCTGTAAGTAGTAAGTGATTCTTCTAAGAACTCACAATTCATACCTTCTTGTAAGATCTGCTCGCACGTCTGACAGTCTTACTTGACCATGATTAAATTACTCAGGGAGATGAACAATTTCATGAGTCAGGGTGGAATTTATGAAGGTGAAACAGGCAATCTTGATGTGGTAGGCAAAGTCCAGGTCATGTGTGAATTTAGACTATACATGGAATACACTGGTAACAACGAGTTTTCTGTTGTCTGGTTAGGAAGGAAATGTTTTGTGTATCTACCATCCACCTGAGCTAGTCACAACACCAAGAAAAGGTAGAGCTTAGCGGGACTTCCATGTAGGAAACCAACTATTGCACTAAAAAATTGTTGGGGAGTTCTAGTATTTCTCAGTGTATTCTACTAGATTGTCTACATACTCTTACATAGAGAGAATACATAACGATGTACAAAAAGATGTACCTGGACTCTCAGCAAGGAGTATATTCTAGTGTATTCTAGTCCTATTGAAACTATTAAATATGTTGTCTGTATTTTTAACTTTTTTCACCAGAATGGCTAAGATTAAATGTTTTCTTAAACTGAAGTAAACGATTCTGCAAGATAAGGATGCTTTCTGAAGATTGAACATGGCAAAACTTGTGCCACTGTTCTTGTTCAGTGACACTATCTGGATCAAGTTCTCCTTGAATTCAAGGAGCCCTAATATAGTAAACCCTCAGTACTTCGCGGTTTGTATCTCACGGATTCACTTCTTCATGTGTTTGTTTATCACAAAGACAGCCCCATGTTCCGCAGAGCATTCGCAACTGCACATGTACAGACTGACATGTGAAGATCAATCAGTCATCAATAGGCAATTAAGCCTCGCCTGTCCCACTGCCCCCCTCAGCCCCGGAGCAGTCTGACAGTGTGTCGGCCCTGCCCCACTTGCTGCAGTGCAAAGGTAGGGGAGGCTCCCGGCACCAGGGGACCCTCCCGCCTCACTGTCCTGGGAAGGCAGGGAGCAGCTCCTGCCAGGGCGAGACAGGAAGAGCTGAAGGAGGCAGGGCAATGGGCGGGGCTTAATTGCTTATTCATGAGCTGCTTATCTTCGCAGATTGCGGGCTTTGCGATAGCCATGGAGACCCGCGGCCCCGTAGAACTTGAGAGTCAACTGTACTAAGAAAAGTACAGTAACCGTGAGAAGAAACAATTCTCAATACGCTAATTTTGTGGGTTGGGCTGAAGGGTAGCATGTGTTCGATAAATATTTCATTCTTTATTTTCATGGCTTTAAATCAGGGCAGCCCTGTATTTCTGCAGATAATTGGCTTACTGCACATAGGGGGGTTTTCAGCATTAATATTAGTATTTCTTAAACATGTTCTTATCTTTGAATTATGCTGTAGCATCTGTTATTACTAAATATCAGAAGTAAATATTTCTTCTAACAAGTGTCAGGTGCTAGATAGCTCTTGTGTAAAACATGAGCATGGGGAGCTCAAGATCTGCAACTGAATATTTATTTTTCAGGACCGTGTTCTTTTGAGCGTGTTCTTCTAAGTGCTGCGATTTTTAGAGAATACTTTGCTGTGAGAACTGTCTAATTTATGTAGAATCTCTGAAGTTTTTCACAGTACGTATGAAGATGACTCCTATATCCTGTAGCTGTTTTGACAAGCATTATTTATCAAGTACAGAGGAAATTCATTAACTGTGGAGCAGAATTGTGTAAAATTGAATTCTCAACCATTTTCTGTTTTTTCTTAATAAAACGATTATGAAAGAATTCCATCTGAAGACTGTTGAAAGCTGGCTGCAGTTTATGATATAACGGATAAAATCTGCATCCTTGGCCTTCCAACAACCTTTACACCAGCAGATGGTGGGCGTAAAGATGTCATTCATCATTTATTTACAATGGACTTTATTTATTCTAGTGTCAACAGCTGCCCCAGGGAGCCGGTTATTGAATTCAAATGTGAAGCTCTGGGTTATTTGCTTCCTTTCAAATTTGTCTTCAGAGCTTAGTTGCTAGGAGTCCATTCTGTGCTCTAATAATGATTCATGTATTGTGAAGCCATTCAGTAAATTGGGTTGTCAGGGGTTGCCAAAAAAGGTTTAGAGGTCTTGTTCCGATTTTTTTTTTTTTAAACACTGTGCTATAGTTGGTGTCTTCTCCTTATGTGCCTTCTCTTAATACTGTTGGAAACTTTCTGATTTCCCCTCTGTATCCCTCCTTGTTCCTGTGTTCTCAGAAGTAAAATTCTGTGGTCCTGTGGTTCTGAGTTTGTGGTTCTCAGAATCAAAAAATAAATATGAGATATGAAATAACGAAACTTTTGTCTTCTGCAGGCAGGGCAGGAGTCCTTCCGTTCCATTACAAGATCATACTACAGAGGGGCAGCAGGGGCTTTACTAGTGTATGACATTACAAGGTGAGAACACCAACTGGATTGCAATAACATATCTCTGTAGAATTGTGCTATGATGTATAGCAATGCTAAAAAGTCACATTTAGTTTGGCTTTTTGTATAGATATTTGTAATCTAACATGATGTCAACTTTCTTCAAGTGGTCAAAATCAAGAAATAGCCCATGCAACCTATGTACTTCCAGTTTTATCTGTATGGTAGTTGAGAAGAAGTATACATAAAGGGAGAATGAAACAAAATATTTTTATAAACTATTTGGCCATTGACCTCTGGATTAACTTTGAGAAACTACTGAAAATACTTCATTAATTCCTTTCTAATGATTTTAATATCATGAGCAGATTATTTTACAGATGTGCTATTCCGCAAAGGAGCGAAATAGTAAAACATGGAAATTTGGTTACATTAAAAATGCCAAGAAACTTCTACCACTACTGTATTTCCGATTCAGAAAATACAGGTCTTAATGTGATACATTTTTGGGTATTTGTTCAGAAGTTACAAAGCTTTCCCTGCTGTATTGGATAAAGTCTCTATGTCTATAAAACTGTGGGTACTATGGCTGGGTTATGAAAATATTCAAGCTCTAAAATGCTCTTAAGTTGTGTGACTCCTTTTGTGGATCTTGGCTCTTGTGGCTGAATTGAGCAATGACTTGTACTAGAGATTTCCTAGGTGTTTTTCACTTTTATCCCTGTTTACTTTTAAATAATTGGGAAGCAATGTATTCTTTCCATTGTATTTCCGGTAAATCAGTCTTTGATTCATAAATAAATGGGTTTACTCTTATAATTGGTATCTTAAAACCATTCTACAAGTATGAGATATAATATTTAGTATCTCCAGTCTGTAAAAACCGTAACATGCCATGTTCATGTACCTCACTTTAAAAGACTTTAATGCTAAATTTATTATTCTGTTTATAAACTCAAAAAATTATCAAACCATTTTCTGTCTTCAATAGACAAAGTATTACGAGTGTGAGTATTTGTACTGGTTGTTTGAATTGGTTGAAGCTATTGGGGACTTTGAAAATTCTGTTCAGAAGGTTTTATATGTACATGAAATTACAGATTCCTGCATCTCGAAGAATCCTCTTTACTCTTTGTAGCAATGATGTTTTCAGTTACTTTTTAGGTAGAGTTCATTATCGCTCCTTGTTTACGAATTTTTCTCTCAACTATTCTCCCCCTCACAAAGGGATTATTAGCTTTTATCCCTGGAGCATGTGTACTAAAAAATGATTTGGTTACTCAAGTAGAGAAGCTCACTAAGAGTGAGCAAAGACTTCTTGAAATACTGCTTTTAATTTTCCTTCTCTTTCATACTTAGGAGGGACACTTTCAATCACTTGACAACTTGGTTAGAAGATGCTCGTCAGCATTCCAATTCCAACATGGTTATAATGCTTATCGGAAACAAAAGGTAAACTTTTTATCAGCTGTTACTTTGTAAGAGGGAAATATGTATGACTTCTTCGTATTTCAGCTTTTGGTTTTTTCTTATTGGTAGGCAAAATGTTAACTTTAAATTCCTTTCAGTCACTGGATGTAGTTCTGTGGTAAATCTAAAACCTTTCCTGCTCAAATTAGACTTAAGACGATGGTGCAGCATATGAATCAACTGCCTTGTGTTCTGAGTATGTTTTTTAGAAATTTGTATTTCCAAAGGATTAACTATGAATGCATGAAGTCATTGATTGTATGAATTATTTTCTCATTACTTCTTTTTACGTCTGGAATCACCAATTAGAAGCACCAAGATCTCCCTTATAAAGAGAATGACTCCTAATTTGAGATGTTCTAAAGTGCTTTAGTTTTTGGTTAAGAATCACAGCAGAGAAAATGTCATTTTAAAAATACAGAAGCCCATGCTACAGGATTCACTTCAGAATCTTCTCTCTAATGTAAAATGTGTGTACCTCATTGATTATATAAGATGTTTCTGAATTATGAGCCTGTTCCATGTTCTGTGCCTTTATCTGAGGTTAGGGGCAGAGAGTGCCTTTTCACCATTTCCTGATGAACTTCCTGGGTGATGAAAAGACAACTCAAAGTTTCTGAAGTCTTACCTAATTTGTAACAATTGTTTACTTGGTCTTCTCATCAGATACACTGTCCAAAATTCTAAAATGGTTCCCTATCGGTGCTGAAACTTTGATCTGTATTGGAGGTCTTTATAAAAACACACCAGCAAATACATTAAATTCATCTGGAATTGTTCAAGTTCTTGATCCAGTGAATCATGTCTAGATTTTTTTTGCTGGATGCAGGTTTTTTTCAAAATATCAGAAGCATCTCCTCAGAATTTAATAATCCATTAGTTAAGGGCCTTTACTTAAGTGACCTGAACTTGTCTCCGTGCCTCAGCAATTCTTGAGGGCAAAGATGGCAGTTGAAATAATGGTGTGTATGCTTGCCCTTTAAAATTTCATAAACAGCCAGATCATTTCTTAGATGCTACCAAGAAACAGCCCTGAGAGAAACAGTAAAGTGCACTGTTTACTTGAGATAAGTGTTACGGAAGTTTGCGTACTTAATTGACATCTGTAAGTATTCCTCATGATTCTTAGCATTTTCATGTCTTGGATTCTGCTGGTGCAGACTATACCATAGGATTGTGTTACAATGTGCTACTTGCCACTAGCTCAGTAATTCCCAGTTACAACTAGGCTTTACTCAAAGAATGAATGTACTCTAAAATTTGTGCTGTAAATTAAGGTACAGACTAAGGCAGCACATGAATTAAAGTTCTTTAAGAAGCTTTTTAAAGGAGATTTTTTTCAAGGAGGACAGAAAAAAAAAGCCACCTTCAATTTCATTGCATTACCCTGAAAAGAGTTCTTATGGTAGGGCATATGACTAGAAATGGAAGGAAGGGAGAGTATGTATACTAGCATAATATTTTTGGAAGAATGCATACTGTTCTTATGACTCCCGAAAGTGCACCTGACATAAGCTTGTAGTACTGACTTATTGCTGCATTTTAGTAGTGTTGAGAATTTAATTTGAAAAATAATGGCTGTTGGTTGAAAACATGACAAATACTAGTGTTAAAACATGACAAACACTGTACTTAATCTTCTTTCCAGAACAAAGCATAGCTATATTGATCTAGTAAGACCAAATGCTTCGAATTATTCGAATGGAGAGAGGAAGACAACGGTGGTTAGTAGAAGCAGTTAAAGCTCTTTAAGAATATGTTTAGGTATCAGTAGTGAATTTTGATTGGGCTGTCACTGTGATTTTTGATACATCTGCACTGTTTCAAGTAACAAGTTGTTTATGTTCTGTCATGGAGATAATACTGAAGTGAATCAAGGTTTAAAAAATATATTTTTGAGGGTAGCATGGTATCACAGAATCAGTAGGGTTGGAAAAGACCATAGAGATCATCAAGTCCAACCTATCACCTATTACCTAATCTAGCCAAAAAAAATAATTGCCCGGTAGTGGCAAATAAAGACATTGCTTGGGTTCAAAAGGACAATGTCAGCTAATACTGGAAGTGCTTAAATGCAATGAATATCAACCTCAAAAATGTTTTGGGAAGACATTTCTTGTGTCCTTATCTTCAAATTTATTTTTTAATGTGTAAATGATGTGCTGAATTGTCTTGACTCTGTAACTCATCTGAGCTAGCATTTAGTTGTAAAATATAACAAACCTGCTTTGCTGCAAAATAGATGCCACAGTGAGTATTATTTATTTGTAATATATGCATAATTACAAGGTTGGGAAATGCTGAAACCCAGTATGATATTTTTTATTTATATATTGACTGCAAATTAAACTAAAAAAGCATGCAAATAGATACGTTTAAAATATGTAACTGAGGAGATATTTTCATGCATACAACTTAGATTAAACTTTAGTAAAATATATATTACGTATAAGTGTACCATTGTTATTGCTCAAGATGTCATATATGTACTTAAAAAGGACAGGCTGTGTATTCCTTGTTCCTAAAGAGGTGTTAAAAAGTAAGAGTAAAATACTTGTCTGTATGACTTAGAGAAATTATTTTGTCTTTAATTGTCCAGTCTGAGAGGGGTTTTTCCTGCTCTTTTTGTGAAACATTTAACTTTCAACTAAATTGTTTGGAAAGGAGAAAGCAAGAAATTGTCCAGCAGTCACTTCAGTTTCTTTTGCTGCTGGATGGCCAGGCCTTGAGTGTGAAAATCTCAATGCAAGCTTATTAGGAGAGAACAGCTAATGTAATGCAAAAGAACTTATTTTTGTTTTTTTATCAGAACAGAAATCGACTGTATGAAGTTTATACTAGAAGAGAGAAATATGTACCTGAAATGGCAATGTTTAAAGATAGTATTCAAGAAGTACCTAGATAAATACACACTCATCCTTTTGAAAGGCATTTCATGAAGTCTTTGATAAGGTTTATGTCAGCTAGGATTGACAGCTTGAGCTAATTGTGATGCCTGTGGCCATACTGTAAATGCAAAGCTTACAGTAACGCTATTTAATTTAAGGTCTTGAACCATATGTACCTATGTTCTGATGGGGGCTCTTAGTTTATAAGACTTATAAGAATATCTGTGAAGAATAATATTTACGTGGACATGTTAGAGCATGTAACTAACTTTTTCCTTCCATCTTAGTGATTTAGAATCTAGACGAGAAGTCAAGAAAGAGGAAGGTGAAGCATTTGCACGAGAGCATGGACTTATCTTCATGGAGACATCTGCCAAAACTGCTTCCAATGTAGAGGAGGTAACCTGGCTGAACACTGACATTTTACTAAAACAGTTGCTTTGAATTACGTTTTGCTTGTACAGATACCGTTTCTCTAGATTTTGGATTCCTCAACTGGAATTAACTACTCTTTGATATATATTATGAGAAAGACAATGTCTACATTGTACCTGATTGCACAGCACTAATTATATTGTAGAGACTTGTTAATTAATTGATGTACTTGTGGGGGTTTTATAAATATTTGATCAGAGAAATGGTTAACTTCTGTCTGCCCTGAAATCTAAGTAAGACTAGAATAGATTTGCTAGTCCAAAGCAAGCCAGCCTATTGGTATTCTTGGCAGATGTCACTCGAACCTTTTCTAAAGGCCTCTAATATTTCACAAGCTCTTCAGAGCAATCTATTGCAGTGCTTTGGTGTTTGTATTGTTGTCATATTTCCTCTCCACTACCTAGTAGGAATCTTCTTTCCTTCAATTCACATGCAGCTGCTTTTTTCTGTCCTGTACAGAGCTGCTGGAAGAGGTCATTGTCTCAGTTGCTGTAGTCTGATACGTATTTGAATAAGTTTTTCAATTTTTGCTTCTTTGAAGGATTTAAGTCTTTTCAAGTTGGGCTTATAGTTCATATTTCTGGACACAGGTGAATTTTTGCATATCTTACCTTGATTTGCTGCATGCCTTTCCTGAAGGGTGGTTGTGATGGGCTGACCTCAGCCAGCAACTGAATGCCCATCGAGTTGCTCCCTCAGTCCCTGTGTCTGGTGGGATGGGGGAAAGAAGCAGAAGAGCCGAAGCAAGAAAAACTCAAGGGCTGAGATGAAGAGTTGTACAAAATGAAGGAAAGAGAAGGGAGAAGAGTGACAGAAAGGCAGTCACTCTTCTACTTGTGAGCAAGAGCAACTTTGACTACCCTTTGGTTTTTATTCCTGAGCAAGATGTCATATAATGTGAAATATCCCTTAGGCCAGTCCTGGTCAGCTGCATGTCATGGCTATGTTGTGTCCCCTGTGATTTTGCCTACCTTAACCCTAATCACTGGCAGGAGGGGGGCAGAGTAGAAAGCAGAAAACCTTGACACTCAGCAGTAGCTAAAACATCGGGGAGTTACCAACACTGTTTTAGTTATAAATCCCAAACACAGCGCCACACAGACTGCTGTAAGGAAAACTGTCTGCATTCTAGACACAGTGCAGTGGTGGACAGCGCTCCAGCTGACATGTTAGTTTTATGTAAAGCAGAAAGATTGCTTCATGTGTCTTTGAAGCCCATACTTAATTCATACATCCACAGTGACCTTCTTTGTAATAGCGAGATGTAGTTCAGCTTCTCACACTACCTTATCTGCCCTTTATTCTTTTCCAAAATTGTCCTAAATGCAAACTGTAGTGCAACCAGTAAAGTATTCTTTTAGAGGTAAAGCCTTTTAGTTTTGAAATACAGTAGTCCCTCCATACTTCACGATTCACCATTCATGGCTTCAGTATATCGCGGACTTTTTTCCCATGGCTTTACTGTATTTACCACAAATGTGGAGATTTCACTTATCACGGCATCTTTATGGAACCGACCCCCCCGTGACACTCAAGGGTTTACTGTATTTAAGGCTTTCTAAAAGTTAGAGGAAGTTACAAACAGCTTTCACAGAATTCATTCTGGTTTGTTGCTGCCTGATTCTAAGATTATCACCTCTCTTTGTGTCAAAAAATGTCCTATTGTATGAATTATCCAAAACCTAATGCATCTCTGATTATCAGAAGGCAAATGAGCGTAAAGTTCCTTATCATACAAGTTCAAACAGAATCCTCTCCTGATGATACAAGTGAGTGATACGTGTGTACTAACTTTCTGATTCTTATATATAATCCTTCTCCATGAAAGTCAAATGCATTCCTTAAATGATGTTCTCAGTCAACACTAAAATACGTGGCATGATTTAGAATAGTTACAGCTACAGGATCAAAATCTTCCTCTTTAGCGTTTTCTTTATATGAACAAATCATCGTCTGTCATTAATGTTTTTTAAGCTGTTTCCTTTGTTTAACCCTGATTTCCACCACTGTGGAATACCGTAGTAAATCTGTAGCTGTATCAGTGCATTAACCTGTTCGGTGCTTGCATCTTAAGACAGTTTAAAAATGTTCCTGGTGTTCTTCAGGATTACATCTCACACCTACATCTTGGATAGAAGTGTTTAGCAGTGGCTGTTTATCTTGTTGCAAGGCTGTTGAGGAAGTTCCTACCCTCTTTACATGATAGGTAGTTGATGGTAGGGAGTAGAAGTAGATATAGGGTCTTCCTTCATAGTCACTGTGCAGGCTTCTAAGAATTCACTGTGGCCACAGAGTTTCTGCATCACTGGAAGGATTATTGGGGGGAAGTTAGGCACAGGGTTATAATTTGACTGCACTGCAAGGACAGTTAATGCTGGTCTCTTCAGAGGTATGGTCTTTATTTAAACAGGGGTTTGTTGTTGATTTCCTTTTAGCCACTGTCTACAGCTGTCAGGGTAGCCAGCTATCAAAACAAAACTGATTTTTTGTGCTTTGTTTTTTTTCTTCTCACTGATTTCTAAGCTGTGTCGGAGTTTCAGTAATGTACTCTGACTATGGCTGTGGGCTTTCTCCCACTAGAATCTTGTTAACTTTTATAATCTTGGTTATATTTGCTCTACTTTCTTGATACATTGTTTGCAGACTTCAGTGTTGCTTACTTACCTTTTTTTAAATAAGAAAACACTGTGATGCTTATTGGGAGGCTTTTCACTACGTCTGAGGTCCCAGCCCTAGGCAGGTTTGTACTTGTTTTAATGATAACATCCATTACTTTCTGACCTTGCATTAAACCAACACATTAATACATAAGATCTTTTTTTCTCTCATTTGCAAGAGACATTATCAATTTTATTAGTTTGTTTTTTCATTGGTAGTCCAATGATAGTCTGTGACTGTTAATTGTGGTCTTACCTGCAACTTGCAGTTCAAAGCTTGCTGAGTGTTCTCTGTGCAGTGTCTTAATACTTGCAGAGGCAGAGCAGAATCACCTGCATGAACTCAGGGTAACCATGCAGTCTCCTACAGCTCACAGTGCTTATCTTTTTTGTCCCTGGCATGTCAGTGGTTTGAATTCATGCATGTACACTGATTCTTAAGAAGCAGGGTTACCTAGCTGTATTTGGGAAGCATTATTCTTTCATTTGCATTTTGTGCATTGTTTTTTTGTTCCAGACTGCTGCTTTGAATAACTATTAATGGTGTAACCAACCTTGCAGCCAGAGAGTGTTCTGTGCATCATTGTTCACAATCTGAGCTCACTTGAGTAGCACCAGCTTAGCCCTGACTCCTGGTGTGGGAGTTGGTTTTAGTGAGTTGTTTCCCATACGGAGAGGATTATATATCCCTGTGCCAAACTCGAGAGCATTGTTTGTGTTATTCCAAGTTGCCGGCACATAGAATGCGATGGATTCATCATTCGGGATTAAATCTGAATAGACTAATGGTTTTGACTGAGCAACGGAGCACTTCTGCTACATGGAGCTGGATGGTCATTCAGTGGTTCTGTTTCAGTTGTAACTTAATTTTCTCTTCAGGCAGCTTCTTTCATAATTTAGTTTAAATGGGTAATGAATATTCAAAGCCCCTGTAGCCTCAGCAGCAGTGCTGCTTGGTCACAGATAAGGGAAGATTGTCTTTTTTAATACTCTGAAGGGTAAAAATGAACATCTCACGGAAAGATGAGATTCTTAGCAGCATCTAAACTTGAACTGATTTTTAGAATTATATTTTTTTCCACACCCTACCTGAACATAACTTAATTGCTGGGAAACAAACAGTTTGACCTGGTAATATAGCAAGCAGGGATTCAGTTAATAAAACTTGACATTCCTAGGATGTTAATTTTTTTCATAGTAAGGTAAAGTGATACACAAGATGTGATCTGACTAGAACTTGGAAAAGAGCAGGATTTCTAAGTCATGAGTCTTGAAAAAACAAACACCAACATTCACAAGATTCACAGCTTTTAGTTCCTTGAGGCAAATCCTTGGACTGTGCCCCAGCTATACAGTAAGGAAGACGAGCTCTGCCATTGTTCTTGAGGCTTCTGGGTCTCTCACGATATGATGAGAATAAAAGGTCTCAGTTAATTGAGAGTTTCAGGCTTTATAGAAGAGCATGAAATGTGTGACACTTCCTGCCTGACCTGTAGATTTCTGGAGAGAGGGATTCTTAGTTCTGGGAGTTTTATCTTCCCCACCCCCCAAGGTGGTGTTCTGTAATTTTTAGATGTTCAACAGCAGCTACAGGACTTTTCAAGACAATTTGAGGTCTAGAAATGTGCATCTTCCCAGTAAGTTTAGCAGGAAATTGTGCCTCAGTAGGGACACACAGAGAAATTGCTGTCAAGTTTGGGTTTGTGCCCTTGCACCTATGCTTCAAATGAAAGGCTACAAGTGTGTGGGGTTCATTATATAGCACCTTACTACTGCTTGATAATTAACCCCTCTCCAGCCCTTTTAGTGTGCTTGGCTTCTTTCTGGAAGATCATTCAACGTATTGCCTTACTGTGTACACATGAAACAGCTGCTCAGAGCTTTGGAATCTCACTGTATTGAGTGACCATCCAGCAGCACATACACACTAGGGTGGTGAATGCTGTAGGGGTAAATCCATTTGTAATCCATCTTGTAACTGTTTCCAAATGCATTCTTAAATACTAGAGTAATCTAACTATATCATATCGTACTACTGAAAGATAAGATAGGAAATTGGAGAGGAGGAGGAAATTCCTGGTGTTGGCTGACAACAGAGCTGAGGGTCATGCTTTAGAATTTGAGTAATCTTTAAGTATTCTTCATTTAATTGTAAGAATCAAGAAATAGTAATTGTCCAATTTTTATTGCCGAGTTTTAAATCTAATTTTCACGTTGCCACCAGAGGGCAGCATGTTCCATGAGCTGGCCCTGCTGAACCTGCTCACGTCTGGGTTTTAGGCAAAGATGAACTTGTAAAGTCTGAGTTTTGAAAAGTATCACTGATTCATTTACAAGTTTTTCCTGTTGCTCTCAGCTTGTATCTAAATCTTCAAATTCTTCTCATGGCATTAGCTTTCTGAGAAAGAGAAGTTACATTATTGACATTTGTAAGTGACAACGAAATGTAGCTGCTCCATAACTCAGATTCTTGAGCCATTAATTTATTATTGCTCCTGCATATAGCTTCTGCAAGGCAGAGGTATCAGGAACTTATTCCCTTGCTTCTTGCATTGTTTTTACCAGTTACATAATTCATTCTTCATGGTTTTGTCTCAAGGGTAGTAAACTTACATTACCTTGTTTACCTGTGTGATTACATGAATGTTGAAGCTGATCTAATTCTACATTCAGTGTTTTTAGGATTAATTTACCTTAAATGCAGCATCTGTACTGTTGGGTAGTTGGAGTTTTGCGGTTTGGGTTGTTTGGGGGTTTTTTTGAGGTGAGCATTGTGAGACTTGTTGATTCTCATGTTGCAATATTGCCTAGGAAACTCCTTACACAAATATTCTCAAGTGATATTATACTGGTGTGTTGTGACTCAACAGCCTCCTTTGTTAGCGCTGCAGAAGGTGCAGGCGTGACACCACGGGCAGATCACATCTTGCAAGACTCACTTTCCCACTTGTACAGTAATGCAATTTTCCTCACCAGGGTATTGCTATTAGCTGAGAACTTAGTTACAATGAGCACACAATGGAAAAGCACATTACACTAAAACAATCACTGAATAGCTTGTATACAACTTCTTTTAATGCTGCAGTACGGATATATCGAGTAGTCTCATGCATAAAAGGATCAGTAAGTTGTGACTTAGAAATATTAAAATCAAGTTAAATATAAGTTCTGTGATAGACAATTCCCTGAAGTTACATTTTCTTGAATTTTACTGAAATGTAGTCAAGATTTTTCATATTTAGGAGTCCAACATACTTGTTTTTTGCAAAAGTTTCTCACTTCTTTTTATGAGTAGTTGGGTACTGTGTACTGGGGCTTGACTGTGTGTACTAAGGCCTTGCCATCTTTCAGGTGGCTTCGGCTAAATCCAGGTTGAGTCTGGTACTGTTTCTCCTGGAGTGGTGACAGTAAACCTGGAGGTGAGCTGATCTGGGGTGGAAGGGCTCCACTGTCTTTGTCGTGTTTTAGTAGCAGCAGCATCATGGGAATGTGCAGTGCAACTGCAGTAGGCTTGGTAGGCAGCCAGCTGAGCCTGTGTGGGCTGACTGGTTGAGGTCCCGTGTTGTGTGCAAGTGGCTAAAGTGCACCTGGATCCAAGTTGGCGTGTGAAGTGCTACAGCTGTGTTCTTGCAGTTCCCTACACATGGTCTAATAAATCCAAACTGGATTTGAGGGGAAACAGGTCTGTCTTCCTGCATCTATGGCTTAGTTAATCTGCAAATAGGATAAACTGCCCATAAATAATTAAGAGTTTATAGTATACTGCATGTTCCAGATAAGAGTTAGAACATGCAGTATTAAAAGACTTTTAGAAGGAGATAAATATACCAAGTTCACCTTCTTGTCTTTGCTAATTGGGGCGCTAGCATGCAATGCCAAAATCTGATATGGTGTTCTTAAAGCTGCTGTTTTCAGGCATGTTCTGAGGTGGTTATTTTGAGCCTGCTCTACACTTTGAAGTCCAAGCTAACTTAAAATACATGGATGCAAGAAACAAATGGAAGTCTCAAGGGATTCAGGTCTCTTTTCATGGCTGATTAGTACCAATTTTTCAGGATCCATACCAAGAAGAGAACATGAGGTAGACTTATTATGTCCTATATTCTTGTCAAACCATTGTTTTCAGATAGGAATTATTTCCATGTGACCCAGTGCAGCCTGGCATTTTGCCATGTGGAATAAGAGTACGTGCTGTTTGAACACTAATAGGTGGTGCACCAGAATCACTGGTGGTCATGTGACAGGCAGGTATGTCTTTCCAAGAGAGCTAAAATGATAGAACGGAGATTAATGTAATATTTGGATTTTTCAGATCAACAGTTTCTTAGCAGATATATTTAAAATAGGCTGTACAGAACTCAGTGCTATTTTGCATTGTACAGTGCACATGTAATAACAGGGAGGATGTTTGTGCAGCGTTGTTTTTCAGTGCATCTGAACTATTTTTTGTGAAGGTAAATGCATACCTAAAGTGATCTGTTCTTGCCTGTAGCATCCAGGAGATAATTTATGATCAGTTGTATTAGTTTGGAGTTTGTAGTCTGTTAAAATTCTAATTTTGTTGCTCTAAAGTAGTTCTTCTAGACCTAATGTAATTCTCATTATATTAATCTAAGAGCCTAGGCATACGTAGCCAGCATGTTCTAGAATTAATAGACGTGCCAATTGTTAAGTGCCTGTTTACATGAAGTTATCATAATGCATTTTTAAGACTTGAAGTTCTGTTTAATGTCCCACTGAAGTGGAAGCAAGCAAGTGTCCTCACAGATTCCAGCTGTGTGAATTTCCAAAGTTTTTGGCTTAAACGTTTCAGTAGGCACATGTATGAGGCCATTACAATAATTAGTGTGTTATCAGAAACAAAGATAAATTTGAATTTTTTCCTTATGTGTAAAACTTCGGTTTCTGAGGAATTTGAATCAATTCATACTTGGCCAAAAGCCAATTTTTCTCCTCAACTCTTAACACGTGTTTGAAAAACGAACTCGCTTCCTAAGTGCCTTGTGAATCTGCAATGATTAATTCTTCTCATTATTTTGCTGCAAATTCTCATGACCCTCTGTGATGATTCGATCACCCACTTAGAGTTTATGCATATTCATATCTTTCCGCTCCTGCTGCAGTCGTTCAAGTCTCCTTCACTGGCTGTGGTGTGTGCTTGGTGCAGTAATTGAGCTGCAGTAGATTGATTACTCTGGGGAGCTGTAAGGCCTTTAAAGGTGAAAACATATCAGTCCTGTTAATTAGGAAACAAAGCTCTGGTGGCAAGTTCAGCAGTCAAATGCTTCCAGTGTAGAAATGAGGAAAAGTATGATTTGTTCCTCTCCATGAACCCTGTTTACTTTCTTATATTTGAATTAGATCTGTATTTGCTGTAATAGGCTTCTGCAGAAGGTAGCATGTCTTGTATTATTGCATGGTGTTGGTGCTTTAAAACAAAAAGAACTGTATGTTTATTGTAGTTTTTATGTGCTGTTAATCACCACCTAAATTATACGTTATTTTAGGCCTTTGCTTGACCTATAGAGATAAATGAGAGATGAAGAACGGAATCATTGATTGTAAACTTTAACCGAAAGCATTTATATCGGTCACTTTTTCAGACCTGAGTGTCAAAGTATTTTCTCTGAATTAAAACAATAGATTTTTAGAAATCGTTATTAAACCTGGGGCCTCTCCTTTTAACTATCAAGATGTCTGTTGCCCATTGTGTGCAAGATTAATTAAAGAGAATACGTTCTTAAAATTAGGTGAATATTAAATGATAGCATAAGGTTTCATCCAGCAGACAGCATCCTTACATCATCATTGTAAGTACCCTGTGGTTTTATGTTGCTAAGCACTCTAATCTAGAGTGGCCTATTACAAAGATATTAAGGGTAGGGGAAACCATCTGCCACACAATCTATCCATAAGGGTCAGAAATAAATAATTTAAAAGTAATTTATATATCTTAAAAACCACTTTTCCCCTGTAATTACTGGACAACAGATTGGAGAATACAGATGTTATGAAAATGCCACTGTTTTTGTAAACAGGGTGTGATCCATTGCTGCTTCAGGGCAGGTTATAGGATGCCATTGTCATACCTGTTCCTGCAGAGGTCAGGGAGGAAAGTCTCACTGAAACAATTGCACATGAGATTGAATTCCAGTTAGGGCATTTTACACCAAAGGATATCGTATTCATTGTGTCTGTGGTCTTTTTTTTCCTCTGTTTTAGGCATTTATTAACACTGCAAAGGAGATCTACGAGAAAATCCAGGAAGGAGTTTTTGACATTAATAATGAGGTAACTTTTAATACCTGAACACTCTTTGTATCTTTCCTTTTTAAAGGTACAAAATTCACCTTCCCTAGAAGGCCAGGCAGTAAAAGATTTGTCTGTTCCATTTGGCTGTAGAACTGTCTGCTATTGTGATAAAAATGGATTAAAATAAGTGACCCTATCCATCCATGAAGCATCGGAAAATAACATAAATCCCCAAAAGAGAAGAAAATCCACTTTCATCCACTTCTCCATATGGTGTCATCTGTTTTCAAAGATAATTTTCCACTATGTAAATGGGGGACCATGTTGATATGCCAGATGCACTCCATGAGCTGTCCAGTGTAGGGGAGGGATTGCTTTGAGAGTTACATAAAAGACTTTTGAAATGTTCCTGGTTTAGGTGGCTGGATACTGAAGGGAATAAAAGATTAGCCGTTTTGCCTGTGCACATTACTGAAATTACAGATTATTGGGGCCTGTCCCTTTGCTTGGTAGGGGTGAGGGTGGAGAGATGGAGGAAGGAAGCACTTTCGTAATGCAAGAGCCTAGAAAGACCCATAATGTCTCTCTTGAATTTTGAACTAATTATGCTGTTGAAAATCTTGACCAGTTTGGAGAGAAGTTCTTGGCTGTAGAAAAAGCAGATTCAAATTCAGTGGTGGTAAAAGGACATATTAATACTGCACAGAAATGTTAAGATCATACAAGCTCGCTGGCAGCATTCGCATAAAACGTCACATCACGTAAAATTTGTATTTGGCAATGTGAAATAATCTCTTCTGATATCCGAGCTGGTTCTTTAGCTTGTGTGTCCCTCAAAATCGTTGCTGAGGTGCTTAGTGAAACCACACATGAAAATCTGCACCACCACTCTGCTCTGTAGATGGGGCTGTCTGGGACTGTCAGTCCTTGCAGAACATAACAGTCCTTGGAGAAATGCCCGAAGAGTTGTGAGGAAATTGGCAGCACTCAGTTAAGTAGCTTCACCTCTTTTTGCTTAATGTATTTCAACATTACTGTTAAAGATATTGCTCATGACTTCAGAGAGGAAAAAGTGAGATACATACTTCGCACATAGTACTGAAGTATTGCATTAGGGAACTTGTAGCTAAATAAGACTTGAATAGTGATCCTTCAAAGACACTAATTCTGACTGGAAAGTTTGTGTGTGTATGTGGTGTTTTGGTGAAACGCTTCTTAAATTCAGTCCACTAATGAAAAGTTCAAAAATTTCTTTCACGTTTTTCCTGAAGAAAATGCAGTCAGTGGTGCAGTAGAAATTGGAGAGCAACCGGAGTTTCTGCGAAAGCATGCTCGTTGTGTCTGTCGAGTCTCATATAGTAGCTGACTGCTTTACTGTGCCTTACGGAGCTTTGATTGCAATATGCTGTCAGGAGCCAGCAGTCCATGCTACTTATTTGGCCTTATGCCAAGTCTGGCTCCTTGATTCCTCAAGAAGTTGCTATCAGCCCAGAGGGGGCAAAACCAATGAGCCATAGGGCATGCTTTTTATTAAAGAGGAGTCAAAGAGCGAAAAGAAACCACATCAGCTGCTGTCAATACTGAGCGAGTGCCAGAAACCCGAAGGCTACCACTGCTGCAGAACAACTGCCAAGCACTATAAATCTGAGATTTGCTGTGACGCAAAGTTTCCTTAAGAGCTTAATTTCTGAAGCTACTGTATTACTTTTCTCAAAGTACTGTATTTTTAGGTAAAATCCACTTGAGGGAGTGAGGGTTAAGATATAAGTGTGATTTTGATGAATGAAAGAGCTACGCTGTGTGTGGGTTCTTGGCAAGTAGCCATGTCTTTCGGGATCACAGAAATTATTGATGACACAGAACACTCGTATGCCCTTAGCCTCTACAGCTGATTCAACACAGAAAGAAATGCTGCCTAGAGAGGAAAAGTTTTATGTTCAACTATTAAACTAGTGGAAATTTTGGCAAGAGGGAAGAGGTTATACATTCTTAGCAAATGCTGTGTATTTTTTGAAGCCTTATTCCAAGTAGTATTCAAATACAGTTCTTGCTCTGTGGAAGTGTTTTTGTTAGGAGTTTAAGCTACAGAGTGTAACATGGAGATAAAAGAATCCAAACTTAGCTATATTTACTGCATACATAGGAGAACTTTGCTACAGTTATACCTCCTCATTTGCAAGGAACGGGTCACGCCAGGGCTCTTGCAGAATGTCAAATTTGCAAACACGTGCAGGTCGTTAATATGCATGCAGGCCATGCCCGTTGCTCCCCCCCCCGCCACTCCAGAGCACTGCAGACACTTTTCTGCTCCTTCCCACGGGCTCTCTCAGCACAGGGGAGCAAAGAGAACCGTTTCTGAGCCCTCTCTGACTTGGGAGACACCCCTGAGAATCCCTGAGTTTCTCTTTGGCAGTGCTGCTGCTTCTGCAGCTGGGGCTGGGCTGCTTGCAGCTCAAACCCCGCGCTGCTGCTCCTCCCCCAGCCCCGGTGCTTATGCCCGCTGTGGCCCAGCCCCGTGCACCTGCCCAGCCCCACGTGGCGCGGGTGGGCTGCAGCTGCGGCCGCAGAGTGAGCATGTCCCGCTGGCCGCTGCGGCCAGCCCCACTTTCTTGGGGCACTGCCCTTCCCCGCCTGTAGCCATGAAAATAGTAACACGTGCCCGGGTGGGGGATCAGTTCCCCGGCTGCGCTTAGAGTAACAGGGGACAGCGTGACTCGTGGCCCTCTCCACAGGGCCGGGCCGGTCCCGCCCCACAGGGAGCGCCAGCGCCGCCCCTTGGCAGAGCAGAGGCACTGCACATGCATCAGCTGGGGAACTTCACAAATGGCTGAAGTAAAATTGTGAGAAATTTTCCACGCAAATCAACGAGGTTGCAATAGAGGGGTCGCAATGCAGCAAGGATATACTGTATATGATCTTCTGAATTGGAAAAGCAGATTTTCAAGTGTATTTGTGTTTTAAAATATTTACGCTGTCTATTAAACTTCATTTCAGGCAAATGGCATAAAAATTGGCCCTCAACATGCCGCTACTAACGCAACACTTGCAGGCAATCAGGGAGGACAACAAGCTGGAGGAGGCTGCTGTTGAGCCTGTTTTTACTTTCTAGCTGCCTGGATGGGGCCTACTAACTTGTTTGTTCACCCTTCCCTCCCCCTGCCCCGCTCGCCTCCACTTCAATTCAACTGAGACATGAAACTTGTAAGTTGGTTTCCTGTTGCAGAAGACTTTATCCTTCAAATTCTTGTATAACTTTGAATAAATGGTTAATGTTCACTTAAAGACAGATTTTGGAGATTGTATTCATATCTATTTACATTTGATTTCTAGGTCAATTGATGTGATTATTTTTGTTAAATGTTGTCTTGTGCCCTTGACTACGAACTGAATTGTATTAAACACTACAAAGTCATCTGAGTATTTTAATCAATTTGTGTAGTTAGGTTTCCCAGCTCCTGCGGTTACCTAATGTTTAATATTGTAGAGCTGTCCTCAAGGTTTTTGTCAATTTTCAAGGCTATGAAGAGAAGCGGAAGGACTCTTTTAATTCTGTATTTATCACTTTCTGTATATATAGTTTAATAACCTGCTTGGGTGTACCTGCCAAGCTAGAATTCTTTAATGCATTTGCATAAATTCTATACTACTTAGAGCTTGAAAACTACAGAAGCATTAATAGAAATTGCTTGGATGCTAAATTTTAAGCCTTTTGACATTGTTAGCATGTTCATGCTCCCCATCATTATCCTGAAGTCCAAGAGAGATGCTTAATGTATATTACTAGAGGCTCCATACGTGCTATCTATTTTAATGCCAAATGTTTGCTGTTTGTCCACAATTTCCACAGCACCTCTTCAGAAATGGATTAGCTGTTTGCCTTAACAAATACTGTAGGTAAAAACAGACTACAAATGAAAAGTAGAGGAGGAGTTGATAAATTTAAAATGGCACATTATAAAAACATTAATCTTTTCTCAATGTTTTTTCTTGTTTACCACTTGATTTCTAAGTATATTTTTCATGCAAGGGCAGTTTTTCAACCTAAGTGTATAGTGGTTGTGTAAAGTTTTCTTTAAGTGACAACTTGTAATCCTAATTATATGGTAAGCATCTTGTCTATTGTGAAGAGGGTGTGAAAATAAAATCTGCCAGTTTGGAAATCTTGATGAAAATCAAAACTAGAAATGTTTTGGTACTTATTATGGTGGTGTTTGGGGAGGGCATGTTTTGCCTCAAGGGAAGGGGTTGCAACAGTGCAAAACAAAATCCTGTGTTTAAGTGTTTATTTGTTAAAACGCAGAGTGTTCATATCACTTTTCCTACAACTGTGCAAACAATTGAGTTTCCATCTCATCCTGTTTAAATAATTGCAGATAAAAGGGTGGCAGTAATACTAGGCCATGCTTCATGTATTGGGGAAAAAGAAAAGGGGGCAGGGGGGCAACGACTGCAAGACTTTTGTCTTACTGGACCAATACTGTGTGCAACACAACACTGGGGGACAGAGATCCTCATGATACCCATCTGATTGTCAGAACTTGAACATCAGCCTGACAGGTGTAACACAGCAGTGGTTCTGAGATTAAATAAAATTTGAAACAATGTGTGGAACCTTTTGTTGGTATCTAGGGGAATGGGCAATCAATATGGATTTATGTTAGTTGCTGACTTCAATTCTTTTTTTACACACTTGGGAACATTATCAGGAATGCAATATAATTGTTTTCAACTATTTAAATTATTAAGAGGTTACTCAATTTACATACTTTCAGCTGTTACCTGTATTATATGAGGTTTGCATTTATAAAACTCATTTATTGTTTCAGGTGAAGTTGGCAAATTGTGTTGCATGACAGTAAGACCATAGGACTGAATTGCATGGATGCCAAGGGAAAACTGGCATGTAGTAATTAGCTATTCACACCAAGTGAAGGAACAAGAGTATTTGTTTGAATTAACTATTTGAAGGGGTTTTTTGTAACTGGCAACATTGTAGAACTTAGTTATTTGAGATGGGAGAAAAGCCTGCTTTTCTATAGCAGCCTCAGCTCCGTGACAAATGGGAATAAATTTCTCTTAGCCATAAAAATTGCCCATTCAGGGAGCAGAGGGAGGATTTATACCCTAGCCCAAGAAGAACAAAAATGCACTCTGTTTTAAGCAGTGGTGGGTTACAAACCTGAAGCTTCTGACTGCCTTTCATTTTCTGAAAGTATGGAAGAGGTGTGGAATTGCCCAGGAGTCTAGGGCTGCTCTAGCAAAGAGCCACCAGTGCTGCCTTTTGGGGGATGAGGGACAAGGGGAATGTGCTGTGACTTACTGAAGTCACGTATGCAATCAACTGCTGATTCTGCTGGTTGGTCCTGGCTTACATGCTGGTCTTATACTGTACATTATGTTAAGAATCTGGTACTTTCCAAGAGGAGCTAGAACAAAACTGAGGTTTCCACACATTCTGGCTGGCTTTTTGTCACAAACTTTGTGCACGCGTAATCCTTTTGTTGACAGTTACAAATCTCTGTATTTTTGTGTTTGGTTTTGTTTGTTGGGTTTTTTTATTAAAGCCCTGATGCTATTTTATCCTGCTAGAATTTGAAAATTATATAGCACAGAATCCAGCAGGAGAGTTCACTTCTAGAACGTGTGCTTTGACAAGGTTATTGTTTCATAGGTTTCAGTTTTACATAAATGACTGACAGCTTGCTGAGATTTTATGATGAATTAAAGTTGCTTTTAAGGGTTACATTTTCACAACCAAAGAACTAAAACATTTAATTTTTTTCCCAGCAACTCGTACAGCTGTGACATGTAATGGAAAAGTATTGATACCAAAAAATCATACCAAGGTTCAGTTTCCCTGATTCCTAGTTTAGCATGTAGTAGTACAAACCATAGTTAACTTACAAATGAGTAAATTTGAAGTCCTAAATCCTCTAAGCATGACTTAAGGTTTGTCTGTCATTTTTCTACTAAAAATGAGAAGCTCCAGGAGTTTTGGCAGTCATTTAAAAAAGGTGAACACTCCCTCTCAATCTTACACTTGTGTGTTTCTGTTGGCTTCAGTCATTCTGATTTATTCTTAATGTGAGATCAGACTCAGCAGTGAGTTAAGGTAAAATGACTGCAAAACCACTTGCTGATCAGCTAAAATGGCAAGAAGCTCTTAGCAGGCAGCATGTGCTCCATCCCCTGCTCCTGGGCTGTATCCTTTCTGCTCATTGAAAAGCCTTCAGCCACAATATTCATATATTGGTGGGATGAGAAAGGCACATTTTGTTGTTAGGTTAAGTGGCATACATTTAAATTGGGGAAGTTATTTCTGCCTTACGAGTTTACCTATGGCTGTTAAAGCACTAAATCTCTTCTTGGAAAGAAAGGAAAAGAGACTCAAAGTTGTAGTTAAACTAAATCGGAATGAAAAACGTGTATTTAACCAACTTAGAAATATCAGAAGACAATTTCAGTCATTGCAGAATTATTTTTTAAGCAGTCTTTCTTAATGGGGGAACCCCAACGTGCCTGCATTTATCTCAAAGTTGTTACCAGCAGGGTATTGCTTTTTTAAATGCTGAGGCCTGAGGTAGTGATTCCTCTTGACGGACTGGTCTGTTGCTACTATTGATTGTCCCACAGCTTTCTTCTCAAGTTTGTTAGTTGCTTGGTTTGTTTTGTCTGTTTTTTTTCCTTCTAAATCAAGTCTCTCTTGTGTATTATCTCTTTTTTGTCTTTTCTGTTTTCATATTCTTTCATTCAAAAAATCCTGTGAGCAAAGTGCTACTCTCCATCTTTACCCACTTCACATCCGTCACTCCTACGCTAACGGGAATTTGCCCAATACGGGGCATTTGTTTTAGGGATGGAAGGGTGGGGCAGAGGGGGATATGCGATCTTGCTGCATGATATAAAATGGTGAAGGAAGTGTTGCATGGGTTACACATACTGTGTGTGCTGTTTTGCATGTGTGGGGGATATAATTTGCCTAGAACTCTTCCACTATTGCATGGGCGGAGATAGGGGAGACAGAGGAAGACTGACAGGTTTTGTTTGGATATACGTAAAGTTCCTCGTCCTGGACTCTCCGTTTTCTTTTGCTGCATTACTGCAGCGTAACTTTTAACAGTATGCAGTGGTGATTTATTGTAGTACACTACTGAAATCTCCATTTGTAAATAATCCAGGCTGCTGCTGTGTAAGTAGCTGATGAAATGTCTTTACTGGGTCTGCTGCATATGAAAGAAACCACAACATTAGGCAATAAAAACTACTAACAGGGTGTTACAAAACCAAGACCATGACAAAAAAAGCAGCATGTTGTGGATCTATCATTTTTATTCTTGGGACAGATTTTATTATTTTTGGAACTATTACAAGACTTATGTTAAATATTGTGGATGATAAGAGGAAACAGACTCTTGGCAAACATGGAAAACCAATTACAGCATATTACCCTATTCCCCTTCCAATAAAGGAGGGGCGTAGCTAAAAGTTTATTCTCTCCTTAGCAGCTGGAGGAGGGGGAGTGTTCCTGCTTTAGCCTTGGCTTGAGGAAGGAGATTGTGGCTGTAGCAATCTTACCGCTGGCAATCCAAGCTGGAGCAGGCACAGCCAGCACGCTCCATAGTCAGTTATATCCCAGCCTAAGAAAGCACACTGTGGGAATGCTGAGTTAAAAAATGCCTATTGTATACCATCAGGGTATACTGTTCACTTAAAAATAAATTTCAAAAACTTGTGTTTGGTTGCAAATCTCTGTGTCACGGTGATAAGTGTTTGGTTTTGTAAATGAATGTGTATCTGATACTGAGACATGGGATTTAACTGCTACATCCCATGGCTCTGTGACAGAGGTGAAATAAGGTGTGGGGGGGAAAACCTACTTCAAAGATTTTTTAGAAGTCTGTATGTCCGTTTGAATTCCTATCCCAAATTATGGTTCTTGTAAAATTGTCCATCATTGACGCATTGATGCGTCAATGTGTTGGGGGGGGGGAGGGGTGTTTTCCCCCCACAGCATAGTTACGGTTTTTTTAATTCCTTTGTTAAAGAGTCAGAGATAAAAATGTTTATCTTGGGCAGATTCTTGTTGATGGTTTGGGTATATGATACATTTGCTGTAAATTACAGCAGGATCTAATTAGCCTTTTGTAAGCACACTCCAGTTCCACATATCAGACTCACTGGAAACTGGTTGTTTACTTTTCCTAGATTTAGACATAAAATACTGGGGGCAGGAATATCCTTAAGTGTGAGGACAGCTCAAAAGAAAACAAGGTACCACTCTAACAATTGTCAGTTTAACATTGTCTGGGTTAACGCAGTCAAGTAAACAGGGTGTGTTCTTATTATGGCATGGGAAAATATTTTCAGACGCAGGAAATGTCTGAATTAATGTGGCTTATGGGACAGTTAAATAGCAAATATCCTTGGGAAGAGGGAATCCCGTGGGGTTGCTTGCTGTGTCCCAGGATGAGGCAGGGGGAGGCTGTCAGTTTAAGAGGCATTGCCCAGCACTTGAACACTGACACCTATGCTTGCTCAGGTGTTGTTGCTCGAGGAGTGTAGCACTGGGGTGGCCTGTGAGGAAGGAGCATCTAAATTTGGACACTGCTGCGAGGTGCATGTTGATAGCACTAAGACCAGAGCTGAGGCAGTGTCCATTATCTGTAGGACACAGACTGTTAGTTTTTAGGAGGAGAGCTGGGTACAGCAACAGTGACAGAGGACATAGGGCAAATTTACTTGTAAAGTGTTGGCTAAAAAAAATACCTGAATCAATGCATAACACCTGTCTGTGATTGGTGTATGCAAGTACAGCAAAGCTTTGTTTTGTATGTGCCTGGAAGCAGATTATTTGAGGAGGTTTTAATCACAGTTCAGTTTGTGAGGATGACTGGACCTTACCCATGCTTAGGTTCATGTATAAAGTGCTTCAGATGGAGAATATGCACAAAAAGAATTCGGGTGTCTGCTGCCCTTGAGAGTCAATCCAGCCACCTGTAAGTGAAACATGACTGATGGAGCTAAACTTGCTGGGGAAGGTCTGTCAGACATCAGCGGTGCGCAAAAATCCAGTAGATGAGCTCTGCTGATGCTCCTTGCCTCATGCAGGTCAACTGTCATCTCAGAAGTAAAGTATTCCTGTGCAGAAACAAAACCATAGTTACTGCCGTGAAGCAGAAATTAAGTTTGCAAACTTGTGCAGTATTGTAATTCCATCTGGGATGTTTTTCTTTGAAGTCCCGTAATTCCAAAGAAAATTACATCCTTGTTATCTGCAGGACTGAGCACTGTGCATCATCACTTAAGTACAGTCGGCCCTCTTGCACTTCGCGCCCCCCATATTGCAGCTTCACATCTTAGTGGCACGATTTTTCAGCAATAAAGGAGGCCCCTTTTCACAACTGTGTATGTGTGACCTGGCACACATGAATATTCAATTAGTCATGAATATGCAAACTTCCCTCACAGTCACGTCTGTGGCTCGGCCACTCCACTTGCCCCATCCCGGCCGCTTCCCCAGCCCCCCAGCATAGCCGCTGCGGCAACCGATACACAGCAACACAGTGCTGAAACAGGGCCAGGGAGCTGTCTGAGGGTGCGCGGCAAATTTGCATATTAATGAGCTGCTACTCAACATGGAAGTAGGGCTTTGCAGAACCCGATTAAGACTGCAGGTCCATGATATAGGAGACCCAACTGTACTACGTTATTTTCTCTGGATGCCTATCTAAGTCCAATTCTGTTTTCAGAGGCCCATGTCTTGTTTCTTCTGTGTTCCTTCCTGTCTTCTGTACCTCTTCTCACACCTTTTTACTTTCCTCTTTGGAGTTTGGGGATGGATGTCTCTTTAGGAGAAATGATTTAAAATGCAGCGGCATATTTACAGTACTCAGTTCTTCGGGAAGACCTGTATTAACTATGACGAGTTTAAAAAAACAGAAAACCAAACCAACAACAAAACCAAAAAACCCACCAAAAAGTCCCCCACAAAACACTTTGCCTTTGGATGAACTGGTATAAAAACCTACATAATTGGTCACAGGCTCACCTCTCCCTGTGATCCTCCTGGACCATCCACCAGCCATAGAAGGCTTCAGTACAATCACAGAGGAAAGAGGCAGTTGCCTGTTAGTCCTTGTTTTTTGGCCAAGCACCATTGGATTGGTAGGGTTTTGTTTGGGTTGGGCTTTGTTTTGAAGGTGTGCATAACTTCATTCTGTCCTGGCTTTCCAGTTTAATTTCATTCATGTTCAAGGTGAAAAGCAGTTTTCCTTCAGTGTCCGATGAACTCTGAAGTTGTTGGGTTGGTTTGCCCACCAAACATAAAGAGAATTCATTGGAGGAAAAGCTGATACTGAAACTACAATCAGGTCTCCTACATCGTGGACCCACGGTCTTAATCAGGTGCCGTGAAGCCCGCCTTCTGTGTTGATTGGTATCTCAATAATATGCAAATTTGCCTTGCACCCTTACACACCCCCCGGCATTCTGGCACTGTTTCGGCACTGCCCTGCTGTGTTTTGGTGTTTGTGTCAGTGCTTTCCAGCACCCATTGCCACCCCACACCAGGAATAACCTCTTTTCCATCAGCCGGGGACATGGGTGCAGAGGAGCTGCCCACGCAGCTGTCCTGGTATCTCTCTGAGTGGGTAGACATGGTCTCTCCATACTTGGGGTAGGTGAGAGAGCGTATTCGAGAAAGTCTCTGAAACACATCTAACCTGAGAGTGTGTAAATTCATGCAGCCTCCTGGCTTGGAGCCGAGGGGAGCAGGGCGGGCGGCGCTCAAGCTGAGCTGCTGCGGGAGCAGTGCATGCCTGGCTCGGCTCTGCCCCACCGCTGCGGTGCGGGCTGGCTGCGCCAAGGTGGCCGAGGTGTGGCACGGGCCGGCACTGACCTGAGCGGCGGTGCAGCGCAGGCAGCCATGGTGTGAGGGTTGATTTCCATATTCATGACTGCCTAGTTTAAATATTCGTGCATGTCAGGTCACACATGCGCAGTTGCGAAAAGGGGCCTTCTTCATCGCCAAAAAACCGTGCTGCTAAGATGTGAAGCCACAATATGGGGGGCGCGAAGTGGAAAAGGACCGTGTTGCTTTGTGAGCCAAGGAATAAACTTGCTTGCTGCAGGAAGGAGGAGACGTCTCATTATCCGGGTGCTGGCAGCGATAGTGTTAGAGAGGTTCCTCTTCCTCCTGCACAAGGACTGAGGCGTCTCTGAGGTAAGCAAAGCAGCAATACGATACTCCCCAGGCTTATTAGCCACTATCAGCTGGATCTCCTGTTTGCTCCTGACTCCACCTTCACTTGGAAAAAGTGCCTGCAATTCAATGAGGTAATTCTTCCCCCCAGCGCTGTGGCTTATTACTACCACCATGTGCTCCCAGTGCGAGCCAGGACAGAAAATTTAAAAAGTCCACCCCTGCATCCATGTGCCGTAACTTCCTCTTTCTCCATCCTGCCGGGCAAGACAGTGGTGCTGGGCGTGCTCTGGGTCTGGCGGCCGTGGCAGCGCTCGGCCCGGCCGGGAGGGGAGGGGAGGGCAGAGCCACCGCCCTGCCGCCGGCCCAGCGGCCTGCCCAGGTGCCCAGCGCCGGTTTAGCCACAGGTGCGAGGGAACACCTGCTCGGTTGGCACCGGAGCCGGTATAAATATGCGTTATTTTGATTAAGCTCGGATTGATTAAGAACAGGTCCGGGCTAACATACCATAAACACCTATTAAACTGAAATAAATACGTCTACAGGGGGCTTAGTTTAAACGGGTGCAGCTTTGCCTGCGCAGGAGGGCGGCGGTGGCACCGCACACGGAGCTCCCACGGCGCCCGGCCCCGGGGGGGAGAGGAAAGCCCGTCTAGGCTGACGTCGGGCGGGGCGGGGGCGGGACGGGGTTCCCCCTGGGCGGCGGATGAGGGCCGGGCCGTTCCGTGCCGTGCCAGGGGCTGCCTCGCACCCCTGTCCCCGGGGATGGCGCTGGGCCGTCGTCGCGGCAATCGCCGACCCACGGGGGAAAGCGGGCGGCGGTGGCAGGGTCGGTCCCGCCATCCCTCCGGGGCTCCCCATCCGCCCCCGGAGGCGTCCGGTACCAGCTCATCGCTCTTGCCCCAGCCCTGCCAGGGCTGCCCTCGGTTCCCCTGCCCCTCCCGGCCGGGCTCCTGAGGCGCCCAACGCGAGTGCCCGGAGCTCCCGGGAGTGTCCGCGGGGACACGAATAGCAGCGGGAGGGGACTGCTGCGAGGTTTTGTGAGCGGAGCCCCTCGGCAGGGAGGGAGGGAGGGGACGCGGTGGTCTTGCCCCACTGCGGCCCAGGGCTCGGAGCCGCCAAGCAGCTGGACTCGGCTTCCAAGGAGCGCTGCCCGGTGCGCGCAGTGTCGGTCCCGGGAAGCACAAAGGCCGCACGGACGGACACACAGACCCAGCCGGGGCTGCCCTCGGGAGGCGTTTGCTGCTCCACCCACGCCCTCGCAGGGGCCGAGCGCACGGACACGGGGGAGGGGGGAGCGCAGCAGGGAAGTCATTCCCCGCGACCGGGAAATGGGTGTTCGTGGTCACCTCAAGGGCAGCGCGCTCTACCGCCCCCTCTGACCCTGCAGGAGCCGCCTGGAGCCCGGCCCCGAGGCCCTTCCTCCGACCCGGCTCCAGCTGGAGCGCTCCAGAGCCGGCGGCTGCGGTACCGAGCCGGCTCTGAGGCCAGGTACGGTAAACACGACATAAAGCTGTTCTGCTTAGGAAAACAAAAATAAAGGAGAACTGATGGGTTTAACTTCTTTCATTGCATATTATTATTTATACTGCTACCTCCAGAATGTTGTCATCTTTTATGTTAGTTTTTTTAAAACTTTTTTTAAAAAACTTTTAAAAAGTTTTTTTAAAGTAAGCTGCAATGGAAGAACACCACTTTCTTTCACTTTGGCAAGATGAAGGTGAGGGAAGGTGCAGTGAAGGTAAGTATTTTGATCTTTTAAGTGATTAAACAGTCAAACTTCTATGTCTGCAATTTTTTTCACAACATGAGCAACAAATATTTTTACTGTCACCTGTTTTACTTGCAAACGCAGCAAAAATCTGTCTGGGTTGTGTGGCCCTATGCATGCCTTCTGAACGGACACTGGCTTTAATTCTAATATAAATTAGAGTGGCCTCATCTAGAGAAAATGGAAATTCCTTATAAAATCAACTTTTCCTTAACTGAAGTTTTCTGTGGGTGATTCAGGACTAGATGTGATGTTTGGACAGTAAAGTTTCCTGTTGGAAAGATAAAATAACATTTTCCTCTAAATCTTACAACTCAACCAAGTGCTTAAAAGTTGATGGTGGGCACAGCTGGTATTTACCTGATCAGCTGCTTCAGTTTTAATTTGCTTTTTGGACAAGTAGGATACACCACAGGCATGCCTGGACATTTGTCCCCTCTGAGCAGTTTGTCACTGAGGAAGTAGATAACTACACTGTAAATACAAAGAGAAACCATTTCAGCACTCGCAGATGAGCACCTCTTCTTTTTTTTTTTCTTTTTTCCTTTTTTTTTTGACCTCCCAACGCCCCTAATTTAGGTGGGTTTAAACAAATGGAGAAACATACTGTATGCAGTGCATACTTGTAGGTGCACGCTAATAGAACATATATATTCAAATATTATTTAACAGAAAGACAAGCAGCATCTGAAAAGCACATAAGCCTAATTGATTGCAGACACAACCGGCCTGTATTTTGTTTCCCCTTATTCCAACTTTCTGACCTTGTAAAAATTGCCTTGATTGTGTTATACTAAAACAAGGCCATGATCCTGCAGAGACTGCCATGTGTGCTGGTGCTGAGCAATGCCCAGTAAAGCGCTGCCTATGGGGCAAATGCTGACAGCGTTAGGCCCCAGCACTGGCTTCTTAGTTTTCTCTTGCTTGTATCTAATCATGGTGAAGCAATAGTCTCACTTCTGCTAAAAGTTGGATCCGGGTTTTGTTTTCAACAGAGGTGAAAAACTTGTAGTAAAACTCAAGATTTGCAGTGAATTATAGGTTTTAAATTCATAGAGCAGTTTAAGCTATTGGGATTTTATTGCATTTAGACCAGGAGAAAGAGCAGTGAGAGTTTCAAAACATGTATAGCCTGTAATTTTTTCAGTTATGTGTGTGTGTGTGGTGGTATCTTTGTTTTTCAGAAGATTGTTTCTAGGGATTCATAGGAGGTTTGAAGGACTAACTGGCTTTGATGATAACCCTTACAATGCCATCGTGCCTTTGTGTAAACATGTAAAAAAACCCTCAGACAGCAAAGTGTTAGATGTGCTGCTGTCTTTGGCGCTGGAGAACATCTGAATATGAGTACTTTCTGCTTGAAAATAAAATCCAAGACCTGGGTACACTGATCCTTTTACTACAGTAACTGCTGTTGCTCCATCTATGTATTTGAGAATCTGTGTGTTGCTAGCCTTAAATCTCTGTGGAGAATAGCAGCAATATTTCTTTGAAGGCTCTCCTTTTGTCAACATTTCTTATTTTGGTCTGTGGTGTGTTACATATTGAATAAAAATCCTAGCAGCACATGCAGTGTTCTGACTCAAAAGTCATGTTAGTAACCACCTCCACCCAAGATGAGTATTAGTGCCTCACTGCCTCTGTTGTCTTTATCTTTTAGCGATTGTTTTACAGCTTTTCTCTAAAGTTACAGAGAAGCTTCAGGTAGAAAAGTGCCGCCTTGGAAACCGTGCACTGTGCTCTCAGTGCAAAAAATACGGCATGTTCTGGCTTGTGTTTTTTAAGGGAGAAAACAATCAGTCCATTGGCAGAAAGCTGTGCTGTTCGTGCAGCGCCACTGAAGTGTGCAGAGTGTGACCTGTGGCGTTACAGATGCGGTGCACGTCCTCTCCCTTCTTGGCAACCACAGGATGAAGACACAAGGTCTTTCTGCCTTGAACAAGCAAGTTCTGTTCATCTGCCCAGAATGTACGAGTAAATACAATGATTGTCTAAGTCGGTTGTAATGCCCCAAGTATAAACAAACTCGTGCACAGGAGAGGTGAGTTTCTGGCAGGTTTTCAGGGGAGGTTCCCTCGGTGCTGCACAGTCCAGGCATTCCTCAGGATAAGACAAATTTTAGATATTTTTGTTAGAGGAGGAGAAAAGGTGCAGAGTGGAGGATACAAAATTAGATATCATCTAATGGTGCATCTCCCTGTGACCCTAGATTTATTTAGTCATGTTTGGCACTCGGTGTTACTGAACACTACTTTCTAGTCACGTCAACATGAGTGACATGTACACAGCACCTCATGGAATCAGATCTTACATGTCTCCCATGAAATATAAGCATAAAGTGAGGTGTTCCTTTATCTGTGAGCTGGTGTTATCAGAGTACATTTTCTTAAACTCAGTTTTAAGAGTTTTAAGATTCAATTAATGGCGTATTGTTGTAAATACTTAGGTGATTGGAAGTTTCTTTACAGAGAGGGTGGTTAAGCACTGGAATAGGTTGTCCTGAGGGGTGGTGGATGCCCTATCCCTGTAAACATCCAAGGTCAGTTTGGATGGGGCTCTGAGTTTGAAGATGTCCCTGCTTATCTCAGGGGTGTTGCACCAGATGGCCTTTAAAATGCCCATCCAACCTAAACTGTTCTATGATCAAACTCTACTTAGCCAGTCAGTTGTTTCTTGTCTTGCAGTGAAGTGCTCCACAAGGGACACACATTTGGCTGGATTGTGAGAAATTGTGAAGATTCTACAAGTAAGTTTAAGTATTTATGAGTTTGCTGAATGTATCTCATACATTTTAAATGTCCCACTATCCACAATAATTAATGCAGGCTCCCGTGTGGGTGCATTCCCCTTTTCCTCTGAATTACGCTCCTTCTGTTGTATTGATTCATATTTAGAGTTTTGGCCCTTCTCTTAGAGTGTTTTGTGCCAGTGAAATGAAGACCACAGCTGGCACCTTCACTAATCTGTTGCAGCAAAACTTTTCCATAAGCTTTAAACTTGACTATATATGAGGTTGTTTTCTCAATTTAAGCATATATGAGACTGTTTTCCCAGGGCTGGGTCTGAAAGAACAATTTCTTTTACTTTTTCCTCTTTATAAATATACAATGATTTTATGTATGTCCCCACATCCTTCTGAAACCAAATTTTCCATGCATACCCTTCTGGAGGTAGAAAGGTAGAGAGGGAAAGAGAGACACAAAAGATGTCACCAATTACTCTGTTCTAAGGGACCAGGATAGTGACTTGATAAATCCAGTGTAAGAAAACACAAAGAATGATCTGGATTGATGTAATGCCGAGCATGTTTCTGAAATGTCTCAATTACACCAAGCTGGAAGGACTACAGATGATCAGTTCAGAAATCTAAACGAAGTTCCTAACTACGGAAGAAAAACAAATCACCAGTTCTGTGGAGAAATCAAGGTAAATGGTTAAAGGGAGTTTGTAGAGCATCACTAACAAAACAGCAGCGGACAATGCAGTGCTCCTGTGAAATGCTCTCTTAGGATTTATCAATAGGTGGCATATGTAAGTCATCAGAATGATGCAAAGATGACTCCAGTGAGTGCCGGTAAGGCCCCAGCTGCTGCATTGCCTTTGGTTTCATGTGCTGTGCTGAAAAATAAAGTATAGGACAGGTCAGGAAAGCAAATAAGGGGTGTAGAATATTAAAGGAAATGGTGGAGGAAGGGAGGATATTGAGTCTGAAAAATAATGTTTAGAGGAAATCAGGTAAATTTTTCAATGTGTAAAATCCTAGAAGAGGTTCGATCAGCTGTTTTTGAATGCCGGGGGAAAGATGAGATAAACCGGATCTGTACAGAGGGAAAATGTCTCTGATAGGATGTTAGGAGGGTGGGAGGATGATTTAAATTGGATATTAGGATAGTGGGGAGAGACACAACAGCAACTTTTAAATCATTATACATAGTGAAATACCAGAACAAGCTACTTAAGAAGTTCAGGGTCTCTGCTTCATGAAGGGTTTCTAAGAACAGGTTAGACAAACATCTGTTGGGGATTGTCTGGGGCTACTTTATCCCATCTTTGTACATCCAGGGGGGGACCAGATGGTCTCTTCAGATCCCTCTCAGCCCTCTTCCTACAAGTTTATCAACCGAGGAGGGGAGCGGACCTGAGTTTAATGAGAAAACAGTGTCATCCTATTAGTTGATCCTCTTTCAAAATAGAAGAAGAATCAGAGAGAAACCACATTTAACTTAACTATGCAAGTAAATAGATTTTTTTAATTGTTGTTGACTTGTAATTTTATTAAGTATTTCTAAAAAAATACATGGTTATTAAAAAAAAAAATTGTTATAACCCCAAATACATGTAAAGTATTCCTTACAGCATTTGTGGTGTGACAGCTTCAAGAAACAGTTGTAAATGTAAAGTAGCAAAAAACAGCAAGTTTATAAGTATTTTTCAAGCATATTATAAATGGGTTTTGCATTGCCTCCCACTTTAAAACAAGCAATGACAACATCCATGTATCCAAGAATGTCACTCCTGGGTGCTCCTCGTGTGCCCCAAACCCAGGAAATAATCGCAAGAAATCACTCTTGCTCCCCAGTCCACTGAAGGAGTGAGTTATTCAGTGCCTTCTCTGAAAAATCTGTCTGGAGAAATACCTGAATGGAAACGTGCAAGTCAGTTTCTTGCCTCCTTGGCAGGTGAACTCTGTAGCTGCAGTGGTGTCTCCCTCCCTGCCCCCCTCCCTCCCTGCCTTTGCGTTGGGAAGTTCCAGTGAAATAGAGCTGCTGTGGAAAGTCCTGCTCACAGCGAGGAGACGTGACCTCTCGGCAAGTCAGATCCAATTTTACAGGCGGCTCTGAGTCAGGGCGGAGCCCGTGAACTGAACTTTGTATTTAAGAAGGAAGTGATGTTGGTGGCAGCCGACGTTGCTAAGCAGATGAGTTGCCGTATTTTTATGTCAGCTGATAGTTTCGGCGGGTGTGTGACTTCATTCTTAGATATGATGCCTTCCATTTATTAAGGACAAAGGTCAGGAATTGTCAGCAGTGCGATAGCTCTGTCTCTCCATGTAAGAAGAGGCACGTTCTGCTGAGCCGTCAAAGATGGAAATGGGAGTCCCTAATGCTTCTCCTGCATGGTGAAAACAAAACCAACCGTGAAGCTGTCAGTTCATGTCATAGTCCAAGAGCAAACGTCCTCACAAGCAGGGATTATGTGGAGTAGGTCAGTTCTGTGGCATTGCTCCATTTTTATGAGAACTCACTACTGTTCCTGATTAAAGAGGTGACCTGGTCTTGTCTCTAGAAGTGATGGGAACCAGGGGCCTGAGGTGAGCAGTCAGTCACTGGCTTGTTAAATCAGAATTTAGATAGAAAGCCAAGTGATCCTGCCTTGTATGCCAGTAAACTATGTAGTAAGTCTATTTGGGAGGGAGGGGGAGTTGTTTATCACCTCTGTGCCACAGGCACTTCCAGCTGTCCAGGTCATCATGGGTAAGTGGCAGTGCCTGGGCAACATTTCTGAGACACTTGAGGGAGAGAGTGCAGGCAGGTGAGGGCAGCTGTCCACAACTGTGTGTACCCACGTAACCCACAGTGACGAGTCAGGGTGTGCTGATTCAGGCAGCATTTTCACCTATTTCCTCCTAAAAGTCTTTGGTTATGTCCTTAAGTTGGCCTCCAGAGAGCTATATGTTGTTGCCCTTGTTCTGAGCAAAACTGGTGTATCAGAACACTTCCACATAAAAAATTTCATTCTGGGAGTAGTATTCGTTGTTGTGGCTGTTGGATTCCCAAGGGTGAGGCAGCAGGGAATGCTGGTGTCCCTTGGAAAGCTCTGACCCTGTAAGGCCTGGCAGGGGAGTGGCATGTGGACACGAGCTGCTGGAGCTCGATGCCCCTCTGCTTTTCTGGTTCAGCTCCACAGTTAAGGAGTTCCCTGCCACCGAAGTGGCTGTTTGGGCCCAGTTCCAGCTTTTGTCACTCTGGCTGGCTTGAATTTCAAAAAAAAAACCCCAATCAACCTACACAAATTTCTACGCTGGCTTGCCCTCCGTTCCCTTAGCTTGCTGATGCCACAGGGTGGCTCCTTGTAGCACTTGTATTTCCAACACTTTTGGTTCTTCTGCTGAAATCGTTAAAGTTGTTCTTTCTGATATGAGTCTGCGTCTTCCGCATGCGTTTTGTACTTCAGTGTGCTGTAGGTTGGTGAATGATTTCTTCTGAAGAAGGAATACTGTTTTCCTTTGGCATGTGGCATGTAACTCGCATCTGTTCCCTTTTGGCCACTGCACACTGTCAGTTTCGTGGGCTTCCATGGCTGTGTAAATTTTGAGAAACTTTGAGTAAAACTTTCCCTTGTGAAAGAAAAAGAAACTATTTGTCCTTTTTGCTTCATTTGGCTGAAACAATGTTCAGAGATTAATAAAACGTGAGTGTGTGTCAGGGTCGTGTGATTTTTTGAGCCACTTCCCAGCAATCATGGGACAAACCACGGTGCTTTACCTTGTCTGAGGCTGTGAAATGGCATCCTGAATACTGAGCCTGAAATGCTCAGAGGGCAGGTACTCCACACACAAGCTCAGGCTCCTGGTGCAGTTTCACATCTCTCCTTGCACACATAGGAGTAAAAGCACGGCTGTGAGAGAAGTTGTTGAGGTTTGGGTACATCTGTACAGAATTTCCTTGGGAGCTGCAAGTTCCCTCTCCAAAGCAAGGAAACCTTTTAGAAGAAGACAGCTGGAGGGCATGGCACCAGCACAAGCACTTTCTGTTGAAACTGCTGCGTGGTTTGGACCGTCGCTGTGTTCAGCAGGTGAGGAACCAGATGTGCTTAAAAGAGCTGCTCTCCAGTGGGGTGGGCTCTGAGCTCTCTGTGTGCAGCCCTCAGCAGCTCTCAAACAAGCTCAGTATGTGCTCTGGGCTGTCAGGAACGAGGCACAGGCTGCTGGTGCCTTGTGGCCCGAAGGCCTCCCTGTGCACAGCTTGTTTGGGGACTCACAACTTGTGAGGTGTCATCTGCCGCCTGTGGAAGTGACAACGTCTAGATCTTAAGATCACATTTCGCTGTACCTGGCTGTTAAAAGAGATGCCGGTTCTTCAAAGTCTGCTGAATAAGTAACCTGCCTTTGTATTTTCATGTGATGCTAAATCATTTGCATTTTGTGATACTGATGTTTTAAAACAGATTTAAATGCTTCCCGGTAATCTCAGGGCTGTACTTCTTATGGAGTTTATTAACTTATCTCTGCCAGTTATGCTGGTCATACACAGTGACTGGCTCAGCTTTGTACAAACTATCCCCACCTTAGGAGTTTACCTAGTTAGGTAAAGTGTAGCAATTCGTTGGGGTTTTGTTGGTACACATACCCTTGCTCTGCAACTGCTGTTGAAATTCTCAGCCATTAATGCAAATTCTTTCTAATCTGCGAGCCAAATGGCTGGCTACATCAGATGGATTACTTTGCCCCAACAGCACACAAAGGGTTGGGTGGCTGGCTACAAGTGAATTTTCATCCCTGTCATCTCCTGGATATTTTAATAAGCTGTTACCAATAAGGTTAATCATGAGGACTGCCATGTTGCTGTTTTCTCACTCTCCTATGGAGCTGCCTTTCTGGTAACTCGTGGAGTTATGGCTTTCTCTTTCAGGACTAGCTGAAGCACAAGCTAGGGTTTCAAAATTTTTTCCTCCACAGCAGCTACACAATGATATCTTTTGTCCGTGTCTGGTACTACCATCGAGTGTGCATGTGTGTGAACTTGTGCCACACCTGGATGGCGTCCCACCTTGGAGTGGTGAAACCTCTGCAGCACTTTTCCTTTCTCTCCGTTTTCTGTTGGTGCTGAGGAGCTGGAGAGCAGCTGTAATTCTCCCTGTCCTGTGAAAGTGCTGTTTGCAGATGCTGTTTCTTCCAACGTTGAAAAGCATTGGGAGACTCCTTGCACATTTTTAAGACCCAAGTTGAAGCCAGCTGACTAAACAGGCCGTGGCCTGAGAATGATCTGTGGGACCCAAGGAGCTGGTTCTGTGCCTTCTGCAAGAGCCATGCACTAGAGATTGCGGCATTTTTTTCCTTTCAAACAAACATATGTCCCCCTACCCACATCCCACTCCACTGCTTCTGCCATGTTACTATACTTCTTTTTTTTTTTAAAGAAATGCTGCCTTTCTTTGGTTGTCTCACCCTGATATTCTTTGAACACTTTTCATGCTCGGCAGCTTTGCGATCTGATTTCTGCTCAACAAGAAACTGAAACAAGTTCTAGAGGGAGCAGTGAGACTGGTGGCAGTTGGTCTCAGAATGAGTTTCTCTTGCCCCTGAATCTTGGAGAACTTAAATCTTTGAAAGCAAGGGGAGTTCCAGGCAAGTTTACACTATGCCAGAGAGCTGGGCTGCCAGATTAAGGGCACAGTTAAGTGATACATGCAAAAAAACCAGACTCGGGGGTAAGTGTTTCTGGGCTGTTTTCTCTCCCGTGACAACATGCTGCAAGAGAAAACGGAAACTGATTACATTTAGTAACCTGGAAGGATACCTCTGTATGGGTTTGCTTGCTGGATTGGGGTTTTTTTAAATTATTTTTCCCCCACAAAGTAGAGAAATGGAAATTAAAAATAGAACAATCATAAACTGGGCAAATTTGGGGAAGGTGTACTTGGGGCATGTGCTGCTTCCAAGTGTTTTTTAAATACTATTTCCACTTGCTATTTTTAACTTCATGGAAGACCTTGGTGAAGAACAGGGAATGTATTCTGCTGCACCATCGCACGCTATCAGCTTTTCAACACATTTTTCAGTTGAAAGCACGGGACAGCAACACCTTCCTGGCTGCTGGCCCCTTTCTGTGTGATTGTGCAGGCCCAGCTGCACAGAAGGTGGTGATGCCTCTCCAACTGCAAACTGTCCCTTCTCCCAAAAGGTGCTTTCCCCCTAAACCCAAGAGAGATTCAGTAGGCCAGACAGAAATTACATGATGTGGAAGAGTGTCACACTTCCTCTGGAGAAGCCTGACATATTTCTGCAGCTGTAGTGGCCCTCGTGGCTGTGGAGTCGACATGGTCAGCTGGACCCAAGAAGCAACAAGTTTGTGACACGCACGTTGTCCGTGTCCGGCTCTCAGCTTTACTGTGTGTTAGAAGAGCACAGAGGGAAAGCTGTGTGAGATCCTAAGAAGACGCCTTCTCTCTTTCCCAGGGAAGAGGTACTAGTGTGGGTGCAGCAACCAGCCCACCTAAAAGGAGAGGCAAGAGGGGGAGGCTGTCTCCCTGCTCGGGAGCACATGACTTGGTTTTTCCTTCTTCAACCTGCTACAAACAATGATGGTAAAAAGTTATCTCGTCAAATGACTCGCTGAAAATTCCTGTAATGCCGAGTATCTTTACAGTGGGTTTACGCTTTAATCTCTTTATACTTTTAAGACGCTTATTTAGTTTCCACAGCGATGCGGGGAGGACCGCTAAGCGCGCTACTGGTAATCACTTTTGGGTGGGATTTGTCTAATTTACTTATGGAATGAGTTTGTTTCAGTTCGTATCCCGAATTCGAGCGCATCGCTTCCGAACACGGAGCCGGCGCAGTGCCGGGGGTGCGCGGCCCCGCCGGGATGCGGCCGCTGCCGCGGGCAGGCAGCGATCAATGGCCGCTTCCCTTTGAAAGCCGCTCGGGACAAAGTCCACGCTAACCCGCGGCCCCGGGAGATCCT